>QJPP01000206.1:0-600000 GCA_003996215.1 Jaltomata sinuosa
AAATCTCCACAAGTTGAAATCAACCATTTCCAAATCATTTCCATTAAAAAAAACGGGCGCCCCCGCGGCCATTGCAATGGTTAGAAAACAGTGCCAGTTAGGCCCGAAGCCAAAACCACAATAAAACATGGATAAAACCTCTTTATATGCATGGAAATTTTGGTATGATCACACCAATAGCTGCCCCGCAGCTCACAATTCAACCTACCGACCCTGCACAGGCTCACAGCTACTCAGCAAGCATAACCAGCCTAGAAGGATATTTCTATGCCCGGGACTCGCGGACATTCCCAAATCCCACCTTCTATGTTCCAGAGTCAACAAGGCCTCACAGGACCACAAGGGTAAATAAAATATATCCGCAAATACTACAAGCAACGGAGGAATAAAAATAGGCGGTCATGAATAAAGCGGTCGAGGTCTGTGGTACCAACCTAATAAACCAACCCAAGGATGCCCATTAATACAATTTTATTTTATATATGCGGAGTCTAGGGAAATTAAACCGTAACCTACCTGTCGTCCAACGACAAGCTGCTAGAACAACGATGTCCAAGCTCGAACCACTCCGAGAAAATCCAAAACTAAATCGGAATCGGATTCGAATTTGGGACGGAATAACTTGACGTAGATAATTAATTTTCTTCCGATGACCGAATATTGCGTCAATATAATATTCCCTCAGAAAGCTTTATTTGTGCACAATGAATTAATTGCACAATCATAAGCAGTGAAGATTATGTGCTAAAGAAGTAAGTATGTTAGGCAACAATTTTACATTTGCAAATTGTTGGATAAAGCATAAGTGTATGCTGCCAACTCAATATGCCACCATTCACTTTGGTAAGTGTTGTGTTAGCCCTCCACTTCCACGTGGAAGTGGAGGTGGCAACCAACTCGACCTGTTAAGTATATACTCGGGTATTGCATAAATTCGTGGTATAATAAATATAATATTTTAAATATACCATAATTCATAGAAAATTATTTCAAACAAAACCTACTATATTATAATAATAACTTTCAACTTAGCTAAATTTACTATCTCCGTTAAAATATTACGGAGTATAAAAACCTTATAAAATAAATACATATACAATTATAACGTATCAAATATATTTTTCATAAACCTTTAAAATATTTTGAAAAGGCAATAATAATAAAATTTTTACCAAATTCAATTTTTAAATAACGTATTTTCAAATACACGCACGAGGCTAATAAAATTCTTAAGTTTAGGCTCGTAATTCGCCAACGCACGATTTTGATACTCAAGAATTCTCTCGGGATCCTCCCTTATGTTTTATAACTGTTTCGGAACTGAAATAGAATTTTAAAACGTGACGTCGAGGCTTAAATCGCGTTTAACCCGATCCGGTTCGCGACCCGGTTCGCAACCCATTTTCTGCCAGACAGTCCGCGGTAAAACAGTCATAACTCTTTACTCCGAGATTGGTTGGACGTGAGGTTTTGTGCGTTGGAAACTAGACTCGTAGACCTTCGATTTGGTATTTCGGGGGACTTCTAACTCTTTATATATTGAGAGAAAAGCCCTGAGACATTTGACCCAAAGTTCAGAAAATTTGTTAAAGGTCTTACGATATCTTTTGTCGATTTGCTTGACTTCAAAACTTAAACGTGGAAATGACCGGAAGGGTCATTACATCATCCACTACTAAAAAGGGCTTTCGTCCTCGAAAGTCAAGGTCAAGGGGGGTACCTGAAGGCTAAAATAGCTGCGGATACTGATCCCGCATATCTCTCTCGGTCTCCCAGGTAGCCTCCTCGACTGGATGGTGCCTCCACTGAACCTTAACAACCGGGATCTCTCGAGACCTCAATCTCCTGACATCTCTGGCCAAAATAGCTGACGGCTCCTCAACAAAGGCTAAACCCTCAGCCAACTGAACTGAATCCCACTGCAACACATGAGACTCATCTGGTACATACCGACGCAGCATCAAAACGTGAAACACAGGATGTATAGCCGAAAACATCGGAGGTAAGGCTAACTGATAGGCAACGCTACCAACCCTCTGCAGAATCTCAAACGGCCCAATGTACCTGGGGCTAAGCTTGCCCTGCCTACCAAATCTCATCACGCCCTTCATGGGCGATACACGGAGAAACACCAAGTCACCGACACTAAACTCCAAGGCACGAAGCCTACGATCAGCATAGCTCTTCTGCCTGCTCTGAGCTGCCCGAAGTCTGTCCTGAATCACTCGGACTCGGTCTAAGGAATCCCGAAGCAAATCTGTGCTCTATGGCCCAGCACTAAACCATCAAACCAACCTACCGGTGATCTGCAACGCCTGCCATACAAAGCCTCAAAAGGTGCCATGCCGATACTCGAATGGAAGCTGTTATTATAAGCAAACTCTGCCAAGGGAACAAACCGATCCCAAGAACCTCCAAAGTCAAGAACACAGGCCCGAAGCAACATATCATTACTATTTTTCCCTTGGGTGAGATGATTTTCCAAATTAGGTTAGATTATAACCTTTGTCATAGAATCCTTGGCAGCCTTGAACTATAAGCAATACTGCCACGCGTTGAAACTCTATTTAAACCAGAAATTGATGAAATATTTATAATGGAGCCTCCCCTTTTTGCAGCTTAATTGTATGTGTTTCCCAACATACTTAGAAACCAACCAACATCCTGTCAAATTTGTCCTTAAAGTGTTTTGCCACTCTTCCTCACGAAGATTGTAATGCCCGAGCTAAATAAGAAATAGAATTAGAAGGAGGAGCTGGAAATTAAAACGTGTGGACGACTCTGATGAATTTAGAATTAATGAAGCTCAACGGTTCAGATTAAATCCTAATTAGAGGTTATAACAAACTCTAAGGAGGAGCTACAAGATAACGAATTTTTGGTATTTTTCTCACCTCAATTCTCTCTTCTTCTTCTTCTCACCAAATTCTCACTATCAATTGCAGGTCTATCAATGGAGTCTAATATGTTGATGAGCTTGTTCTCTTAAGCACTGTTTCCCTAATTGTCATTTCCTTTCTTGTAATTTCCTTTCGAATTTATATAAATAGAAAATTGTCCCAAAATCAATATTGTTATTAGTTCTAGCTTGTTACAATTGGTATCAAAGCCTTCATTCCCGTGACCATACGTATAACATGACTGTATATGAAGGCACTCGACTGACCATTCTTAATGACAGAGTTACACAAAATAAAGAAGCCATGGTTAAGAACGGGGAGCTGCTGGAGCAACTCACAGCTAAGATAGGGGAAAGGTCAGGTGCTCATGTGACCTTAGCTCGTGATCATACGAAGGTCTCTCAATCCTTGGATCTTATCATGGAGAGACTCACAGCTATTGAGCAACACCAACAACGTGAAGCTCGAGATGGAGATCTAGGTAATGGACTGTTGTCGGTGCCAGGCCCGGAGGTGTGAGCTCCTAGACCCCATGGATGAGATCTGTAGATAGGTGTACCACCAAATCTAGCTCCTGATGGGCGAGCAAATCGACAATTGGGATGGAAACTACCCGTCCCCAAATTGGAGTTTTCCTTGTTCGATGGTACTGATCCCAGGCTATGGGTCCGAAGGTGCAAAAAGTTCATTAATGTCTTTCATATTCGTGAAGAACAAAGGGTAGAAATTGCAGTAGTGCATCTCATTGGTACAGCAAAATCTTGGTACCAGTCCTATTACTTAGAGGGGGGGCTTGATACTTGGGAAGAATTTCGTAGGAAAATTTGTGAAATTTGTGATAGATTTAACTCTGAGCCAGCTGAGGATATTGTGGAGACTTTTAATAGACTTAAACATGTGGGATCTGTAGATGAATTCCTGGAGACGTTTGAAATAATGAAGGCTTAGATGTTGATCAGGAACCCTGGCCTTAATGACTCTCATTTTCTCTCCAATTTTGTTGGGTTCCTTAAGGATGAGATTAAGATGACTGTAAAATTGTTTAAGCCTACAACCTTGAAGGCAACCATTGAGAAAGCTAGGGTGCAAGAGAAGGCTTTAGAAGCTGTGGAAAGGAAAGGGAAAGGGGGTAGCAAGTCAATTATGGCATCAAGGAGTCAGGCATCTCATAGAGCTTTGCCTGCAGCTCCTTCTACTAGAGCTGGAACTATAAAGCCTTCACCTACTTACAGGGTGAGTAGAGCGGTGTATGAGCATAGAATATCCAACCACCTCTGTTACAAGTGTGGAGAGAAGTACACAAGTGTGGAGAGAAGTACACCTCGGGCCATCAGTGTAAGTTTGCCCAACTGAACTGCATTTTCGGGGACACTGGTTAACCTCTTCCTGAGCCGGAGGATTACTATGAGGAGATTGAGTTAGAAGCAGCAACCAGTACTGACTTGATACATGAGGTGACAGAAGCACTGTGCTTAAATGCTTTATCGGGTGGTACTCAAGGGGTTAACACCATCATGGTCAAGGGTTCCTTAAAGAACAAATTCCTGACAGTTATGGTCGATTCTGGTAGTACCCATAGTTTTATTAATGCTCAAACTGTCAAGGAGACTGTTGGTAATTATATGTATTATATGTATTGCACTTCTAACTGTTTGGGCATAACATGAACTATGCAAGGTAAGACTTTCACGGAGGACTTGGGTATAATCAATCTAATGTATTATATGTATGGCACTTCTAACTGTTTGGGCATAACATGAACTATGCAAGGTAAGACTTTCACGGAGGACTTGGGTATAATCAATCTAGGGGGATGTGATATAGTTTTGGGAAACAACTGGATGAAGAAATACAATTCTGTCAAATTTGATCATGAGAAGAATTGTGTGACTATAGGCAAAAAGGATGCCAAGGTAGTGCTGAAGGGAATTGCCAAGAATGGGAAGCTGAATGTGATCAGTATCTATGGGGAAGTTTCTGAAGAAAAGGGCATAGTATCATGACTCATCTCTTCATGGTCTCCACCAGCATGCCCACAGACTTACAAGACATGGATCCTTCCTTAGAAGAGTTGTTGCAAAGGTACAAGGCAGTGTTTGAAGAACCTAAGACCTTACCTCCAGTTAGACAGATGGATTTTGCCATTCCCTTGAAACCATAAGCTTTACCATTTAGCTTAAGGCCCAATAGGTACAACTATTATCAAAAAGAGGAGTGGGAAAAGCAAGTCAAGGAAATATTGCAGTCTGAAATAATACAAAATAGCCAGTCACTCTTCTATTCTCCTGCTCTTTTGGTAAAGAAGAAGGATGGGAATTGAAGATTCTGTGTGGACTATAGGGGGTTAAATGAGATTACTGTGAAGGACAAATATTCAATACCAATTGTGGATGATTTGTTAGATGAACTACATGGAGAAAAAAATTTCAAGGTGGATTTGCGAGCAAGCTATCACCAGATCAGAATGAGGCCTGAGGATGTACATAAGACTGCTTTTAGAACCCATATGGGACATTACAAATTCAAGGTCATGCCCTTTGGTCTCACAAATGCTCCAGCAACCTTCCAGGCACTCATGAACCACATTTTTCAACCTTACCTCAGAAAGTTTGTTCTAGTATTTTTTTATGACATTTTAAATCTTACTGATCATTTGCCGCACTTAGAAGCTGTACTGCAAGCTCAGACACTCTTGGCCAAGAAGTCAAAGTGCTTATTTGGCCAAGCAAGGATAGAGTACCTAGGCTATGTCATCACTGTGGAAGGGGTCTCCACATATCCTAATAAGGTCCAAGCTATGCTAAACTAGCCTACTCCTAAGACATTGAGGGCTCTCAGAGGGTTCCTAGGTCTCACAGGGTATTATAGGAAGTATGTTTCCAACTATGGGTTGATTTGCAAGCCATTGACTAGTTTGCTAAAAAAGGATGCCTTCTAGTGGAATCCTGCAGCTGATACAACTTTCCAAGAACTCAAACTAGCTATGGCTAGTACCCCTGTGCTTGCATTGCCTAACTATTCCCAAGGGTTCAGTGTAGATATTGATGCTTGCAACACTGGCATTGCAGCAGTACTTATACAACAAGGGAGGCCAATTGCTTATTTTAGAAAGATGTTAGCTCCTAGGCATTGGGGTAAATCTATCTATGAAAAGGAGTTCCTAGCACTATTGAATGTTGTAGACAAATGGAGACATTACCTTCAATATAAACACTTCATCATTAGGACTGATCACCACAGTCTTAAATATTTGCTAGAACAAAAGGTAACAACAACTATCCAACAGAAGGGTCTCACAAAGTTGCTGGGGTTAGATTATGAAGTCTAGTTTAAGAAGGGTACTGAGAATAGGGTAGCTGATGCATTATCTAGGAGGAATGAAAATGTAGCTAAGGAGGTGATGCCATCTAAGGAGGTGATGCCATCTGCTTCACTTTCAGCAGTCAGTGCTCACTAGCCAACTTGGGTGCAGGATATTCATGCCAGCTACGATGGGGCTCAAGAGTTCACGGATCTCATTGCTCAGCATGTTGTGGGCACTATGGGGCCTAACTTGTATAGCTATACTACTGGAGTCCTAAGGAAGAAAGGGAAAGTCATGATAGGTCCGACTAGTAATCTCATACAACAATTGATCAACAACTTTCATGATTCAGCTCTGGAAGCATGCTGAGCTCCACATATTCTTGTACAGTCAAAGAAGATCAATTTCGTAAAAGATGAGATCAGTAAATGACAATTCACTGAAATTTCATCTTTGTGAGATCATTAATATTGTACCGAGGGCGTCTTTAGAGTATACTAAATTAGTATAGCTATTCTTCTTCTGACACAACAATGCAATTTCAATTACTATCAAAAGTAAGTACCAAATAATTTCCTTTTTCCTTTACTTGTTGATGTAAAATCATCTTCCATTCAATAGAAAATTCTTTCAATTCAATGAAAGAGATTCTCATATTCCCACAATTTAAGTTATTTGGTCCCTAGAGGACTAACAGGTCGCACTGCTAGTTTTCAGATACGAGATATCCATCCTAGTCACCATGGACGTATTTGCTCAATTGACACATCTGAAGGAATCAATGTTGGACTTATTGGATCCTTAGCAATTCATACGAGGATTGGTCATTGGGGATCTCTAGAAAGCCAAAGAATAAACCAATTTTAAAATGGGATAACATGCTCGATAGGGCATGAGTTCTAGTATCATAAGCATTTTCTCATAGGAACGTCCACGAATTTGATCAATTACTCTTCGTGCTTTGTCAGCCGACATAGATCCAGGCAACAGGGTACATTGAAGAGATTGTCTCAGGTTTTCTCGTGGCCAGGAATGAAAGAGATGGTGGTTGCTTATGTGGCTAGCTGTGAGATATGCCAAAGGAACAAAACAAAAAATGTGTAGTATCTTGGGTTATTACAACCCCTCCTAATTCCAGACCAAGCTTGGCGGCACATCAACTTGGATTTCATAGAAGGCCTTCCTGAATCTAGAGGGAAGGATGTTATTTTTGTTGTGGTGGATAGAATGACAAAGTTTGCTCATTTCATGACACTTTCACACCCCTTCACCGCAGTGACTGTGGCTCAAAAATTTCTCAAAGGAGTTCATTCACTCCATGGATTTCTTGAATCCATTGTCTCGGATAGAGATAGGATTTTCCTCAGCAATTTTTTGCAAGAGTTCTTCAAGTTAGTGGGCACTCAATTGAAGTTTAGTACCGCCTATCACCCTCAAACTGATGGCCATACTGAAAGGGTTAATATGTGTATTGAAACTTATCTCCGGTGTATGACATCCAGTAGGCCTGTTCAATGGAAACAATGGTTGCCCTTAGCTGAATTTTGGTATAACACTAACTATCACTGTAGTTTGCAGTGTTCTCCATTCGAGGCTCTTTACGACTATTTACCACCACATATATCTCTTGGACCCATGCTTGATTCTATAGTTCCCGCTGCAGAGGATATTGTTATGCAGAGACAACAATTCCAACAGTTACTGAAAGACCATTGTTGACACTCAATTTTGGCTCTCCTTTTTCCCATAATTAATTTTTTCTATGCTTCATAGTCCCGAGGACTTTTCCAAAATAATTTTTTCTTATTTTTATATTAGTTTTAAATAATTTTGGCACCAATGATCATTTTAAAAAAAAAATGATTTCCTTTACTTTTTATAATAATAATAATATATATTATTTCCTTTACTTTCTATGTATGAAATAATAATAACTAATAATATTGTATCTTATAAAATCACCCCAAAAATATTTTATAGCTCATTCTTTTCGCCATTTTTAACAAGATATTAGTATAGTAACTTCTATTTCAAACTCTAAATAAAATTTGTCGTATCGCTATAATATTTCCTAAATATTGTTCTATTAATTGGGGATTGCGACTACGCGTATCAAAATTATTTTTAAGTCATCTATATACGTATTGAAAAATTAATTAGGATAAAAGAAGTATCGTTAAATTAATTAGGTGGAAAAACGATTAGGGAAAATTGAATTTTCCTACAAATTAATTCATTTACCAAATTTTGGGCCAAATCTTTATTTCTTTCAGCCTAAAATTGACTAACCGGCCCAAAACCTCCCAACCCACTACCCAAAAACTCCTAACCCGGCCCAAACTGCTTGACCCGGCCCAAAACCCACTAATCCTAATCCCTTTTCTTTTCTCTCTCCCATCTTCAATCAAAACCAAACATACCCCATACCCTCTCGTCCCACTCCAACGAAACCGACATGACCACCCACCCCAAACCCTTTTTCCCATCGCCTCACCTCCGAGACCCGCCGGGTTTTGCTTTATACCGGCGGGCAAACGGCGACGACGCCTCTCCCATTACCTCACGTTGTCTCTTCCCCTTTTCGGAGATTTTACAACTTTGAAAAGATCGCCCGCCGCTCGACCACCGGATAATGGCAAAATCCGGTGGTCTTCACCCTTCTCTCCTCTACTTTTATAGCCATCCCCTCACCTTTATGTCATCTCAAAGTAAAGCTGTAAAGCTTCCCCCACCGCCGGCTGCAGACCTCAGAAAAGAGGAGAAAATCGAAGACCCATCGGAATCAAAGTGTTATCCGACGGGTACGAGTTTAATCCGACGAATCCGAGTGCTACACCTCGAACTCTTTCAAATCAGCCTGAAAGGTAGGCATCTCTCCTTTCTCTCTCGGATTTCATCATTTCCTTTTGCAACTTGGCTTTCCAAGAATTTAAATTTTGAATTCTTGGAAAGAAACGTGGGAACTCTCAATTTCGGCTATAAAAGGAACCCTTGGGTTTCCATTATAGGGGGGGATTTTGGCATCAGAAGAAATTATCACAAACAGCTCACACCAAATTGTTCTCTGATTGTTCACTGTCGATTTACTTATACTCACTGCTGGTCTTGCTCCTTTGTTTCGCTTGCTCTATTCGGATAACCGGAGTCGGAGTTGGAGTAGCTAGTTTGAAACTCGACACTCGACGACCTCAATTGCTGCCCAACAGAAGGTAAATTCTATCCCGTCTAATTACTTTATGTTTAGTTTTTGCGATCCATTAATTGTGCGAATTTGGTTGTTGTTGTTTGGCTGATTTTTGGCTAGAAAATATGGTATGAAGATAGTCTCTGGTCGATTTTGTTCAAGTTAGATTATGTGTTTGGAAAATTGTTGTAACTTGAAATCTAGCTTAAACAAATCCTATAAAGTTTGAAGTTTAAGTATGGTTGGCTGACTATTAGGATATTATAATAGGATTGGGATGTTCGCACATCGTCATAGCTGCTTTAACGCCTATACCTGTGTTCACAAGGCATTAGTCGCCTTAGTTTAGCATAAAGAAAGATCTAAAAGTTTAAAACCTTAAATATGATTGGCTGTCCGTTGTGGAATCTTGTAATATTGCATTGAATGTTTGAATACGGCATCAATTGTTTAATGTGTGTTATTTATGCACTTGGATGGTTTTTTTTTCCAGCTTTAGCCTAGTACAAAAAAAAAAGCTTCCAAAGGATTTAAACATTCTGGTATGACTATGTTGTTCACTTTAAGACCATTAGAATGTTATTTAAAGGTCTGAATGTGTTCGTAATCAGTCACTTAGCGAGTTACTCAGAAGCTTCAACTTTGATTCAAATAGACTTGGGACTTTGCTTGAGTTTAAACTGCTCTAAGTTAAGTATTTTCTGTATGGCTGTACGTTAGGACAAATTAAACCACCTAGCATGAATAACTAATCAAGGTAGTACTGATTTGATTTCCCACTTGATATAAAAGGCTGTTAGTACCCGTTTGTTAGAAATATAAAGCATGAACATGTCCATAATTGTCTTGACCATTTGTTCGGGTTAGTCACTAACCCTCGACCTACCTGAGATGGTTAAAGAATGAGAATGCTAGTTTAATTATTGTCTTCCTGCTTGAAACTTGGTTAGTTCAAAGGTCTATCTCTTTTCTCTTAAATTGTTCTATGTATGCTCATATGAATTCCTTGTTTGAAGCTTGGTTCGGTTCGAAGGGCTTTTCTTCTTCTCTTAAATTTTCTAATATACTCATACGAGTTTCTTGTTCAAATTAGTAGATGTTAATATGAGAGGGAATGGTTGTTGGATACGACTCGTTTTAGTAAAGCAAGTTATCTGTCTCTTTTTCTTAAAGCTGATTTGTTTGGTATGTTTTCATCAAAAGAGTAGTCGTATGCATTTAAACCACTTAGTAATAATAGTTGGAAGGAAATGAAATCTGAATCGCAATTCATAATAGGCAAATTTTATTACTCTTTTTTATTCTCAAAGTTGTTGGAATATACAATCTTTGGACTAAGCATTTTATGCGCACTGATCAGTTAGCAGCAAACTGATTGGGATAAGGAAAAATTAAGTCAGAATTAAAATGAATGCAGACTGTTCTCTTTATGGGATGGAAAAACTGTCTATTTTCTTTTAAGACTGGATGTGTTAGACTTCTTAGATCTTAAGTATTCATATCCCTTCCCGTCGAGATTATGGAAAATAATAGTTTGCTTGTCTTCTCACCTTAAGTTTGAACTAGTTAAGGCTAAAAGAATTAAGAATTGGGTTCTCTAAAACGTTAGCTCGATACATTATGTGGTCTAGTCTTTTAATTAGGCAAAGATGCATGAAGTAGCTAACTAATGTTGTTCTTAAGTGGCTTAGACGGATCTTGAGTGGATTGATTTTTCTCTTTCAATAACTGGACTATTTGGTTGCTCTCCAGATGACTCGAAAAGGAATGAATTTGTGTGTATCTAATGCTAGAGTAATCGTTTAACTTGGTCTGTCAGATTATCTTAGCTTAAAATGATCTTGTTTAGCATATTCTCTGTGTTCATACATTATTTTATCACTTAATTAGTTACTAATCTTTTTCTCCTTTATCTGTTTCATGGAATAATACCGGAGAGCTGGAGTTCTCATTTGGAAACTCATTTTCGGCCCAATATATTTGGGTCGAACAGCTATTAGGAACTATCGCGGTGCTCAGAGTCATTCTTTAGAAGTTTGGTTCCTCCAAAGGAACTTGGCGTATCTGCCCTTTTACTTTTTTTTATTATTTATTGCTTTTCTTTTATGCTTACTTGAATTGTTTTAACTAACCTTGTATTATTTGGATAGGTATTTTTTTTGTGATTTTGATTAACGTTTATTCTTCGGCTTATAGTTTCGTGGATTACTTTATTTAGTTTAAAATTTTGAAAGTGAGTTTCCTTCACTCTTTTAAGTTTAATCAAATGTTTCGGGTTTCCCCTTTTAAATACTTTAAAAATTAGTGAGTAAACACTTTCAAAATAGTAATAATAAATAGTAAATATAGCAGATTTTTCTTAAGGGTTAATTAATGTAGGCTTGTTTCAAGAAAAAATTTATTTAAATAACTCGCGGTAGATTTTCAAAAAACACTAATTACCAATTCAATTTATTTCAAACAATTATTTAGTCATTCTTAGGCCATAAACTATAGAATTCTTTATCTAATCTAGGCAAGCCATTTCTTATATTTGTAACTCATGTATTATCTTATTGTAACTCCAATATTTTACAAATATTTTGGTTACACTCTATATATATATTATTTTTTATTTTTTATTTGAGATTTTTCAGATTTTTAAAGGCCTCAAAACGCAAGGTATACATGTCATATGCTATCTACTACAAGGTATATATTTATATTTTACTTACTCATCTTCCTACTTAAATTAAACATATATTATTTTATCACAATTATATTTACATACATAATACTTTCTTTCATATTTAACGCATGTTTATTTTTTACTTTATGAATAAAAGTCTTCTTTATATGAAACAAATAATTTTCGTTCTCTACTCAAGTCTTCAAATTATTCTTTTACCTGAAATATATTTACAAAATAAATATGATTTTCTTTTATATTTTTTTCTATTACCGGTATACTTATTTCCTACATTTTTTTTTACTTATCCAAATCTTTTAAATAATAAACTTTTCACATGATTTCTTATATTTTAAATATACATACGTCATTTTTATTTTCTTTCTATAAACATGTCATAAACTTTCCCAAACTCTAAGAACTACATATTTTTTTTTACTTTACAAAAAGATATATTTGTATAAATAATATCCTCATTTTTTTACATAGCCTTTTAAGTATATATTCTTATAAATCATAAGGTTCTACATATTTTAATGATAAGAGTATTACTATTAAACTTTCATATATTTCGACATGTACGTAGATATGTTTCATCTTTTTTACCATAAGCATATTTTATATTTTTGCATATTGTAGTAGCATGTGTCATATACTTTGAGTTTTCTTTAAATTAATAAAACATGTTTTTATCACCCTTTTTAGCAAATAATGGACAAATAGTTTTTCCCAAATATGTTTCTAAATTGAGTTTAAGGACTATCTTCGGATAGGCTCTGTGGGGTGCCTAACACCTTCCCTTCGAGTAACCAAAACCCTTACTCAGAATCTCAAACGTTTTCGCAGACTAAAAACAGAGTTTTACATTAACAAATGGTTTTCCTAATTTTTCCCTAAAAGGTTAGGTGGCGACTCTAAACCCTTTTTCAAAACCAGGTAGAAGAGCCGGATGTTGCAAGCATATTTTGGCCAGTCCAAAATAGGGTGTGACAACCATCTCTTGCAGGCTCAAAATAGGATGAAGGTTTATGCTGATCAGAATAGAACTGAGAGAGAGTTCATGGTAGGGGACCAGGTGTTCCTCAAACTCCAACCATATAGGCAAAGTTCCTTATCCTTGAGAATAAGCCTTAAACTTAGCTCCAAATATTATGGTCCATTCACAGTGTTGGCTAAGATTGGTCGTGTGGCTTACAAATTGGATCTACCTGCATCTTCTCGTGTACACCCTATATTCCATGTCTCCTTGCTTAAAAAGAAGATAGGGTCTCGAGCTATGGTACAGACTGAACTGCCAGCTACCAGCTCAGATGGTCAGTTCTTGGTGAAACCCCTGACTATATTGCGACGCCAAATGGTAAGAAAGAACAATGTTGCAGGTGTTAAGGTGCTGGTTCAATGGACCAACCTTCCTCCTGAAGACTCCACGTGGGAGGATTATGATGAGCTGCTAGCAAGGTTCCCTTGTTTTGTTGATCAACCTTGAGGACAAGGTTTGTTTGAAGGAAGAGGGAATGTAATGCCCGAGCTACATAAGAAATAGAATTAGAAGGAGGAACTGGAAATTAAAACACGTGGATGACTCTGATGAATTTAGAATTAATGAAGCTCAACGGTTCAGATTAAATCCTAAGAGGTTATAACAAACTCTAAGGAGGAGCTACATGATAACGAATTTCTGGTATTTTTCTCACCTCAATTCTCTCTTCTTCTTCTTCTTCTTCTCACCAATTCTCACTATCAATTGCAAGTCTATCAATGGAGTCTAAGATGTTGATGAGCTTGTTCTCTTAAGCATTGTTTCCCTAATTGTCATTTCCTTTCTTGTAATTTCCTTTCGAATTTATATAAACAGAAAATTCCCAAAATCAATATTGTTATTAGTTCTAGCTTGTTACAAAGATCCACTGCTATTTTATTCCACCTATAAATGAACACAAATATATATATATATATATATATATATATATATATATATATATATATGAGAGAGAGAGAGTGTTAAAGGAACCTGTGCTAGAAAATTATATTGCATATATAAAACAAGTAATAGAAGTATGTCAGATTGACTCAACATCCATGAATACTCTACTGAGACAAAGTTGGGATGTCAAGAGCGTAGAGAAGGTAGAATGGGCACAATTGATCAGATCAAATAAAGATCATATATGGAAGGTAGCTAGAGTCGGTGACTCCGAGGATTTCCACATTTGAGATCTCGGGGAAGAGGATCAAGAATAAAATTTACGAGTCTTTTAGGATATTATTGTGGATCTCGTTGAAAACACAACATCTTGCCAAATAAAGGCTAAGAGAAACAAAGAACACATGTATAAATAGTACAGAAAATAATTTTTTCGAATACGGTTGAATCCTTTGACGACGTACGGAACAATTTTATTTTAATGGCGAAGGGGTTCAGAAATTGTTTTAGATTACAAGTTCAAATCTTAGGTGCGACATTTTGTACTCACAAATTTTAGACCTAATTTACTTAATTACATGTGTACCTCTAACACCAGCATTGTTAATAAGAGCATCAATGTGGCCAAAAGCATCCCAAGCTTTCTTTACTGATGCTTCAATAGTTGTATCATCAGCAGTGACATCAAGTTCAATAGCCACAGCTCAAACAAAATGAAAGTTTGAACTAGCCATTGTATTAATTTCATCACAAAGGGACTTCAACTGGTCCGCCCGACGAGCGGCTGCCACGACTCTACAGCCAGCCTTAGCTAGGTCAAGGCAGAATTCGCGGCCCAAACATCACTTTGTCTTCCAATTTTAGCATGGCTCCAAATGGTCAGCCACATTGCTCTTTTTTTTAGTCTTTGGCGCAACATATTCTTGTACTTGTGTAGTAATATTGTATATATATGATGGTTCTAATCTGAGATGTGTACATTCATATAGGATTTTCAAGGTGTAAATTTTGGAAAAAGTGAATTCAATATTATAATTTCTAATAGAAAAATGCAGTTCATGCATATGGTATGAAGCTATGATTAATTTGTTGAATTTGTGTGGTCCTTATTATATATGTGGTTGATAGGTTCTAGTAAGGTTGTGAGAGGTTAGGAACTACCCACTCTACAGCTTGTTTGGATGGAATTTGTTACCTATACCCACTCTACAGCTTGTTTGGATGGAATTTGTTACCTATATTGTATTGAATTGTGTTTCTTAGTTTAAATATAATGTTTGTTTTTATTGTTTTTTAAATTTATTTGTATTGTATCGTTAAATTCGTTGTTATGTGTAACGACCAAAAGTCTCATTTTACGTAACAATTGATTTGGTGTGATAGTGTTGTTACTTTTTTTTCCTCTTATTTTGTCTTTGTTTATTATCTAATAATCCTATTTTATCATTTACTCTATTATAATAGCTCTACCTTGTACCATATTTTTTCGTAGATTTATCTTTCAAATTGTTGATGGGTGGCATTATGTAACGATGAGAAATGATACAATCTATCAAAACGTCATAATCATCAAAACAATACAAGGGATTTAATTATTTTTTTTTTTCGGTCCATAGTACTCAGCAAATTGTTTTGCAGATCAAATTAACAAGTCCAAATTAGTGTGCTAAATAAACTAGCATCTGGTTAACCTTTCCTTTTCTTTCCCTCCATTATTATGGACGTGCAAGAAACTTCGGCTATTGAGTTTCATGTTTAATTAGTACTTCGGCTGTGATGAATGTGCAGTGGTTGATTGGTGGTAGGCTGGATTCTAATGTTTAAAATTTATGGATTTTTATAACGTTCTCAAGTTATTCTAATGAACAAAATTGATACATTTTGATTTGATTTGATTTGATTTTGATTTTTAAATTTTAATAATCGATAAAAATGGTTTAAAGCAATAAATAACCGAACCAAGCGGACTATAAAAATATCTATCTAATAATTATAATTGCATAGATATATATGTATAATTTTATATTAAAAAATAAAATTTGTTGTGATATTATCCCCTCTCCCATTTTCTCTTTCACTATCTCCAATTTTAATTTTTTTTAAAAATCTTTTGCATTTTGAATTTATAATATAGGTGTTTGTCTTTATAATAATTCAATTCATTTGTCTTTATTTTCTAGTTTGATTTGTAATTTTTATTTTAAAAAAAGGACATGGGTCACCAACATGGGTTGTGGTGCAGTGATGGGACTGCTCCATCCTTAACCAGAGGTCTCGGGTTCGAGCCCTGGTTATGGAGAAAATCCTGTTGGGAGCGCTACCCCCAAATGGGCCCTACAAGGCGCGATCCGGATTAGTCGGGGCTCCAATACGGGTACCGAACACCGGATGGAAAATCAAAGAAAATAAAAATACATGGGTCGGCTGGCCAATAGCACAACAAATGACCCACGTTTGACCTATTGAACAGAAAGTATACTTTCGATCTATTTTATATTTTTACTTTGTAGCCATTGAGTATAGTTAGCTGAAATCGGGTATAGTACTTGTCTTGTCCTTGTGATTATGAAGATATTTTTGGCTTTTCTCGAGCTTTCTCTTAGTAGTACACTTTCCTTTTTGACATTTCTGTTCAAAAATGATTTCTTCTCCATTGTATCTACTCTGATTTGTTATTTTTTCATCTACTCCAAAATTTCTTCTCTTTTTTCCTCCATTGTAAGTCAACGTGTTTATATTACGTATGAGATCGATAGTGATGAAGCGAAAGAGCAAAACGAAGTGTATTTAAAAGTTAGTGGATAGAGGGTTGAAATTTGATCCTAATTTTATTGTTGATGACAATGATTTTACTAAATCATCAAGTATTATTGGTGTTCAATTGAAGCATTCAATATACCAAATGATAAGATCTTGATTAGGGAGAATCAAAATCAAATACGGAATTGAAATAAACAAAACATATGCGGATTAACACTACAAAATTACAATTATGGGTAACAAGGAACTTTATACCCTCACCTCCCAATTGATTATTATAACCAAATGATAAACCAACTTGAATCAACAGGCAAAAGTACTATAAATAAATCCACAAATAAGTATTTTCATGTAAAATACAAGCAAAAAAAGTTATCAAGCAACCAAGGGACATACCTTCCCTAAGATCTTACACCTAGTATGAAATAGGTTCACACTTTGGTCAAGTTCCTCTTTAGAAAGGTCCTCCATGATTTGTCTTAAGGCACAAGAGAAGTTCAAGTCCTCCTCCAATTGCTCATCATCTCCTTTTGGAATTTTTTCCCCATGCCTAATATTAGGCTCATTATCAATACCATTCACCTCACAATCTATCACATTGCGAGTACAAAATTCATCACAAAAGAATACAATTGGCCTCCAATAAGGACATTCACTAGCAATGTGCACTCTATCTTGATATTTAGAGCATTGAATGGTAAAAGGATGAGGAAAGTTAGGATTAAAACAAATATCTCCTTTAGCTTGGTCTTCCCATCTTGCGTTGTAGTTAGCTTGGATAGCTTGACTACTATCTTTGAAACTTGGAAGACTCACTTGGATGGTATTCAACCCTCTATCTCGGTCCTCACGATCTCCATGATGATTACCATATCTAGTACCATATCGATCTCCATATCGATCACCATAACGACCATCATATTGACCATCATATCTATCATCATAGTGACCAACTCGAGCTTCATACCCTTGCCATTGTGCACCTTGGTTTTGATCATAGCCTTTGGGTTGAACTCTACCTCTTGGTGCACCATAACCATGTTGACCAACATATTGAGGTCCATCCCAATACCTATAAGCATGTGTCTCATCATATGTCTCTTCTTAGAGAGGATTTTGGTATTGGTTATCTTGGTAAGGCTCTTGGTTTGGATAATGTGGTATATGCAAGGAAGCATATGATGCATTTCGTGGTGGAGTTCGGGTTTGAGTTGCTACAAAGGAAGGTTTTCCTTGTAGGAGGTGATTTAGTTGGCGATTTGGGTAAGGAGGGGTTTGTCTAACATTACTCGGGAAGTTAGACATTTGATAATGGGGATGTTGGATATGTGGAGTGGGATTTTGAGTGTCTTGGGGGTAGCATGACTCATGTGCTTGCCCCCGAGTGATCGTCATCAAGGAATTTGGATTCCTATTTGCTCCCGATCAATAGGCGATATGAGGTGCACCTTCCGGGCTTCTAACCTTGCCATAATCCATCCTATTATCACGACCATCCATCCTCCCATTCATCTTCGCCAATTGCCTTGCCAAATTGGCATAGGACTGCACATGATATATTGAACCTTCCCTTTTAGGGGCATGTTCAATGGCCTTAGACATTTGTGCCTGCAAAATGAACAAACAATATTAGTAGTAAAGTTCCTCACGCCTCTCGTATGTAGACGCTCACCTTACCTTCTATGGCTTCTTTCCGAAGTTGGTCTCAAACTTGCTTAGCCTTCACTTCACAAGGATTACTAATTATTTGTGGAAGAATAGATTCTTGTTTTAATAAAAGAAGGACGACTCAAAGCAAAATACGGACGAAGCCAAGAAGTTATATATCGAGTTTGTAAACGATAAAAGCTTTGAATGAAGAAGCACGAAATGAAAACAGACTCAAGAACTAATCACAACTAAGTAGATCAATTACTTGTTGATAATTAGCTTTAAGAGTTCTATTTGATAATAAGAATCAAAGAAAAGAAACTAAGAAGATAGAACCTGAGAATTGTTGGAGAAAATCAGATTTGCAACTGTTCGTTGGTGCGGAGTCTAGTGCGAAACGCACTAGGGAAAGTGACCAACGCACCTCACTTTGCACTACCAAACCAGAAACCAACTTGTCCCCAGTGCGAAGCTTGTGCAAAATGCACCAAGCAATGTGTTGGTCGCACGTTGCGTCGCACAGCCCAAAACAGAACACCTGAAGCTTCTGATTTTTCAGTTTTTTCTGATTTTTCTTGTACCTTTTCTCCTAGTACTTGCCCTTTTTGATAAATTCCTTTTGTACTAACACAAGTACTCTTTTCTTTTCTTTCTTCTTTGGATCAAAACACTCTTTTCAACCTCCTTCTTCTTCAAGACACCATGAACACCAAGAACATGAAGAATAACCTAAAATATGAACCTTAAAATTTTTAACTCGGATTTTCTTCAAATTTGATATTTGAACTCCCCTTGGCTAGGAGAACAAAGCCCAATATGTTTTAATACCAATTAAAACCCAATCGAACCCAAATTTAAAATCCTTCTTCTTCAAGGTATGAAGAAACCATGAACATGAAAAACATTCAAATTTCGAACCCCATGGATTTCAACTCCGATTCACACCAAATTTGAGATTTGAACTTATTATGATAGGGAGAACAAACCTCAATACTTTTGAGCGTCCAATTTCACCCAGATCTTAAACCTACTTATTGGACCTTCAAGTTTTTCTTCACCCAACAACTGTGAAATCTTCAAATCTTCTCCAAACAAGCTCAAATCTCAGATCTAGACTCAATGAATACTAGAGAACACGATTCTAGTATTAGAAACTCAAACAAAACACAAAATCAAAATATTTTTTTGCAGATTTTCTCAAAAACATTTTTCACACATTTTTTTTTGAAATTTTCAGATTTATGAACCTGGAATTAAGAATTGTGGGAACAACTCTTTAGCCTAAGCTCTGATATTAAATGATAAAATCTCGATTAGGGAGACTAATCGAAATCAAACGCGGAATTGAAATAAACAAAATATATGTGAATTAAAACTAAGAAATTATAATTATGGGCAGCAAGAGCCTTTATACCCTCACCTCCCAATTGATTACAATATCCCTATGATAAACCAACTTGAATCAACATGGCAGAAGTACTCTAAATGAATCCACAAATGAGTATTCTCATGTAAAATTCAAGCAAAAGAAGTTATCAAGCAACTAAGGGAATCCACCCCTAATTACTCATCTAAACAATTAGAAATCTACCCAATAGATTTAGCTACACTAAAAGCTACCAACTACAATATGAGTTGTCAAAGAGCATATCTCAATCATTCAACAATTTAGGAGCTAAAGGGAAGGGAACCCCTATTTATAGTTATTACATAAAGGCCCAATAATGACCTTGAAAGATAGCCCAAATTGGCCCAACACACAGGATGTGAGAAGGGTGTGCGAAATGCAACATCAAGAGTGCGTTTCGCCCTCTGCTCTGCACCACCTAAACAGATCATTATTGGCAGCCTTGTGCGGTTGGTGTGCGAAACACACCAAGGAAAGTATCAAACGCACCCCTGGTCGCACCTTGAGGTAGAAACTCTGTCAGCCTCATCTTTGCTCCATGCGATCATCCACAAGTCGTAGATCCTTGATCTACGTTCTTCAATGGTCTCCAAAGCCTCTTTCTTCATGAATATCAGTTGTAAGGCTTAGAGTTCTTTGGCTTTCTTCATTCAGAGAGTAATGAGGCTCTTCCAAGTTCCCTTTTGTGCTCCAAGAAGGGGCGGATGATACGATATCGCCCACCGACATTCATGCTAGACCTATACCTCAAGGTCTAGACGAGAGGATCAACTGTTTGAATGACTCGGGTAAAGAGCGTTTGTAGTGTATAGTTTTCATTGATTTTTTCTCTTGTACAAAAATTAGGTCTCGAAGTCATACTCCCACTAAGAGAATGACGAGGTCACAGAGTAAAATACATGCATATACATGGGATCGATAATGATTCTGTACAAAAGCCATCAACACTACAAAAAGACAAACATTCAAAAGGAAAGCAAAAACTAAGTACGAAGCCGATCGACTGATGAGGATGATGTTGGTCCTTCAAAAAAGACAAAAAATACATCTGTTTGAAGGATGGCAAGGATAATGTTGGATCATCAAAAAAGAAAAAGAGAAAAGTTCATGCTCATCGGAAGAAAAGATATTTCAAGCAGTCTGATTAGAAGGTATCTTCTTAATTATTATATGTATAATATCTATATCTTTAATGTTGTGGGAATACACTGGGTATGTGATAACGCCCAAACTACACCTCGAATTAACGAAGCGTAAGCGGTCGTAGTCAAATATAGAACCCAACTAGGTTGGGGTCGAATCCCACAGAGAATATGGTGAAAATTAAGTCGTTAGTGAATTATGTGACTAGTCGTCAATAATTTCCGGTAAATAAAGGGGGGGTTTTGTGTAATCAACTTGTAAACAAAACAAACAATAAACGTATGTGAAATAATAGTAGGAGAACGAACTAGGGAAGTGTTTACCATGGCGTTGGTAGCAATGTCGATTCTAGGCTTAACCGGGTTCTTTTTATATGAGTGTCACGATGTGATTGAAGCAATGGTATCGTCTAAACGTCTCTCGACCAAATAAACAAATTTCCTTTTCTATTCTCTCGACCTCGAAAAGATGTGCTTTTTAGATTTCAATCCTAAACATCAAGTAGATTAATCTAGTTACAGCATTAATCATTAGACGAGAGTTAGTAGTCTCGTATCCTTGTTGTTAATCAAGTTTCCCGGTTTTAATCTCTTTACTCAAGCAAA
This sequence comes from Jaltomata sinuosa, assembly GCA_003996215.1. NCBI lineage: Eukaryota > Viridiplantae > Streptophyta > Magnoliopsida > Solanales > Solanaceae > Jaltomata > Jaltomata sinuosa. The sequence goes on from QJPP01000206.1 coordinate 21,547, forward strand.
TTAAACCTAGGCATGTTCTAATGTTTGCAACCACTAGAAAACGTTAAATAACGAATGCTTAACAACGTGACAACATACATATTGAACCCGTCGCTACCCGGAATCTATATCGCTACCTTAGCCATGGCTCCCACAACCCTAGTTGTGGGAGGTTTAGTTACTCATGCTTGTAGAAGAATAAAAGAAAGTCATATGCATAATAAAGAAAAGAGATCCTTACAATGTAGTGAGAACAATCTTTAATTATTCCAAGAACAAGAAACCAACGATCCCAAGAACGAATCAAGAACAAGATTGAGGAGAAGGAAACCGTGTGTAGCGCGTTTCCTCTCTCAAAACTCGCTCAAAAACTCTCTTAAAATTATTGGAAAAACTTGGTTCAAAGCATAATAATGAAATAAACCTAACATAGGGTATTTATAGGAGTCTAGGAAACCAATCCCAAAAACGCTCGGATTCCGCGTCGCGGACTGCCCAGGTGTGACGGCTAGGCTGACGGACCGTCACTGGCTTGACGGACCGTCGCCTGAGCCGTCATCCTTAGGCAGTGGTGCTGCCTTGGTGTGACGGTTTGGGTGACGGACCGTCACACCCTTGACGGACCGTCACCTGAACCGTCACTCTTATCCAGAATACTCTTTTTTTGCGTATTTCCTTCCGTTTCCGTGTTTGTCTCCATTTCCTGAAAATACAACATAAAAACATCAAAAACGACAACGGTTGCTTGAAAACGTACGATTGTTCTTAGTTAAAAGGAGTCGAAAGTGTCGTAAAATGGCGGCATATCAGTATGTTGTTGTTGTTATTGTATCTATATATTTAATGTATAACTAGCAAAATATAGTAGCATGTGAAGTGTATAGAAGTGCTAGTACTTATATGTATAAAATGCATAAGTATATAGTTTACTAATACTATGTGAATTGTAATTTTATGAATATGTGTAGATTTTTGAGATGTTTAGAATACAAGTATTGATTTCAGTTTTGAAATTTCTTTGTTGATTCGGATGATCATTTCAAGACTCGAGTAAGTGTGCACACAAACTCCTCCATTATGAATGAATTGGAAGCTAAATTGGATATCCAACAACTAAAATTATTTAAACATACTTGTTTTGATTATTTCTTAGACTTGTCGAGTGTTTTCATACAAAATCAATCTATATACATAATGACACTCGAAAAAGTTGTGTCTGAGAGAGACAATGAGATTGGATTTAAACTGACTACGATCAAAGTCATGGTTGCTTCAACCAAAAAAAAAGTGATCTCTATTTAAATCAAAAGAAGTATCATTCATTTACCATCTCTCCCAGCCAACAATCTACTAGTCTTAAGCTTGCAAGCACTAAAATAAATAACACTAAGTTGTATTTTGGACTGACAGAGTTTGCTATAATTACTGGATTAAAATGCACCCGTAATTATAATAAGAATTATGATATTAATCAGTCAAGTCAGTTGATGAAGTTGTAATTTTTCAAACAAATCGAAGGTTACAAAGTTCCAATTGAATGAATGTTTCATGGAAAAAAGGCATGAATCTGATGATTGCAGTAAAGATTGTTATCTTGCACTTCATTCACAACTTTCTTTTTCTATTATTACATATGTCATAACACAGAATGACTTTTTATTGGTTGAGTGTGGTGATTATCAAACATTCTCTCGAAAAAAATTATGTTTTAATGTTATGTTAAATTCAATGAAGTTTAAAATTTGTAAGAAAAATAGTATGTATCGATATGATGATTTGCCTTTAACATTTCAGTGTTAATTTTAAATTATTATGATGATTACGATACAAAATAGAAGAACAACCTAATTTGTTTTCATTGTAAGAAAACTAGTTATTCAATAGACATATGAAATAGAATTATTTTACTAATGCTCCCTATTAAATTTCTCTTTTATTGTTTTACTTTAACAGTACTACCATTAAAAATCTTTACTTTGTATAACAGAAAAAATCCTCCCAATTCAGTCCCCTAATTTCTCCCACATATTCATAAAATTAGCTTTCAAAATGCTAGTCATTTGTTTCAATATACTCCCTTGATTTTTATTGTCAAAAATTTTAATGACAAATATGAAAATTAAAGTAATTTAATTCAAAGTTCTAAATTAATAAATAAAGTTCTATTGCATAATAACTTAAAAACATGTAAAGGAGGTTTATTACATTTTTAATGTCAATAACTATACAAAAAAATAAAAGTTTTTTTTTCTTTAATTGAAAAGGTTAAATAATGGACACTAGGAAATAACAAAGTTTTTAAGAATTAACTATCATTATTTTTTAATAAAGATCTAAGTTTCTTGTGATGAATAATTTTGTATTAAGTAGAAGGTAAAATAATGAATACAAGAAAATAATAATGTTTTTTTCATGAGAAATCATAATTACAATTTTGTCTAAAATGCAATGCACTTACGAAAGATAGAAAAGTCGATCTAAGTATGTGTTAAGAGTTTTTTGCTTTACATCAATATTGATAACATATAATTTTTATAATAATCATGATAAAATGTTTCAATTTCTTTTAGATTTGGTTGAGATTGTTCAAATGAGTGAATAAATTAAGCTTTGTTCTTATCGCTCATTAATTTTATACATATACTTGCCTTGTTGGTTATGATTTTCCTTCTCCACGTACATTCTTATAAAAAAAAATTAACAAATTTATTTCTTAGTCTAACTCAATTTTACTATATTTAAAGTAATTAATTTTGCTATAAATAAAAAAAATTAAAAATTAGCTTTGCATCTCAAAGATTTAAAAAAGTATGTTTTATATATACATATATATATAAGTCTAATCCGTCAAATTTGTCGAGTCACCCTTAACTATATTATATCCGTTATTTTGACATGAACCATCATATTTTCTTCTGCCTCCTGCGAAAGAAAGTATCGTGAGCCTCAATCTATATATGAACCTATTTGGCCTAGCGATTGGGAGAAAAAATATATTTTTTTTGAAAAAAAGTGTTTTTATTAGTAAAATGAGGTGTTTGGCTAACTAGTAAAACTACTTTTAAAAGAAGCAGAAGCAGTTTTTCAACTGTTGAGAAGAAAAAGAAAATTTTTGCTTTTTAAAAATAGCAGAAGCAGAAAATTATTTTTTTCAAGACAAAAATATCCCTATCATTTATATATATTTATCAATATATCCCTTGTTAATTAATTAGTCTATTTCATAAGTTTGATTAAGTATTTAAAAAATTTATTCTTCATTCTTACACCATAAAATTTATATTTTATATATATTATTTTACGTTTCTATTAGTAAGCATTGAATATGCTAGTGAACCCAAAAAAAAGGTTTAAAAAAATCCCATTTATATATATTATCTTACATATAAATTTTTTTTATTGTGAAAGTTTTACTTTTGTATGTGAGAATAATAACAAAATAAAAAATAACAAACATTAATATTATTTAATATTACAAATTAGATGTATTAGATTATTTTTGCAACTAACAAAATATTGCATTATCTTAAAAGTGAGAATGTTGTGTTAAATATTACTACTTATTCCTATACCATTAACACAAACAAATAATTAATAATTTTAATAATAAAAGTCGATTATATTGATATCTGTCCTTTTTGTAATTTGTCTCTGAAAAGCACTTTTAGAAAAAGATTAGTCAAACACAATTTGTTTATCAAAAACACTTTTTAAATGAATTAGCCAAACACAAACTGCTTTTTTCAAAAGCACTTTTCTAAAAAGCTATTTTATAAAAGTACTTCTTAAAATAAACAGTTTTTTAACCACGGCCAAACAAGCTCTATATCACCTGATCTTAATGCTACGTAAATGAAGACAGAATCTTGCACTGTTGAAGGAAAATTTGGCCATTACATTATACTCCCTCATTTCATTTTTACTTGTTTATGTTTGACTTGGCATATTCCTTACGAAATAATAAATAGAAGGATAATTTTACGATATCACCACTATTAATTATAAGTCATCTAAATGTTGGAAGTAAATAATATTTAATAGCAAGGATAAAATAGACATAAAAAAATAAATTATCTCTTGATTTTTTAAATTAAACAAGTAAAGTTGAGCAATTATTTTTAATATACTAAACAAGTAAAATGAAGGAGTAAGAAATATTAATTTTGGCAATAAGAAATATTAATTTTGGCAATGATTCTGTAAGTTTTTGGTAACCAAAATTAATTTAAAGAAAGCGCAACATTTAAAGAATCAATTTTGAGCAAAAGCACAAATTACTGTAGAATGTTACATCACTGGTAGAGATTAACCTACTAGACAATATTTGTTAGCCCCTCTCAATAAACTGTGTCCTGCATTATTAAAACAAAAATCAAACGACATAATTTGTGAGATACTATTATACAAAAATATAAATTTATGTCTTACAAAAAGTTATTTGTTATTTCGGTGTTAGGGATATTTTCGGCCATTTATTTATTACGTAAAGTGTTGAATGATAAAAATTAAAAGGGTAAATTACAGAAAGAGCCAAACATCTTTACCATATCTATTAATTCTCTCACTACTTTATTTTAATTACTTAATATACCACAATAACTCCAGATACGCGGATACATGCGGATACATGTTGTAACCCCTCAGATATATGCAAATACATGTTGTAACTCCTCAGATATATGCGGATACATGTTGTAACCCCTCATATATATGTGGATACATGTTGTAACTCCTCAGATATATGCGGATACATGCGATTAAACCCAGATACATGTGATGTATTCGAGACTAAACCATGTATCCGGAGAACAGATACATGCGACTAAACCCGGATAAATACAGATACATGTGATGTATCCGAGACTAAACCATGTATCCAGATGTCTTTTAAGTGGTAGAAAGTGTAATTCACTAAACTAGTGATCATGAGAGTAACAAGTTGGATGCCTTGCGAGATCACGATCCTGGTCCATGTGATCGCGAAGGTCTGCACCAGCCCAAAAAAGATTTACACAATCCATTTTGTAGATTTTGGTTCTAAAACTCACCCGAGCTCTTGGGTCCCAACGAACCTCTCAAACAAGTTCTAAATGGTTATGTTCACTTATCCAAAGTCACAAATTCTAAAATTGAGCATCAAGACTTAAAATTAAGGGTCGAATTGTTACATTCTCATCCTTCATGAACTCCAAATCACAAACCTTCCGGTCTCCACATAACTCTTTTGCATTCTTTGGGTTGTCCGAAGTTGCTCCTGGATCAACTTGATCTTTTCGAAGGCCTACTTTTCCAAATATGTATCCAATTAAGCCTCACTAGGTTCAAACCATGGAGAACAACACCGTCTATCATATGAGCCTTATATTGTGCCATCCGAATGCCAGATTGGTAATTATTGTTGTACGCAAGTCAGCTTAGGGCAAAAACAGGTCCCAACGACCTTCAAAGTCAATCGCACATGCCCGTGACATATTCTCTAAAATCTGAATGGTCCGCATTGCCTGGCCATTGGTATGTGGTTGAAAAGTTATAGTAAGCTTTACATGTGTAACCATCTCCTTCTCTCGAACCTCCAAAAGTGAGTTGTGAACTGTGTACCTCGGTCTGAAATGATAGAAATATGTACCTCGTGCAATCAAACTATCTCACGGATGTAAATTTTGGCCAACTTCTTTGAAGTAGGTAGTATGAATTGGTATGAAGTGCGCGGACTTGATTAACCTGTCAACAATGATCCAAATTGCATCAAACCTTTTTAAAGTCTATGATAACCTTGCCACAAAGTCTATAGTGATCCGCTCTCACTTCCACTTGGATATAGCTATTCTTTGAACCAAATCACCCGATTTCTGATACTCCTACTTGACTTGTTGGCAATTAAAACACAGCGACAAATGGACAATATTATCTCTATGTGCTCTTGCTGCATACAGCCTAAGGAGGACATTATCCAGCATGTCTTTACTCATAGTGATATGGCTACTAAAGTTTAGAATTTCTTTGCTTTTCCTTTGAGTATTATATTAAGTACCAAAGCTTACAAGAAATGTTGGATTCTTCATAAGAGTATAACACCATGAATTTATCCTATGATAAGAATTATCTGCTTCCACCATTATTTGTTTGGAATTATGAAAAGCAAGATGTTCTATTAGGTATGGACAGAGGAATTGTGCTACAAATAATTTTCCATCAAGTATAATTTCACATGAAGTCTTTGACAAAGAAGAGGGGGTACAATATTGACAATGGGAGGGAACTGGAACAAATAATTCCTTGATTGAAGGACTATATGCAAATTAACTTTAAAGCTATTAGGAATTTCTTCTCCTAATAATAGTTTAGTTCTATTAGATCTTTAACTCCTACCCTAGTACTAGACTAATCAAGCTCAATCTTCACTAGGATTGGGAGGTATAGCGTAGCTCTTCTTTCATGTAATTTTTCGAAGGTAAATCCATAAGGTAGGATTCAGTGTCAAACCTTTCATAATCACGGACAAGTAGTGATGTACATGTAGTTTTGATGATTGAAAAAACTCGTGAGAGGACCTGGTACCGGATATGTTGCCTATAGAACTTGATCCATTACTCAGAGTCAATTGTGTGAGGACCTGGTCCTTAGAGAGATCTTATTTCGTAGGGACCAGGTTCATATTATGGATGTACTCATAACCTTGTTAATTGGTAACTTCTGAAGGGGATTTCTCCTGGTTCAAATATATCAGGTTATATGTGACATGGAAGCACTGAACTTGCACATGGGACATCTGTTCCTAATGACTGACAAACTGCTTGAAGGACCTGGTACCCAAGATGTATGAGTACGTGGTCAACTGGTGTCTGACAGTACTGGACGAGTGTGTACGAATATCTTTTGGGAAAATCTAGTTCTCAAGAGGAACTATTTCTCAGAGGGATATTGTTCCATGGGGACCAGATGAGGGACCAGGTCCATCGGACGTTGAACTTTTTGGCAGTCAACAGTACAACTGGCAGCTATACTTTTTGCAGAAAAGTTGGTGCACAGCAGCAGAGGAGCAGCAGTTGTCCAATCTCGACCAATGAGAAACTTTCTAGGTTTTCCCTCCCATTTGCTCCATATATATAGATCATTATGTGGGAGAAAAACCTAGCTTTTGCAAATCCTAAAATTCACATTCTCTCAGCAAAAGTCTCCATTGTTCTTCAGTTCAAAGCTTTTACAACAAGGGACCTGGTCTTAGCCTACGACAGTTGCTCTTAGTTCATTGTTGTTTGAGTCTTTGTACTTTGCTCTTAACATTGTAAACTCACTCCTCTTCAAGAGGTTTGTGTGAGTGGTTTTCTATCTGTTATCTCTTCAGGTAGATTAGAGTCTGTAGCTAGAGTTAAATACAGTAACACACAATAGAGTTATTGTGGTGTGTGCTTGCAATAGAGTTATTGTAAGTTAGAGAAATTAAGAGGTTAATTCCTAGATTGCAATAGGTTGTAATCTGAAGGTTGCTCAGGTTTTAGTAAAGTTGTTTGGTTGAAAATCCTACGAGGTAGGTCGTGGTTTTACTCTCTTGAGCAAGGAGGTTTCCACGTAAACATCACGTGTCATTACTTTACTGCTTCTTGTGTGTATATTGATCGTGTTCTTATTTAGTGTCTGAGGACCAAGTAAAGAACCTGGTTCATAACTTGGCAGTGGGTCATACAATCCTTCAATTGGTATCAGAGAAGGTCTCTCCTAAAAGGTCAACACCTAGGAATAATCCTGCCACGATGGCTGCTCCATCCAATCTCGAGGAAGGACAATCAACCACAAGACCACCAAGGTTCAATGGAGAGTATTATGGTTGGTGGAAAACAAGAATGCACGATTTCATCATGGTTGATGATAGTGAGCTATAGGATGTTATCTGTGATGGACCATATGTTCCCATGAAGACTGTGACTGAAGGAGAGCGTAAGAGAACAGTTGCAAAGACTAGAAATGAGTATAATGATGCGGACCGTAAGCTTGTTGAGAAAAATTACAAGGCCAAGAAACTCTTGGTGTGTTGAATATGTCCGAATGAGTATAACAGGATCTCAGCCTGTGAGACTGCTACAGAAATCTGGCATGCCCTTCAAACCGCTCATGAGGGAACAAGTCAGGTTAAACAATCAAAAATAGACATGCTCACCACTCAATATAGCTTTTCAGGATGAAAGAGGGAGAATCAATCCAAGATATGCACACTCGATTCACCTCGATTATTAATGAATTGCATTATTTGGGAGAAATCATCCAAACCAACAAGCAGGTCAGGAAGATTCTCAGTGTTCTTCCTGAGTCTTGGGTAAGTAAGGTAGATTCCATCACTGAAGCCAAAGATCTACTGACTTTGACCATGGATGAATTGATTGGTAACCTGAAAACCTAAGAACTCAAAAAATAACAAAATCTGGAAAGAAAAGAACCAAAGAAGGAGAAGAGTTTGGTACTCAATGCTGCTAAAAGTGCTTCTAGTAAAGATGACGCTGACATGTCATATATCACTCAAAGATTTCAGAAGATGGTGATGAAAAATAGAGGGTTTCCAAGAGGAGGAAGCACTAGTAAATTCACCAGAAGGAATGATTGTTGTCATAAATGTGGAAAGTCTGGGCACTTCATTAAAGACTATCCACTTCACAAGCAAGACTACAGGGAATACAACAAAAACAACCCCGAGAAAGGCAACAGAAGGGACCTGGTCCCTGATAAGGAAAAAAAGAAAAGAAGTTGCTTACAGGTTCATTAAACAAGCATTGGCAGCTTGGGGAGACACATCCACTGAATCAGAAGATGAAAGCAATCATTTTGATCCCTCCTTGCTTGCCTTTGAAGATGATTATTCACCCTTCAGCTCCCTTTTCTCCCTAATGGCTCAATCAGACGATGAAGAACCTGATGAGGTAAGCTTCCGAGAAGTCCAAGAAAATCTGAAAGATTATTCTAGAAAAGAATTAAGGTCTTTTGAAAATGTGCTAATTGATGCTTATTACAATATGATTAATAAAAAAGAATCCTTAATTGATAGTCTTTCTGAAACTGAAGCTGAAAAAATGTCTCTAGTCGACTGAGTGTCCCTTCTAGAATCTGCAATTAGCAAAGTGTCCACTGACTATGAGACTTTAAAACAAAGATCTCAAGAATCAGTTTCTAAGGGAAAGAAAATAGGGACTGATAGTCAATTTGATCTTGAAAAAGAGATAAGCAAAGTCAAATTAGATCTCAGTCTCTCACTTGAGAGAAATAAGGAGCTGCAGGAGAACCTGAACAGAATCAAGGCTGAACTTGAAAAGTCTCTTCGATGGATTCAGTCCTCGGAGGTCTTAGATCATGTAAACACTTTGAACTTCAGCTCAAGGGAAGGGATTGGGTTTAGAAAGAGTAGTGCACCATACAATCCTCATAGCAAGTATGTCTCAAATCCTGACAACTGGTTGTGTACTTACTGTGGAAACAATGGACACTATAAAGATAGCTGCCAGGCAAGAATCATTGTTGAAAGAAGAAATCACCAATTTATCAAAGACAAGATCAATACTAAATAACCTGGTCCTACCTTGAAGAAACCTGGTCCCACCCTGAAGAAACCTGGTCCCACCCTGAAGAAACCTGGTCCTACTGTGAAGAAATATCCCTTGTCTGCTTGGACTAGGAGGAACTTGATTCATCCCTTTACCCACTCCAAAGGACCCAAATTTGTTTGGGTTCCTAAATCTAATAAATAACTATGTTTGCAGGTAAGAGTGAGAGGAAGCAGCCAAAAATAGTTTATGGATAGCGGCTGCTCAAAGCACATGACAGAAAGAATGGAAGAATTCCTCTCACTCAAAGCCTTATAAGGAGGAAGTGTCTCCTTCGGAGATGAAAATAAAGTGTTGTGAATGATGTTGCTAGCTCCTCTCTTCTGAACAAACTGGTAAATGACCTGGTTCGTGATCTTCCAAAAATGATATTTTCAAACATCAATCTGTGTGATGCATGTGTGAAAGAAAAGCAAGTTTGTTCCTCCTTCAAGCCTAAGAAGGGACCTGGTCCTCTAGTGAACGAAATAATGCATCAAGGTTTCATCGGACTTTGCTCTTCTTGATGGCAAGTAGACTCGACATCATATTCAATGATCTCATGAAGGACCAGGTACTTGAAAGTATCACAAATGCACTAAGAAGGGTACAGTTTGGACAGAATCATCTCCTTCATCTAAATTTCCCTCCAGTGGCTATGATCAGACTGCAGGTATCCAGGTAAGAGTTTATTGACCATGTCTAACACAGCTATATACCGTTGTAGGTATGCACGCATGGCAAAATAGGAGAAAATAAGAAGTGGAGATCATCTAGGTAGCTCAAAGTATGCGCTTAAAAGTTCAGAAGAGGGACCAGGTTCCTCTTCACAGGTTAGTACCACTAAATGCACTCATAAAAGCTTTGAATTATCTTGAAATGCCACATAGATTTCCTTTTTCTTTTCCACTCTTTTGTAACGTTGTCATGTCATTTGAAACTCTATTGTCATCTCTTTTTCTTGACGTGACACGTTGATTCTTCTTGTAAGGCATAATCCTAATTTTTCCCTGATTTTTCTATATCTTCAAAAGGACAGCTGAAAATTCCTTGAAACCCTTGGTCTAATAGTTCCTTCTGAACTCCCTTTCATAAAACTCACTTTTCTTCCTAAACCAATTTCTAAGAACTTTGGACCGTTGGTAGACTTATCTATAATTTGGCTTCAAGTAAAGGTTCTGATGAAAGGATCAGGTCACTCAACAAAGTTCAGTGGAAGTTGATATGAATGTATAAGAAAGTGAGGAAGTAAATATCGTGCAGAAACTAACACACAGTCAGGGACCAGGTTCCTCTACTGTGTCTAGACAAAAGAAAAGGGTGAAAGATGATATTGATGTCTGAGAGCTCAAATGAGAAGTTGTTTGAGGGAGGTTTACCGAGGAAAATAGAGGAAGTTGAGATTTAAAAAAAATAAAAAAAATGTTAATGTTTAAGTAAGGATCAGGTACCCTACTAAGTCATCAAAGTAGAAAAGGCCTGCAAAGAAGTTCACTCAAAAAGGGAGAAGGGATTCAAAAAAATGGGGGGAAGTGTGCTTCGTGATAGAGTGTTTGATCCTGAGTTGGCTGAATTGCATGCAAGCTTCCTCAAAATATGATGGGAGGACAAGGTGCCCTGATGGCTCCTCGTCAAAAATGAGTTTCTCAAAGGGTAAAGTATCTCAATTGCAAATAAAAATTGGGGACCTGAACCAGAAGCTGGTACAAGTTCTTGAAGACACAATTGTTCTCAAGATACAAATGTCTTGAATCAACTCTTATCATGTCTTCCTTCCCAATGTTTGTTACTATCATCCATCTTTTGCCTAAGCTTTATTTTAGACCCTATATGGCAAATTGACAATTCTCTCCTTTTATGTATGTTTTTAATGGTATTAATAGAACTTTGCATGTCTTGTTGTTGCCTATATCTTTGCTTCTTCTCTATTCCTTTTGCTCATGTTAGTGTTGCCCCAGTGGTCATGTGTTAACTTGTGTTGATTTTCTCTTTTAATTGGTTTACTGTTTGCTCTTTTTAATGATGTCAAAAGGGGAAAAATCTTGGTGAAAGGAAGGAACTGTTGAAGGTACCTAATGTAGTAAGGGGAACTGATCAATGATGACAAGGGGAAACATGAATGCTAGTGTTAGGAGGAACATACAAACCTGATCCACTACTAGCTTAAGTTTGTCATCATCAAAAAGGGAGAAAATGTTATATTTGTGGTTTTGATGATTGGCAAACTTATTCTTGATTCTGATGACTGACAAGCTCATAAAGGGACCAGAAAAAAATTGAAATGTTGTTATCAGGAGATGCTGGTGATAGGGGGAACTAATAAGAGGGATGCTGGTGATAGAGGGAACTGACAAGGAACCTGATACTCTTGGTTGGTCCTAGCTGGTAGGAGAAATTAAAGAAGGGATAATTGTTGATAATAGAAAAAACTCTCTGAATCTGTTGCTATATTGGTTAACGGGTTGTCATCATCAAAAAGGAGAAAATTGATGTACATGTAGTTTGGATGATTGACAAAACTCGTGAGAGGACCTGGTACCGGATATGTTGCCTATAGAACTTGATCCATTACTCAGAGTCAACTGTGTGAGGACCTGGTCCTTAGAGAGATCTTATTTCGTAGGGACCAGGTTCATATTATGGATGTACTCATAACCTTGTTAATTGGTAACTTCTGAAGGGGATTTCTCCTGGTTCAAATATATTAGGTTATATGTGACATGGAAGCACTGAACTTGCACATGGGACATATGTTCCTAATGACTGACAAACTGCTTGAAGGACCTGGTACCCAAGATGTATGAGTACGTGGTCAACTGGTGTCTGACAGTACTGCAAGAGTGTGTACGAATATCTTTTGGAAAAATCTAGTTCTCAAGAGGGACTATTTCTCAGAGGGATATTATTCCATGGGGACCAGATGAGGGACCAGGTCCATCGGACGTTGAACTTTCTGACAGTCAACAGTACAGCTGGCAGCTGTACTTTTTGCAGAAAAGTTGGTGCACAGCAGCAGAGGAGCAGTAGTTGTCTAATCTCGACCAATGAAAAACTTTCTAGGTTTTCCCTCCCATTTGCTCCGTATATATAGATCATTATGTGGGAGGAAAACCTAGCTTTTGCAAATCCTAAAATTCACATTCGCTCAGCAAAAGTCTCCATTGTTCTTCAGTTCAAAGCTTCTACAACAAGGGACCTGGTCTTAGACTACGACAGTTGCTCTTAGTTCATTGTTGTTTGAGTCTTTGTACTTTGCTCTTAACATTGTAAACTCACTCCTCTTCAAGAGGTTTGTGTGAGTGGTTTTCTATCTGTTCTCTTTTCAGGTAGATTGGAGTCTGTAGCTAGAGTTAGCTGCAATAACACACAATAGAGTTATTGTGGTGTGTGCTTCCAATAGAGTTATTGTAAGTTAGAGGAACTAAAAGGTTAATTCCTAGATTGCAATAGGTTGTAATTTGAAGGTTGCTCAGGTTTTAATAAAGTTGTTTGGTTGAAAATCCTATGAGGTAGGTCGTGGTTTTAGTCCCTTGAGCAAGGAGGTTTCCACGTAAACATCATGTGTCATTACTTTACAGCTTCTTGTGTGTCTGTTGATCGTGTTCTTATTTAGTATCTGAGAACCAAGTAAGGAACCTGGTTCCTAACTTCACAGTGGGTCATACAAACCTTCAAGTAGTATAGCCTGTGAAATTACCGTTATTATAGATAATATATCAACCTTGTATAAATATGTATAAGAGGTGTTTATACACTCATATAGACTATTATATACAGTTATACAATGCTGATCAATTTTGACAATAACACATTGTTCTTTATTTTCATACATTTAGGCTAAAAAAAAGTTTAACCCAACTTGTTGAAATCTTCAAAAAGTACCTTCAAATTTTAACCATAACTTGATCTTCCGCAATCAAAGCTTTTGATTCAAATAACTCAACCAAGAACAACAATCGAATAATGAAACATTTTTTTTTCAAAATGTGTGCAATAAGGATGGGAAATATGGGCCCATTTTGACTATAATGTTGAATCGACTTACTCTCAATGTAAAAATCTCTTTAATATATGATATTGTATTTAAATTCACATAACTGGCACCAAAAAATATAGAGAAAACTACGTGACATGACATACTTAAACTCTTAATTATAATTCATAACAACACTTTTAAAAAATTACTGTCCACAACAATATAGCAAATATTTTGACCAAACCCACTCATAACTTCAAATACAATTAGAAGAGTTGATTCCCCTTCCTAAAATAACACTCAAATCAATATACACCTTCCCTTTTCAATCAAACCTCTCCCCACAATCCCTATATTCTCGTCATTACACTCAAAATTGATTTCTCCATGATTTTAATTTATTTCATACCAAAATTAAAGTGTCTTCTACAAATCTAGGTAACCTCCATTATCAGTTATTGCAAGTTTTTCTTCCATAAATACATTTCTTACGGTAATTGTATTTTAATCAATTTCATTTACTTTTTCTCAATTTTTCATTGTTTACTCGATCTACCGTTCATATTAAGATTGGAGGTATGTTTTAATGGCTGAAGATACACCAAGTAAAAGATTTACGAGAGGTATGCTTTTAATGACTGACTATGCACCTTTTTTCAATTTGGATATTTCTTAAACAAATAAAAATGTAGGATATGCTGCTGTTGTTGCTCAAGTGAAAAAGTCAGTACAAGAGTTTAGATCCAAACATAGGAATGATCCAGTAAAAATTGCGGAATTATTGAGGCAAAGAGGCACAAAAAAAGACGACATACATCCTTCACCAACTTCCAATAAAGGCTACAAAGTAGTAAAAAAAAGAAAAACTAAAGATATTGCATCTGCTAGCAAGAATTTGGGGGAAAAGTTCGAAAAAGCTTATGAATCTGAATCTGGTGGAGAAGATGGTGGATTTGTATTTTGTACAGAAATTTATTATATTTGTATTTCATCGATTCAACACAAATGCATATTGTTCTACCTCCCCACACGAGAATGTATATACATTCTCTAGACAAATACAAATTCAAGTATCTTTCTGACTGCTATTACATATGTATCAACACAATTTTTTTGAAAGTCAAATGTATTTATATGTGTTTGACTGAGTATCTGGTATAAGTACTTAACACACAAACATATCAAATGTATTTGTATTTAAATACAAATAAAAATATATTTTTATTGGTTGTTCTAGCAGACACAATTTTTGAAAAACTCAAATGCATTTGTATGTGTTTGGATGGGTCTGGTATAAGTACTTAACATACAAACATATGAAATGTATTTGTAGTAAAATACAGATACAAATATATTTTTCTAAGTTGCTCTGGCATATGTATTATTTGTATTCTGGCTTGACACAATTTTTGAATATAAATACAAATACGTTTTTCAGGTTGCTCTTGCATATGCATTATTTGTATTCTGACAGACACAATTTTTTGTAAAACTCAAATGTATTTGTATGTGTTTGGCTGGGTCTATGGGATAACTACTCAACACACGAACATATGAAATGTATTTGTATTAGAATACAGATTGCAAATATATCTTGTTCTCTAGATCTTGAAAGTTTTTCTTGATTTGTATTTGAACGATGAAGCTCGAAATTTACAATTTGATGGAAGAATTCAAAATTCAAATTCAAGTTCAACAATTTGTTGAATAGTTTTCCTCCAAGTTCCCTTTTTGGAATGAAATCTCCTAAATGCAGATCATGCCCATGATTTATGGAATGAATTAAAATCATTAAAGATCCTTTCCTTTTTAAATGATAACAGTCACCTAAAATAACTCTTCCACCTCAATATGTATTTGTATTTGACAGATTAATTTCAGCCGTTAAATACAATTAAAATAGCAATATTTTGTCATTTTAATTGTTGTCGCCTGTAATTTCAAAAGGACTGCTATATACTCCTTAATTATGGGCTCAAGTTTGCTATTTGTGAAATTTTCTCAAATCTAGCAACATTTATTTTGTGATAAAATTAGTCTTAAATTAGATGATTTTATTGTGATAAAAAAAAAAAGTAACTTTAATTACCATATATACAATTTCATCAACTTCAAATTCTCTTAATATATAGAACACACGACTTTAACAGAGATCTTATTACTTGTCACCATACATACATAGAGTTACTAAAGGGGGGGCAAAAAAATTACAATAGAATCAATTACATCTAATTGAACATAACAAGATTACACAATATCAAGCATAAAAAGCAATCATAAAATTTAATCCTACAATAATTAATGAGAGGAACTTATATACCTTAGGCTGTACCTCTCTAAAAATATACTGCAAAGTGCAAAAGAAGGATTCCCTTTTGTACAACACATGAATATTTAAATCCTACTAGTAGTTGTTAACTAACTTAATTATTTTTAAGTTATAATAAAGTCTTGAATAATCTTAAAGATGATTGATTTAAGAAAATCTAGTAGGATTTAGTGAATTATAATGAGGTGGTACTTGATTAGTTAGTTGTCTTTCTGTTTGTCCTTGTTGGATCTTGGTGTTGTGTCTTGGTTGCCTGTTTTTTCTTCTTGGATGTGAAGAAAGAGGGATAAATACTCCAGTTCCTTTGCTAATTTCTCTTCTACTATTCTGCTCATATACATATCCTGCTCTTGTTGCTGGATACATTGCTTGTGAAAAAGCCTGTATTTTTTTTTTTTCAAATTAAAACAGAAAAAGGCACAAGTTTAGTATACTTGTATTTTGATGACATAAATATAAATATAAGTGAAACTTTAGATGATTGACAAAAGTTGATAGTCTTTTGCAAAGCAAAGTAAGCACAAGTTGTTACAAGATGCAAAAATTCAATTCACACAGATTCCCCTGCAATTTTTATAAATGATTAGTTTTTATTTACTCTGATCCTAATTTTCTCTTTTTAAGCAATTGTCTTCACGTGGATTCATGATTTAAACTTTATGTATTAATATTAAGATTTTTTAGCAATGAACTTGTTGTATGTTCAATATTATAGGTTCTAATATATTTATTATTTGTGCAATTTTAGCGCATTTTATACACTTAAATTTGTGTTTCACGTCAAAAATACTAAATTCAAATGAATCTAATATCGCATCCGCTCATGTGTCTGTTATATGTATATATGTTAAAAACAATTATTATTGAGCTAAATAGATGAGGGTTTCATTTCCTTATGTCGCCTGATAGTCAATAAAATAAGTGCAAGTCTTGCAGAAAAATTCAGTAGAGACAAAACAGAACTAAGTGATTTCTTCTATTTCCTTAAGTTTTGAAGGAAAAAATTGTTGGGTTTGCCAATAAAGTTTCATATTAGTAGCTGAAAAGATTAAAAAGTTATATATAAGATGTAAGATCTTGAAGCAAAACGAGGCTTTTTGAGGAAAATTGTGTAGACTTGAAGCAAAACGAACAATATCACACTATGTTAAAAGTATCTTTGGACTGATTTAGCCCAAGAAATATGCATCCTTTGGAACTTATTACTCCAATCATATAGTATATTAAATTCTCTTCCAATATTAATAGGTTTACCATTATATGATATGAAATTAATGAACTAAACAAAGATAATATAAAGCAATTTTAGGGGAGAAAAATAAGAGAAGTTGAACACATTGGAAGAGGGAAAAATATATTGAACCTGAAGAGAGTTAGGAGAAGGACGATACACTGAAGAGCTTTGATGTTCATGTTCATCATCATCCATTATTAATAGAGAGATTTGTTTGCTCAAATCTGCAAAAAACAAATCATCTTCTACTTCCATTTGAACAAGATAACTCAAATATGTACACTTTGCTTTTCTTCTTTTGTTTCTTTGAGTAAGAAGGTAGTAATAAATAGGAAAAAAGAAAAGCAAATATAATGGGGGGTTCAAGCAAAAAGGTATACATGTGGGATAGTGGGGTCAAGAATGACAGCGAAGCCAAATCTGTGCAAGACCCACAAAAGGATATCAACTATAAGTGCAATCTTTAGTAACTACAATAACATATCCCTATCCCATAAATCATATATAGAAAAAATACAATGTATGCAAATTTTTAAATTGTTTTTGATAAATTCTCAGCTTAAAAGAATGTGCAATTTTTAGTAGCAACAACAATAACAACATACCATAAAGAATAAGATGGAATGTAAGTCGATCTTACCTTTACTTTTGTGAGGTAGGAAAGTTATTTTCGATAAACCTTTGGATCAAAAAGTGTAATGTTTAGTATGAGTTTAAGTTCTATGTACTCGCTGTATATTTTTTTTTAAAAAAGAAGAAAATAAAATCACTTAAAATATTATTATAGATAGTTATTTATGATAAATAAATTTAATAAGTAATAATTTTTAAAAGTACAAGAAGTGCCTATTAAAAAATGTTATGATAAGTATTATCCAGATGAGAATAGAGAATAGAGAGGGACAAAAATGAAAAAAGGAGATGAGGATTGAAGAATCTACACTACAGCGACAGCCCAGGCTTTAGTAGATCAGATTTCTCATCCAAATATGGACTACATCATCCTTCCTCACTTTACTTACAACGATTCATCTAAATTCAATATTTTTTGAGTATATCATAAGTTTAATTTTATGTAAAAGTTTACTACATTACAATAAATAGTTTTATTTAAAATCATAATTTTAGAAACTCAGCGAGTTTAATATTAAGGCCTTAAAAAATTTAGTTGTAATTATTTTTAATAATCGTGATGTTCGAGTTAGCTTACGCGCAATTACCTAGTGTAACTCTGTCCACCATAGCTAGGACAAATGAGAAAAAATGACTTAATATTTTTTTATCTCACCTGAAACCTCAAAGTTCTTAACCATTTTATTGATCTCTAGATCACATCCTTAGATATATAGTAACATTTTAAAGTTAATATTTAAAATTATTAAATTTTGAATTTGCTTCTAGGTGCAATAACAACACATTCCAACTTACTCATCTTGTCATCCACTAGCTAGTTATGGTTCACACTAGTTATATCAAATTCCTATAATTGCAATCTGCAAAGTGTATGTCACTAGCTATCAGATGGGAATAGCTGCTATGCAGTCATCTTGTTTTGTCACATAACTAGAAAATGAAAAAAGTTATTTTGCTTTGCCACTTATAAGAATGACTACTTATTACGAGCTTCTGCTTGAAAAAACAAATTAGTTAATGTATAATTTCTCTCGTTTTGACGATGTAAAATATATTACTCTCTCCGTTACAAATTTTATGTGATTTTTTTACTTTTCAAAATTTAAATTACGTGAATTTTGTCCAATAATTTTAAAATGTAATTTTTCATAATTAATATAAGAAAAATTACAAGTTATATAATTTTTTTTGAATATCGGAAGTTTAATTTGGAAATATTGAGTTAATATATAGTCTAATTTAGATTTTAAAAATTAGTGAAATTAACTCAAAAAGTGTAACATGAATTGAAACTAATCGAGTAAGTATCAAAATTAGATTATTTAAAATCTAATTATCTTTTTCAGTAGTAGCTGACAATTTCTTTTTTGTTGTTTCACATGTATGGAAATCTAATTATTTAAAATCTAATTATCTTTTAAAATATGGAAAAATGACTCAAAACACACGTAATTACGATCGAAATTGTTGTTACACATTCTAACTTTACATGAGTCTTATAACCCCCTAGACTATTTTATAGTGTAATATTGAAGGTATTATCAGCTTAGCTGAACCACTAAGGTGTCGTTTGGTCATGAGAACCAAAAAAAAAATCACTTTTTTGAAATTTTCAAAGTTGGAGTTGGAGTTGGAGTTGTGTTTGGCCATAACTTTTACAATAATTATCTAGATCTTAAATATATATTTTTAAAAAATATAAAATATGATTTAAAAATGAAATATAATTTAAATGGGGTTATTTTATGAAAATAAAAAAATTAGAATTTTTTCAACAAAAAAAATAAATTAAAAGTGAAAAAAGTGAGTTGGAATGGGTGTTTTCACTTTTCGAATTTTTATGGCCAAACACCATTTTCAGAAAAAAGTAAAATATTTTTCCGAAAAATAGTAAAAAATTCTCATGGTCAAACGCCTACTAAATCACTCAAACTAAAATGAGTGCTTGCACGTGCTATCAAACTAAAAAGTAAAAATATTTTTTGTGATTTTTACTTTCAATCTATTGTATTGAAGTTGTTGCTTATATGTGTGTTCACTTGCACATCCAGTTATGCTGATAATACCCTCAATATTACACTATAAAATAGTCCAGGGGGTCATAGGACCCCCACAAAATTAAACTGTGTAATAGAAATTTTGACCATAATTTAGATGTGTTTTGAACCATTTTTCCATATTTTAAAAGTTCTCTAAAAAGAAAATAGGAAAAGTTGAACGATTTTGTATAATTTATCCCACTATATAATTGGAAGTTATCAAATTAATGACATCATTTTGTAATTACTCAGTACTAGAACGTACTAACTAGTTAAGAACAAGTAGATGAATGTAACTAATTGTGTTCTTTCCAATAAATAACAAAGTCTATCTAGATAAAAATTCTTATTACTGTATTTCCTCTTTACTGTATAACATTTCACTACAAAACATTACCCTGAGACGTATATATATACCGCACATTTACATGATGCTCTAATGATACTAGTGTTTGTTGTTGTATTACTTCTAGGTTCTTTAATTTTTTTAATTAAGTAAAGAAACTTATTTAGAAAACTGAGAGATCTTGGAAAAAGTAGAGGCAGCACAAACACAAATCAAACTAGGTATATGCACCACACCTATCACAATTTTTTAATCTATAAGAAAACATGCTTTTTCAAGTTATATGCATAATTAGTCTAAGAAATTTTTATAATATCAAATCATTTTTACCTATTAGGGCAGTTACTTTGTCTTTTTCTATTTTCAAGATTACAAATTTCATATTTTGAGAAGGCTTATATATAGTTATTCGTTAGGCAATCTAATATTGTAAAAAAAAATAAAAAATCGCACACTAATTATGTTTATAATTTAAATTCATTTCGAAAAAAGTTAATGGTCAAAAACACACTTAAAATATTCTGATTTTTTGAGTTTCATACCTGAATTATCAGGTGTGCAAGTTACCTACCTGACCTATCACCAACTATTTATCAAAACACATCTCGATATATATTCTTCAATTTTTCTACCTGAACGATGGTGATATTTCAAGTATGAAAAGTGACCAATTAATAGTTAAGATGTTTTGATAAATAGTTGGTGATAGTTCAGATAGGAAACTCATATATCTAATAATTCAGGTATGAAACTCAAAAATTCAAATATTTTAAATGTGTTTTTGATCTTTCACTTGTTCAAAAATCCTTCGAGAGTGTGTGTCTTGAGGTCTATATTCTACTATATATAAGCGGCTACAGCACACAACTCATGAATGGCGTGTCTGCTTGAGCTATGTACTTGCCGTTAATATAAGGTGGGCTCCACTTTCAAAAAAATTATCAGTGCTACATACATTAAGACCGAAATTATAACATATATTATTTGAAAATGACATAAAAAGTACTATAAATCACAATATTTAATAATTATATATATATATATATAAATTTAATTAACTTTTCAAATTTCATTTGTGTCAATAAATTAAAACAAATAAAATAATATATATTGGGTCCGTACTAACACGGGCTGCTAAATCTAGTTTGTGATATATTCCTTAAAGCAAGGAGAAGTGGAAAACATGAATTGACAAGAATTATTGCCAAACAAGAATCAATTGCCAACTTTAGAATAAAAAATCACACAACTAGTATTGAAAAATCAAATAATTGACCGACCCAACCCAACTTGGAACCTGAATTTTGCTAGGGAAAAGAAAGGAACTGCTTTCATGCTCCATTCGTTTCATATTATTTGGCTTACGTTAATTTAATATATACACCTTTTAAGAAATTTTAATTAAAGGTACATTTTTACTAAATTAACCTTATAAATAATATTTTAAAACTCTAGATATAACGATTACTACTTTATATAGTTATTTTATATTAAGAGTAGAATGAAAAAGAAGTAATAAAACTCTTTTAATTTATAAAAATAGACAAATAAATTAAAATATTTATTTTTAATATAAAGGTCAAGTAAAATTAAATGAAGGGAGTATTGAGTTTTAAGAAAAGATACCCGTGTAGTGTATTTTCTTCTTCCAAGACTTTTTAGATCATTTATTGGAGTAATAGTAGATTTGAACATAATACCTTTAATTTTACTTTAAAATCAAATGTCCTCTTTAATTTTGATAACAGACATTTTTTGCCTTCTAAGTTCTATCCCAATTGATTTATTTAAATACCTATATATTCTTCCCCTTAGATTATCAAAACTTTTATCTCTTTTGTTACAATCAACTCAAAAGCTCTGCCAAAATTTAAAAGTGCCACTCCACCTTCATTTCGTTCCCCAAAATCAAGACCTCCATGCATATCGGCGTAGCCCCTAGAGGTTGTCCCTATGTGCCCATTGAAATCGCCTCTTACAAGTAGTTCTCTGTAGAAAATACCTCTCACAATCTCGTTCAAATCCTCCCAAAAACGTTTCTTGACCTCCTCGTTCAAGCCCGCTTGCGACACGTATATGTTAATATGCTCAACGTAAGCTCTCCCCCAACTAACTTAATCGACATAATCCTATCATTAACACTCCTGACATCTATCACTTGCTTTCTAAGATCCCTGTCAACTAAAATGACTAGTACTCCATTTCTATTCCTCGCCCCTCCTGATCAAGTATCATAACTTAAACTCGTCCACATCCCAAACTTTGATTCCTATCCACTTGATTTTCAGGACACAAGTTATATTAATCTTACTTTTCCTAAGGATCTTTACTAATTCTATGAATTTCCCCGATAGTGATCATATGTTCCATGACCCTAATATCAGCCTAGATGCTCCTTAAACCCACTTACCACCCCTGACCCTCGGCCCCGTCCCCGATCGATAACATGTTGTTACTTACTGAGTACATGTTGGTGTACTCATACTACATTTGTTGCACTCTAATTAATGTGCATATATATATGAGTTCGAGCTGTTGCAAAGTGTGTGAGAAAGCTTTAGAGACCTACTAGCGTTCTAGCGTTGAGCTGTCAGCTAGTTCGTGGCAGCTTAGAGTTTCTCACTTTTATCTTTGTATTCAAACATATATTGTATCTTTAACCCCATAGTGGTATTTTCTGTTCCTAGTAGCTCATAACTTGTGAGACCGATTTCTAAGAGTTGTGTATTGAATGTTTCGGCGTCGTATTCGACTTAGTGGTATCTCATTTATATAGGCCGATTAGACTTTATCATAATTGATTTAGGAATTTTTACATAAATAATGTCTTGTGGAAGCTTTATTACACTTCTTAAGGTTGCTTTAAATTTATTACGATCTATAGCCTATTATTACATTTAATAGCTGATTAATTAGATAAAAATATATTTTAAACATATATTCTCTTCTTCTCCACAGTGAGTTGCTAGAGCTCCGACCAACAACTCCCACTCCTCATCTCCGACGAAACCTCACCCATCACGTTCTCCACAACCCAGTCACCACGCTCCCTCCATTTCCCCTTCTTCTCACACCACAGCCACAACCAGGGAACCAGAAAGTTTCGATGAACCTACCTCAGTCGAGAACTCCAGTCAACCACGAGCTCCGGCGGAAACAACCACCCACAACTTCAAAATTTCAGATCTGGCCGGATAAAGCTTCTCCGGCGAAACTCCGGTGCTAACACAAATATATCATCTCTTTGATTCTCCTTTACATCACTTGATAATTAGGGATCCTACTTCGTCATATGATGTAAACTTTAGATTCTTACCGGGAAATTTCTTATTCGTCCTCTATCTTCCTCTTTCTTCTCATTGTTTATTTGTAATTATAATTGTGTGAAATATTCCATTGAGTTTATATTGTACATTCTTAATAATTGGGTTTGGTAGGAAATTTTTGAGGAACACCATTATATTGATAGATTGTTTTAGCTTAAAAAGTTCCTTGTTGAAGAAGGCGACGGTTAGGACAAACTGTCTCTGTGTTAAAGTTGGTTCGTTGGATGCCGATGGTTTGTGAGTTTCGCCAGAGAAGGCGACGGTTTGGACGGAGGGAATAAAATGGGGGTATGGTGGTGGTGATTCACTAGAGAGGAAGAGGTGAAATTTTTAAAAGTTGTATTAAAACTGTATTAAATAAATGATAGTTGTAATACAATTCGAATTCAATATTATACATTGTTATGAATTTGATAGTTATTATTTCAGAATAAATATAATACAGTTTAACAACGTAAACTAATTTAAGTAGTACGAAAGTGTTTGAAATTCACATATAATACTTATAATATATTTGTATTAAAAATATTTTAGTTATGTATTCACCACGTGCATTAAAACATACATATAATATGTATAATATATTGAATTCAAAATGTATTACAATTGTTGTTTATTTTGTTCTCTTATTAATGATGTTAAAATGTATTATCTGAATTCCAAACATTCAAATACTATTCAAATTAGATCATGTGTTAATATATTAAAATTGTGTTAGAAATGTATTATATATGTATTTAGGTGATTCTGCTATTTTTGGTAAAAAAAAAATAAGGCTATAATCTGTAAGAGTAAAAGCTATACTATAATTCGTAATAAAACTTTCATAATACATTATCTATATAAAAAGGTCATTGATTTACCTGACGAATTGAATTAGGTGTCACCACGACTTAAAAAAAAGTGACATATCAAGACATTAAAAAAAATTACAAGAAAAATCCAATTGGGTATCCTTATTTTAGTTTTTAGCCCTTCTTTAGGATTTATTACCCGTTGTAGCCTACTTTTTTCTCCCCTTGCCCTGCTCTTCTTCTTCTCCACCATAGACCCAACCGGAAAATACAATGTGTGCGTCATATTGAACAAAAATTGCAACTGAAAATCACAGAAAAAAGTTCATCTCTAAATTTCAATAACATGTTTTAGATTTCAATAACATGTTTTACACTTTTAAACAAGGCGGATAGATTGTTATACACTATGATCAATTTTTATAAGAAGTAGATACGTTGTTTATATAGGTGTATAATAATGTATAAACATCATTTTGCAAAAATATATACTCCCTCCGTTTCAATTTGTTTGGCCTATTTTGATTTGACACAGAGTTTAAGAAAGTAAAGAAGACTTTTGAATCTTGTGGTTAAAAATTAAAGATATGTCAAATGTACCAAAATGTCTTTTAATCTTGTGGTCTTAAACATGTCATGTGGAAAGTAGGAAATAAAGAGTTGCTAAAAAAGGAAAGAGACATTCTTTTTGAAACGTACTAAAAAGGAAAGTAGGCCAAATAAATTAAAACGAAGGGAGTATTGACTGTACGGATGCAAATTAAAATTGCGGTTATATATGTGTATAAAGTGTGATGTGGGTTTTTATATTTTTGAAAATTTTACTTAAAAAATGTATATATTTATCAAATGCGATCCACTCTCATCTTAGTGATCATTTTAAGTTTTAGATTTCACCTCTATTCAATAAAGACAATTGAGAATGTCTTTTTTGAGTTTCATACCTGAACTATTGAAAATGTGAATTTTTATTTGAATTATTACTCAACGGTTAATTAGCGAAACACACTTTAGTTAATATTTAATGATATGTGTACTACACTATCTCTTTTGTTTAAAAATTTAACTATGTGGCACTCCACGTGAAAAAATAATTTCACCACAGCAAAAGTTAAATAAATTATTATTAGATTATAAGTTCAAGTTAAAAGTTAAATATTATCACCATGTAAATTAATTTATTCTCCATCGCATCAGACATCTTCCTCTCCACCTTCTCAGTCGCGTTCTGGTCTTAGATGTGATGTCGATATCTTTCGACTTATTTTCTACTATTAAGCTGTAATTTATCATGATTTCAAAAACATTAATTTTTACTATGTGTCAGCTAATGTAGCCGTTATATATATTACGTGGATAAAGATTTTATAGCTGAATACGTCTTAAAGCATTTGTAGATAAACTTTCCTGTTTTCTAGTTAATTAGGGTGTCAGCCGCAACACAAAGTTGATGATATTATTAGCTTCCCCACAATCACATCGATCATCAGCTTTCAACTATTAGCTAGCTTTATAATTCAATGAGGGGGCACCACTATAAAAAAAAAAACATCATCATTCTTTAATTTCTTATCATAGTACAGCTACTTCAGTCCTTCACCAGTCTCTCACATGTAATGTAATGTATTACTCTCTTCGTTTCATTTTATGTGACACTTTTTAATTTGGTATGATGTTTAAAAAAAATAAAAAAAGTAATTTTAAAATTTATGATCCAAAATAATCTTTAAATATTTATATAGTTATAAATTATCTCATTAAGGGTAAAGGAAAATTTTCAAAGTTAAATTTTTTCTAATTATAAGAAATTAACATTCTTTTTTAAATAAATTAAAAAAAATATGCCATATAAAATAAAACGAGGGCGTATATAATACATACATCCACAGCTACAAGAAACTCTTTTACAGTAGGGCCGTAGGCTCCATTCAGACTGATTTTTAGATCCAGTAATACTCTCTCCGTTCTTTTTTAATTATCGTATATATTAAAAATAGTTATTTCGAAATACTTGTCAATTTAAATAATTAAGAGAGAATTAATTTTATTTTTTTTATTTTATCCTTAAATTTAATTGTTCTAGAACTTAAAGATATATAAATAGATAAAGATTAATAAGAGATATATGAGTCAAATTACACTCCTAATTAATTATTTTTAATGATTATATAAAATCTTACCATGACAATTAAAAAGGAACAGAGAGTATATATTTTAAAGCAAAATGATGTTGGAATTTGTCCTTTACATTGTTGCACCATTATGGCTGATATGATATCTGCATGGATAATATAATATTTTTTCATTATATTGGATAAAATAATAACAAGATCATTAAAGGGTACGCGGTGTGATAGATGAAATCTTTCTATTTTTTGTAAAATGTATCGAGTCTTTGGGGAAAAAAAAATTCTTAATACGAAGTGTTTTCTTTTTTAATGTGTCCTATATGGTGAAATTGGTGAGTTATGAATATCAGATAGTTGCACACAAGAAAAATCAATAATAAAGATGAGTTTGACTCTAATACTATATAAAAATAAATAAACTTCAAATCTAACTCAGCTCCGAAAAGTAATTCATGAACCAAAGATTATCCAAAGATATTATAAGAAAACAACATAATCCCTGGAACAATGTGGAATACTATAATAGTCTATGTTGCTCCGACCCCAAAATTGATACAGCACCCATGCGAAATTCTTTAAAAATACACTATTTTAAAAAAAAAATTACACGCACTCGTCAATTATTTTGAAAGAGCCCGAATAACATAGCTAATAGTAATAGACACATCTCATCGAGATCTAGAAAACCAGAATTCTTAATCAGAAGCAAAGGTTGAAAGAGAGGGAGAGAGAGAGAGAGAGAGCGCAAAAGGTATATTCGACGGAATTCATTAATTTTGGTTCAAATTCGTGTATTCATAATTAAAAAATTATTTAATATGTATAAATTATTAACTTAAAATTCAATAACTCAAAAAAACTAGAATCCAGAATACATAAAATTCAAATTATGAATTCGCCTCAGCCCTCGATGGAGTTGAAGTTTTGATGTTGCATTTAAATAAGGATAACAACTAATGCTACTACAATGAAGTTGAACGGTATGTATATCTTAACTTTTAACAGATAAAAAAAGAAGAGAAAAGACATCAAATACATCTTGAACTTGCCTTGAAAAGTTGATTTCACACTCAAACTAATTTGGTGACCTATTACACACCTATACATATTAAAAGTGAATTTAATACCACCCTGAGACGTATAGCACCACTTTCACAATATGTGGTGTTTTACACTCGCCGCCATGTCAACACCACGTCAACGCCATGTCAGAAATTATAAATTTTAATTTTTTTTCTTTATTCATTAATTTTTCTTTTGTTAATTATATTTACACTCATTAATCCCTAATTAACTATTAAAATCCTCCAATAATTATATCTTCTTCATCACTAAATCTCATTAACTCCATCTCTCATCTTACCGGAAAAATCATATTCGGTCACCACCATCACCAATTCTTTGCTCTTCACGCCAATATATCTCCTTCAATTCTTCTTCATCACCCATCACCATTATCATTATCGATTTCTTCTTCTTCACCACCTTTAATTCCTCCTTCTTCACCACCCACCACTAGCAAACCCACCACTATATTATTTTTAAGAATTTTTTTTTTTAAAAGAACAAAACTGAAATAGAGAAATTATAATCTGTTCATATAAGAGGTGAGTGTAAAATCAATCATAGTCCCCTTATTTTAGAATTTTAGATATTTTCTTACTTTATGTCATTATTTATTTTTCATTTTCTCTTTGAAAAATTTTAAGCAATAACATGACTTTATTTTCATTTGACGATTGAAAGGTGATTTTTTTTTATTGTGAAACATCATTGCGAATTTAAAATATTTGGGATAAAAATGACAGATTTAAAGTCTAATTTTAAAATTAATTGAAAATATGTGGTGGTCAAGGTGCTATTTCCATGGAAATGGAGGTAAAGAAGAAGAAGAAGAAAAAGAGGGGGGAGGGGGTATCTTAAAAGAATTAGTATTTTGGAAAGAAAAAAGGAAAAAAGAAAAAATGATAGAAAAACGCGCCTATTTTTTTATTTATTTTTATTTTTAAACATTTGGGATAAAAATGACAGATCTAAAGTTTAATTTTAAAATTAATTGAAAATATGTGGTGGTCAAGGTGGTATTTCCATGAAAATGGAGGTAAAGAAGAAGAGGGGGGAGGGAGTATCTTAAAAGAATTAGTATTTTGCAAAGAAAAAAAGGGGGAAAAATAATAGAAAAACGCGCCTATTTTTTATTTATTTTTATTTTTTGTACCACATCAGCACGTAGGGTGGTATTAAATTCACTTTTAATATGTATAGGTGTGTAATAGGTCGTTAAATTAGTTTGAGTGTGAAAATGACTTTTCGAGACAAGTTCAAGGTGTATTTGATGTCTTTTCTCTAAAAAAAAAAAAAAAAATGTATATTATTGTACGTCTCAGTCTTATCTATGATTTTCAATATTAATTCCAGTAGGGGACACAACTAAAAAGCTAATGAATTATGAGTGTGTGTGACCTCCATACCTACAACTAAAGAGCAATAGGGACCCCAAAAAACAAATGCATAGCTAGTTGGCCGTTTAGTGTCACTGTCTCTTGTATCTGAAAAACCATCTTTTATCTTTATGACCATTCAATTACTAACATTTGCAAGAAAAGAAAACATAAAAATAGAATAGATCTTGAAAACCCTTTTTTAGATCTATTTGTTTTACAGATAGATTTGTTGGATTAGAATGTTTGAATGGAAAGAGCACTACTGTCTACTAGATCGATCACATATTTATTACCATCACCACCCACCCAAATTTCCCCATCCTATTTGAGATGGGAATTGAATTTTGGATAAGTTAGTTGAGTGGTGGATAATATACTACTTGGCAATATTTCTGCCAAGATTGAGAATTGAGAAATGGGCAATGTCAATGAATGTTCAATTATGCCTGTCCATGGTCGGCATCTTGGTCATCGCCCCCACTATCAACCATTTTATATGACAATATTTAAACACTATTTGCAAATACTGATGGTCAAACTAATACTCCATCTGCATATACTGATTTGCAAATATTGAAGTATTACTTGTGATCCCAACCCAAATTGAACAGCTCAAACTTGACAACATACTTAAATTGGAACGTCTAGTAGTCACATACATAATCATATCAAATAATCACACTAATGTAAGTGAACAACTGATTGTGCATCAAAAAAGATGGGAGTCATATCGGTTCATTATCATGATTGTGGTAAGTATTTACCCCATATAAAAGTTGTACTGCAGCAGTTTTGAAGCACCAATCAAGTACTGTGGCAGCAGCAATGTTTTCTCCCTTCAACCTACAATTTATATACCTATACAGGTTTCTGTCTATGGCAATTAATTTTGAGAAGCAATAAAGTAAGTAGTATCAGATTGAGCTGAACTTCAACGTATTGACAGATTCTTCATAGATTACGAGGTCTAGAACTCTCATTTCATTTCACATGTTGGAGATAAATTCACCAATTTTTACGTCCACATGATAAGTAAAGAAAGAGAGTTACAAAAATGGTGGGATTCCCTATCAACCTCGTCTGCTACTGCATTTTACTCATGTGTTGCACTAGAGAAAAATTAGAGGAGAAAAAGAAGCTATTCTCCTAAAAGTAGGCTTACCAGGAACAAATAAAACACTAATGGGTGACTGAATATTAAGCCCCACCAGCCATGTCCATATCTGTAACTCCATCCATTCCCTTGAAAACAACACGTAATTTCCGAGAACATGACTGCTTTTTATCTCCTTTTCCCGCTGCACCAGTAACATGAACGATGTCCCTTGGAGTTTTAGCCATAAGCTCAAACAATGGTAAATCCAAATTAGGTCGAGTCATCTCTTCCAGTACTGGAGGTGCTTGCATGTATAGATTCTTCCCTCGATACGTCACACTTACTCTAGTTAGTAGTAGCTTAGGGTGACCTTCTAGCAGATCAATGAACTGCACAAAACCAGAAAGAGACAAAAGCTTAAGCATTATATTAGTCGTATCACCTACCAATCAGTTTATTACCCTTTTGTTTTGGTGGAATGTCTGACATGCTCAAACAAGAAGACTGAAATCAACAGGAAGCAAAGTGCATCAAATTACATGGTCTTCACGCTGATGACAAAAAGGCATTTAAATCCACAATATATGGCATCTTCTGATGAGATTTTCATGGCAGATAACTCAACGTATCAGAGAGAGTAATTCCAAAAGTCCTTCAACACATCCCAACTTTCAAACAGAGAAACTATGCCATGAGACGCAGCCCAGAGTCACAGAATCTTCCAGACATTTAAAGGGCAAAGCAGCGGGAGTAGTGAACTCCAACAGAAACATAAATATTATTGCCCCCCACCCCATAAAAAAAAAATAATAAGATGGTATCTTCTCTCTTACACTTAATTCAGTTTCTCAAAAGATCGTCCACTTGAGCTCTTTTACAACTGAGAGTATGATCAGGTCCCAAGTAATTATTCCAACTTTGACTACAAGCAATTCATACCAGATAGTTCCTCTGAACATTGACTATAAATAACACAATGAACATTAAAGATTTTAATTCCAACTTATCTGCTGTACAAGAGATTTTTCTTTTCAGGAAAAGGGTGCTATACTTGGATTGTTGTCTCATAAATTCCATTCTGCTTTATTTCCTTTTACAATTATCCTTTCTTTAAATGGGTTCTTTTACTAATATTATATTGGGTGGTTAAGATGAAAATTTATTCATCATTAAGATTAAAGTTACTCTGCCTTAGAGGTTACATCGATGGGCTTTCAGACATGATCAAACTTTTTACATTTCCACAGGTTCTAGGGACCTTAGAATTGCTTGCTTATTCCTAGTTCCTACTACTCAGTTTCATAAAAGCTTTATCTGGTTTTGACACTCGCTCTCCTGCAGTGACAGCACTAACACACTAAAATGATCACTGTCAGGAGTGACATAATATAGTTTTGTTTTCATAACTGTGGTGTTTAGGCCAGCTTGCGCGCACCTCGACTAATTCCACGAGGTAACTGCTACCTCCCACCAACATAGGTATCAGGTAACTCTATCCACCAAGGTTGGGACAAATGGGAAGAAATACCTAGTGTTTGTCTACTCGAATTTGAACTCGAGACCTCATGGTTCTTAATCCACTTCCTTGACCACTAGGCCACACCCTTGGGTGTAGGGACGAATTTATATGCAAAAATTGGGGCACGTAAACCCATGGTCTTTCCGTAAAACTAGGTAGTTTATGTAATTTTCTAAAATTGATATAATACTATAGCACCCATGCTAAAAGAAGACTAAATGGTGCACTTGGTTGAAGGTTGAGTTATTTACCTAGAGGACTAGGGATCAATTCCCACTAAATACATTTTTTCCTTTTTTTTTCTTGTGGTGCATCCATGTTCTAGAAATCCTAGATTCACCACTGTTTGGTTGCAACAATATAGTCATATCAAGGATGCATCGAAACATGCACGATAAGTGGACTAGGTCAATATCGGGACATTGCTCCCGAATTCTCAGTTGGTTTCTTTTTCCTGATCTTGATTAGGAAACACTCTATTAAGCTGCTTTAGAGATGTGATACATAAGTTTCTGATCAGGCATGTTAATATTTTACTGAACAATCTTGTGACTGATAAGTAATCGTAAGGAGCTGAGGAATAAAAAGAACAAGAACCTTTTTAAGAGTAACTGAAGCTTCTAGCTCAATAAGAACACCAGGACCACAAACAAGACAATCTTTGTCCCTCACAAACTCGGTCACTTTGGTGTGTAGACCTTCAACTCCATTGTACCTTCAAAAGGGACAGAATTCCACATTAGTCAACAGAACTTTGTCAAATGATTTAAAGGGAAATTCAATTCATAAGCATATGACAATCCAAAAAGAATTAAGAGAAAACACATATGAGTTGCTGCAAGGGTAAAACCATGCAACAAAAATTAGGGTAAAAGCATATGACAATCCAAAAAGAATTAAGAGAAAACACATATGAGTTGCTGCAAGGGTAAAACCATGCAACAAAAATTAGGGTAAAACTCCTAAGGTTATACACATAACAAAGTAATAAACTCATTAATCAAATAGAAAGCAAGAAGCAAGACCTTAAACAGAGAATATATGAAACTAAGACTTCTACTGCTTAAGGACGATAACTTAGTTCTTACTTTCAAATGAATCACAAGTACATAATTTCATTTCTTTTAAATGTGAAGTCCTACGAAAAGATTAACCTTCAAGATGTTATCAAATTAAAGTGCTATGTTGACGATAAGATCATTGACTCATACACAACGGAACAAGCTGCAACATTGTGGAGCTATGTAAATTAGGAGTGAAAACAGACTTACGTTAAGTAATTTGTTAATGTTTTGCTGCATCCAGAAACAACCTTCAAGGTCTCCAAAGCACAGGCAGCAGAAATTATAGCATTGGTGGATGCTATAGCAGGTATGATATTTTTAACCACACCCTGTAAGCAGCGATGAAAGATTATTCAACTATGCAATGAGAACACATGAAACTGGACGAAACGACTATAGCAGCATAATATGGCTGGAATAGGATAAGTTCTCACCTCAATGCATAACGAAATAAATAAATACTTTTAAGTTCGGCTATATTAATGGAGGGTGTCTACAGAAGACTGAAACTTTCATACCATGAGCTTACCTGGGTCAAAGAATAGGTAACTCCCGGAATTCCAAAGAGCTCTGCTCTCTTAACAGCCTACAGCACATGGATTAGAGAAGTCAAGGATTGAAAAAGGAAACAAGAGAAATGTTTGCATATGACTTAAGTACTAGGAATGAAGAAAGCAAAGAACATAAATTGTAACCTCTGAATACACCCATTGCATGTGTTCAGGATCATCTGGATCAAATGTTTTGCCACTATGAGCCTGCATGAAACTTTTGGGGTGAAAAAACAGAGCACAGTCTAGAACCTTGGAAAACCAAGGGCTGCAAACTTCAATATTTACCTCATCCCATTTGATTAAATGTGCATACTCAATGCAGTGAGCAGCAGTTCTAGGAGTTTCAGCAAGAGTACACAAGGGAAACTTCACTTGTGGGGGAAAGAGCCATATTGTACACTCAAAGCAGGGGGTGACACCTGGCATTATGATCCTTGCATGGCCCTTGAATCCTTCAGTCCCACCATCAACCATAGGCTTAATTGACTCTTCCAGTGGGTTGTCATCAGAATCGTACTCTACACAAAATGTCAGATGGGTAAGCTAAATCTAGTACACTTACAAGGACCTCCTTGCACTAAGTATGTAAACTAGCCAAGAGCATAAGACTCATTTCCTAGGGGCTGAAAGAGCTGCAACCCACCCTTTGGGTTCTGAAAATGCCTAAGTAGTTGAATATCTTTATTTAGAATTTATCCAATCAGATCCCTCCTTCCCTCTTCACATTGATATCTTCTTATGTCATGTATGTTTAATTCATTTGTTTCTCTCATATAATACAAACTGACCGCTCCAGGAATGGCTGGTTCGAGATGGTCTTACTCTTCCCCTTTTGCAAAGATGATTCCATTCCTTAAATAACCTTATTTTTTTATTACTAAGATTATATATTTTTTGAAATAATTTCAAGTGAAAATTTGACATTTACAGTATAAAAATATAAAATTATATATTTAAGATAAATTGCAAACAAATTACATATTTCAATAAGAAAATAAGTAGAGTACCCAAAGATATTGGGTATGTAGTTGTTGTTGGTCTGTTTCATGTGTGGAGCTTCTTTTCTCGTTTTTGAATTTGAGCACTATCCTGAAATCTAGCTTAGCAAATACCTTTAGTGGCTTGGTCCGCTCAATCAGGGAAAAAAGGTGCATTCTCTCTACGTTTGCATCTTCCCCAAATTGGAAGAGAAGTTCAAAGTTATATTTCAAACAATCAAATAAACTGATAGTATTTAGAAGTCCATATACATCCATAGTCCTATAAGATTGGCAATTTTAATATGATAATTGAATTTGTGAATCAATTGTGTACCACAAGATTAAAATGTGTATTAAGAACAAGAGCAATTTGACAAAGAAATTGGTTCGGTTAACTGTTAATGGTCTTCAACTTATAACCATTAGGTCAAGGCCTCACGGGTTCCAACCCTGATGTCAAAAACATTCCTGTTAATCTTTGGGTGCTAGATGTCTTGGGGGTTGGAGGGGTCACAGGTCGATCTGGGCCAATCTGGCACTGGGGCTAGAGACCAGTCCTAGACAGTTATGGGCAGGTTATGCGAATGGGAAGGACCATCCAGACCTCTATCAGAGATCGAGACCCCATTCAGTTCCATATTTTAGTTGCACCTGATTTAATCAAAATATCAGAAAATCACTTTGCTCCTCCTTGTGATCAGATTACTCTTCTCATATTCTATGCAAATAATTTTTTTGATTGGTCATATTTTATGCAAATTAACAACACTTAAACCAGATTGATAGTGATGTGGATAAGTTAAATATACTGGTTCTTATCTAATTCTAAGGCTCCTTCAAGATTATTTAATCAAATTAGGCCATCAGTAATGAGATTAATATCTGTTAGTGAGTTGTCGGTTATCTAATACATACCCACATAACAACTAGAAGCAATTCACAAAATCCTGGCATGTTTTTAAAGATAAAATCCTAACATAACAGCCCCATAGTTTATCCACATTTAGGTTTTCTGGACTAAAATATCATCTCATTTTCATTCAAAGGTTTGGATAAAAGTCCCCCCCCCCCCCCCCTTTCCCTGAAGAGTATTTGATAAAACTTGGTATATCACGATAGTAGTCTGACTATACAAGTAGAAATAAAAGTCCCTTTTGCTCTTATTTTCCCCTTCCAAAGCCAAATGCAAACAACAATAGAATAAATCAGAAAAAACAGTGAGAGAACACCAATCCATGCATATCTTTCTCATGAATGTATACTTGTTTTTTTCAATTTGAAACTGTTCAGTATGTTACTCATAACAGTAGCTGCACGCAATCTTCAAATTTGAACGCTCTTATAAATAGGCACATAGACTAGTTGATTATATACAAATATGAACAACATAAGATGGAAGAAGCATCTTTGTGCAAATCCATGCATGATAGACCTCAAATTCTTTGTTTTTACATCTTGATGCTTAGATAAATATCCAAGTCAAACTACTCTATCTTCAGACTAGAATCTAATATTTGTTACTTCGCATTTATCTCCTTCTCTTATTACCATTTTGGCCCTTAATAGAAGTTATAGAAATTGGTCACAATAAGCATATGTCATAAAGTGGCAAAGAGAAAATAGAATTGGATTTATAATTGTCATATTGTTGATCTGGGGTCAATCTATATTAGACTAGAGACATCTAGCTAGAAACCTAAGGATCTGATGTTCCACAGTACATAGAACAGCTATCTATTTTATTTATCAAAGAAGGAAAAAAAGGACTGGCTCTGACATTTTGCAAAGAAGTATCACTTAAAACCTTCCAATTCACCCCACGCTGTTTCGCAATGAAGGGAGAGAGGGGATGAGTGGTTGGACAGGAAACTTCTAGCAATCTACAACTACTCAATTAGAAACTTTTGTTCTCCTAAGCAATTATAAGAGAATAGGCACAACAGGGAAGCATTTAGGTAAAGTACTCAGAAAATGAAATTTGATCAAGCCCATGCAACTTGTTTGAAAAGCATAAGAAAAGACAAACCTAGAAAGCCGCAAGCAACAGAATTTATATAGCTTCGAGCCTCAACAGAATCAAGACCAAGAACAATAATATGGAAATCATTGTAGAAGCTTATAGGTTTATCCTCAATCCGACAGAAATGTGGCTTGATATCTACATCACTGACTCTCTCCATCACTCTTTTTGCAGCAACTTCTGCCTTTGGCTTCCCTACATCTCCAAGTCTACATAGGAAGAACTGTGAAATTTTAGTAGACATACTATTGCTAAAATTTATAAACAAAATTGTAACTGCAAGCGAAAAACTAAGGGAAATACATATACCTCAATTAAAAGTGATGGCAGATTCAAGAATTTTGTTTTTGTCAATAACTATGATCATACATAATAATAAACTACCAAAACAGAAGAAGGATAACCCTCCTTTTATGAACAGGGATAAGGACAATCCTCCTCGAACATCATGGCTCAGCAAACAAAACTGTGACTTGTACCCCCTACACCACACTTCTTTTTGGCCCTTGAGTTTTGTAACCCTAAACTTCCTTTTTGAAGAACAGAAGAAGTGAATAAAAAGTATAATTTCAACAATACATGCAATAAGAATCTAGCCATAAGTTCGAATTGCATAATTTCAAACACAATACTCAAGAAATATTCCGCACCTGAATAAATGTTATCTATTGAGGCTAGCAACTTCATTACAATACTACATAATGTGTTCTTTCAATTAAATTATGGATTTGTAAGACTTCAATTTTTTCTTACTAGTAGGTAGGAGCGCAGTGTATGGTTGCCCTTATTAGTAGTTGTAGGACTACTCTTGTAGTTTCTTGTTCTTCGGTTTCTAATGTTATCTAGTGTTTCGTGTCGTTTGATAGTAGCATTATTTTGTTGTAGTATAGTTCTACGACTGTTGTTTTCGTTTATTGTCTGTATCTCTTGTACTTTCATTTCGTCTTTTTCTGGTCATTTTTCGTCTTGAGTCGGGGTCTATCAGAAACAGCCTCTTTACTTCACCTCTGAGGTAAAGGTACGGTCCGCGTACACTCTACCCTCTCCAGATCCCACTTTGTGGGAATACACTAGTATGTTGTTGTAGATTTTTTCTGATTCTCATACATAGCACTACAAGGTAGCCAGGTAGGGGTAAGGTGTGTGTATACACCATCCTTTTCAGACCCCACTTGTGGGATTACACTGGGTAAGTTGTTGTCTCAACTCTCATACATAGCCCTACACCGATAAACGAGTTTTGAACTGGGTTAAAGAGACACCAGGAAAGTATCTGAGCTAATGCAGAGCACTAACAAATAAAGTCATAATGCCAACTAGATTGTATCGCCTATTGGTTCTTTTGTTTTCATTATGTACTAAGGGGTCGTTTGGTAGAGTGCTTTGTGTATTACTATTACCTTGTTTGGTACACTTTTTCAACCTATGTATGCATTATTTATACACTCTATTTGGTATTATGGTATGTATAACTAATACATGAAAATCCATGGTATAAGTATTGCAAGGAGTTTTAATACATGCATTAGCATGATTAAAGACAAAATTTCCCTCAAAACATTTTCCACATCCTTTCCACAAAATTTGTGGAGGGTATTTTTGTAAACAAATAATTTCAAGAAATTATGAGATGCGTGTTATTTTTAATAGACCAAACCAAACAATGCATAAGAAATAATCTCAGCATAACTAATACTAGCATTACAAATACACCATATTCAGCACTATTCTTATACACCCTACCAAACGACCCCTAAGTAAATTTTAGCTGGGTTTGCACAGATAAAGGAATTAGGACTTGAATAATACACACATTACATTACGAACTCAACAATAAATTCGAATTGCATAATGTCATAAAACTAACGGACCTGAAGAGGAATTGGCGATTAAGATTGGTAACTTCAATTCGGTCCATATCAATAACCTCAAGGTTACGAAACCCAGAGAAAGCCAAATCCTTAAGCAATTCACAACCTAATCCACCAGCACCTATCACCAACACTCTTACACACTCCTTCAGATCCTCTCTCAACTGTCAAAACAAACAAGCGATCATCAGACTTAAAATCGTTCGAGAAAAAAAAAAGGAGTAGGGTTTTGGATGGAGGTTTACCTGAGTGCCGGGGTCGAAGGTCGGGCCGACGAGATTACCGGGACGAAGAAGGAGCTTATCGAGGTCCCTTGATCTGCTTTGTGATGCCGAATCCGCCATTGATGAGTTTGACGGGGCAACAGGGGGAAGGAGAATTTCGGGTTTATCGTGGACCTGCTAGCTTCGACTTTACGCAGGTGCTTCCAAGTAGATGATGCACCTGTGTCGAGAAAAAAACAAATATTGTGAAAGAAATTTTTGGTATTTTCTTCAAAAGAAAGAAAAAATTCTCTCTCTCATATAGCCTGTCATATACTCAAATTTTAAACTCAAAATAATCGTATCTTATTTTAATATTTTTATTAAATATAACCAACTTTCACTTGTTTATTTTCATTAATCAATCTACATAATTTTGAGTAATTATAGTATTTTATAACTAATCAATATATAATAAGTGTATAATTATATAATGATTATTCATTAATATGTACACATTTTACATTAATTATACATTTATTATATACTGATAAGAATTAAAATTATATAATTACTCAAATTATGTAGATTAGCTAATAAAAGTAAACTACATGTAAAAATTGGTTATAATGTGATTATCAAAATAAAGTATAATTATTTTGATTTTAAAATTTATACGAGCGACTATTTATATTTACACCCCAATTTTACTTTATAAAATCAATTTTTTCTCTCAATTTGAAATAATAGATATTTTTCTCCGTGTGCCAATTGATTTTTAAAAATATCTATTTACTTGTACAATATCAATGTTTGTCTTTTTTTTTACTGCATTAAAATCATGATAATTTTACTTTTTAAAATTGATGTAATAAATTATTTTTGAAATGAAAAAAAAAAGTAAAAAATATTAATTGGGTATATAAGTTAATGATGTTCTAAAATAAATAAATGAGAATGGTAAGAAAAACAGTTTTCTAAAAAATAATCGCACTTTAATATCTATTTACGTAAGTGAAACTGATAGAGAGTTATAACTTTATAAACATATTTCAATATAGGTACTATAAAAATAATAAATAAAAATAGAGCTATGTTTTATATTAAATTTTTAAAAAATTATTTGTTTATATTATAGATAAATTTTAAATTATAATTTAGAAAATATTTTTTTAGTGACAGTGGTCAGTGAAAAGCATTTATCTATATAAACAATAGAAAATAAAAAAAAAAAAGGCGGAATACATAAGGGACCCCTTTAAGTTGTCAGGTTATTACTTATAGACATCTCAACAAGGTCTTGTTTCTATTGAACCCCTGGATTCATTAAAAAGTGTGTCAATTAAGCACACTCATCTGACCAAGCACACTATTTATACGCGTGAAAACACTCATCTCCTACGTGAAATTTAAACCAATTAAAAAATAACACATATTTTTTTCCCATTTTTAATTTACACATCATCAAAGTAAAAAAGAAAACTCAAAATCTCTGACTTACTCCCCTTCGACGACGGCGACTGTAAACCATCGCCGCCCATCCACGCTACACCTCTTTCATTTTGATGGCATTAAAATATCCCACCCATTACCTTCATCTTCTTCTTACTATTAATCATTTATCACAATTATAAAAGCACAATAATATATTATTATCAAAAAAATAATTAATTCGTATTGTACTTATTGAAAAAATGAAGCATCATCAGGGCTCAGATATTTGAGACTTAGATCTATTTTTTTTTATAAACAAATATAGAGAAAGTAAACAAAAAAAAGCAGAAGAAGAATAGGAGAGGGGGAAAGAGAGATGGGGGGGGGGGGGGGGGGGGGGTAAAGAGATGATGGAAAAAGATAGTTGCAGGGGAGGGGAACATTGGGAGGAGGAAGACGGGTGTGCCTCCTTTATTTTTGTTAATTATTTTTTCTTTTTTTTTATTAGGTGTATAAGTTGAAAAAAGGAAAGGAAAAATATTATTTGTAACTGTTTTACGCACTTGAGGAAGGTGAAACTTACTTTTTTGGCCATGTCAGCATTTTGTATCTAATAGGAATGACTTTTGAACAGTTAAGGTATTCAATAAGAATAAGGCCTTGTTAAGGTGCCTATAAAAATAATCGGATAACTTAAAGGGACACCTTGTGTATTCCGTCAAGATAAAATGAAAGGCTTAAGTTATCGACAACCCCTTAAAGTTGTCCAGAAAATTCAGTTAGACACCTCAACCCAGCCTTATAC
Organism: Jaltomata sinuosa; assembly: GCA_003996215.1. Lineage (NCBI taxonomy): Eukaryota > Viridiplantae > Streptophyta > Magnoliopsida > Solanales > Solanaceae > Jaltomata > Jaltomata sinuosa. Next base: position 61,888 of record QJPP01000206.1, read on the forward strand.
CTATTGAACGCTTTTACTAGTTAAAATTTAACCTATTTGACATTTTCTGTCAACCATCTAAAAATATGAAGTGTGTGCAACACACCCGCTGATGATGTCGCATAGTGACAAATCAGAAGAGGACACCTAACATTTAATTCAAAATAATAATTAAAAAATAAATTAAAATGTTAAGAAAAACAAAAAACATTTTAAGCACCAAAAAGAAAAATCAAAATCTATTTTCTAAAATCAACCCCACCTACCCTAACCTCTCCCCCCCCTTTCTTCCTCCTTGGCCAGCAATGTCCGGCCGTCTTCAAACCCGTGCACCTCTTTTTTTTTTATTTGATTATGTTTTAAATAAGATTTGTTTTATTTTTGTTTGTTTTATAAATCTGATTATTTTGTGGTATATTTTTGTATTTTTTTGAGATGAGAAAGGGAGGGAGAAAAAAAAGTGATGGTGTTTTTCATTATTTTCGATGAGTGAGATAGTAATGATGGCGATATCGTTTTAAAGAAAGAAAAAAAAGGAAAATAGTGTTAATATTTTTTCAAATCTAAAATAAATGAAGAAAATGGTTATTGAAATGGTGGAGACATCGACGATGGTGGCAACAACGGTGTATGTTGGTGGAGGAAGTGGCGGCACATAGAGAACGGAGAAGAAGATTTTTTAAAATATAAAAAGTCATAAAAATGCTCTTTACGCGCCTGATTATAGGTACATTACACACATTATGCCATGTCAGCAAAAATGTCTAATCGAAACTAGTTTTGAATAGTTAAGGTGTTCAATAGGTACAAGGCTGGGTTAAGGTGTCTAAGTGAATTTTTTGAACAATTTTAAGGGGCCATAGATGACTTAAGCCAAAAATAAAACTTAAATACACACATGCATACACACGCATACATACACACGCATACATACATACATATATACATACATACATATATATTTAAGTTGTTTGAATAATTCATTTGAACACCTCAATTAGTACTAATACCCATTGAACCCATTTTCTATCTAGCAAATTATTCCTATTAGACATTTTTTGATAATCAACAAAAATGTGAAGTGTGTGTGATACACTCGCAATGACATGACAAAATTGTCAAATTAAAAGCTGACATGTGACATCGAGGGCCCAAAAAATGATTAAAAATAATTACTATAAGTTAAAAAAAATTAAAAAAAAATAGTTTCGCCTACCCTCGCCCCTCCTTTCATTTTCTTCCCTCATTCATACTTCATCTTCTTCCACCATTCTTACTTCATCTTCTTCCCCATTCTCATTTTAAAATTTAAATTTCTTCTTACTTTTTTTAAAAAAATTATCTTTTGGATCTGCTATGTTTTAGTTTTGAATTTAATTTATGTTTGGAGTTTGATTTGGTAGAGGAGACGGAGAAGGGAGAGAGAAATATGATGGCAACAATAATTTTATTTTTTTCGGTGATAACGACGACTCCATTTTTTTCGCTGAACAAGTTAGGGTGGCAGATTAACGAGAACAAGAATACGCTAAGGGAGAAGAAGAAGAAGAAGAAAAAAAAAAAGGGAAGAAAATGAATAAAATAAAAAGAACAAGAAAAGAAGATGTTTGGAAAAGACTCGCAGATATGAGTGATGAAAAAGAAGACTGGGTGTGAAAATTGATTTAAAACTTGTTTATTTTAAAAATGATTAAAGAATTATTTTAGTGTCAAGTGTCAATAAGAAAAAAATAGTGTAAGCTTTTTCAAAAAAAAAAAAAGAGAAAAATATTTTTTAATATTTCTCCACGCGCTCAACGAAAGTGAGACACACTTTTTTTGACACATCAACATTTTGCGTTTAATAGGTACATGATTTGAACAATTTAGGTGTTCAATAGATACTAGTCCTAATTGAGGTGTTCAAGTGAATTATACGAACAACTTTAAGAGTCTGTCGATGACTTAAACCTATTTAATTCATGAAATGTTTAAATAACAATCATAAAAGAATAGCGTTAAGTTTTACAATAAATTAATTAAAATAATATTCTACTTATCATGTTAATGAGCTTAAATAAAGATTATAATAAAATATAAAATTATTTAAAATAGATAAATAAGGCTAATTTTTTTTTTATATATATTATATACACACAAAATTTTCCTTATATGGCTCTAATATCATATAAGAAAATCGGATCGACTTCAATAACATGGCTCTGATACCATATGAGAAAATCGAATCGGTTTCATTGATACCCTGAGGATGGTTCATTACAAGTCCAAAAATATTATTCTAAATAAAAATGAGTTCTTATATAATGGATAATGCAAATAAAAAGATAAAATAAACACTAGATATAATTAAAACGTGGTCAATAAATAAAACTAAAGTCGACTACTTTAATAATTAGGACCCGTTTTCCATGAATATTATTCACAATATTCCAAAATATTATTCACTCTATTATGAAATACTTGTTTGGTCATAAAAACACCAAATATAATTTAAAATTGTATTTGAGATTTTTAAAAACACCCCAACATGTGTATTCACTTTTCACTTATCAGTTTTCACTTTTCACTATTATCCTAACTTTTTATTTTTTACATAAAGCACCCTATTTATTTCACCCACCAACCAAAAGTAAATGCAACCTACCGTTCTATTCCCTTGATAAAATTTTCACAGCAGCCAACTTCTACTCCCAACATCTTCTACTCCTCTTCTTCTTCAACTCATCTCTATTCATGAATATGTAGTTCTTAAACCGGTAAATTGGGTGCATCTTCAGGCTGCACCAACAATAATATCGATTTAATTTATGCATTAATGAATCTTTGTAATAGACTGATTTCTATAGAGCTTGTATGTTGATTTTGGATGGTGAAAGATAAGAATTTGAAGTGGTATAGATACTTGATTATGTACATTTCTAGACATTAGATACTTGACAATTTTGTAGAGGTTGAAAATTTCATGCTTTAGGAATGAAGAATCATCTTCAGGTGCTTTCAACCACGAGTTTACTGATAATGTTTTATATAAAGAATTGGAGAAGCCAAAAATTAATAAAACAAGCGTGGAGAAAAGAAACTGGATTGAGGCATAAATCACATATATAAAAAAGCTAGTGGAGTTGTGAAAATTATTGAGTAATTTTGTTAGTTTTTAGAAATTGAGGATATAAATTATACTAATAAAAAAATACATTCAAATTATAATTTTTTTTTGCAAATACTATGGTCAAACACAACTCCAACTTTAAAAATTTTAAAACGTGAATATGTTTTTGATTTTCATGGTCAAACGCCTACTTAGATTTTCTTTATAAAGGAATTAACTTTTATAAAAATCTTTTGTCTTCATTACCCCAATATTGGATCCTCTGTATCTTCTTTCTTCTTCTTTGTTGATTTTGTTGGTAAAAGATTCTTTCACTTGCGTCTTAAATTGTTGAAGGAATACTTCAATAGAAACTCCTTCCCCCTTCTCCTCCTCCCCCCTCCCCATTGTAATAATCTTCCTTAAGAAATACTCCCTCCGTTTTATTTTGTTTGGCCTATTTTGACTTGACACGAAGTTTAAGAAAGTAAAGAAGACTTTTAAAACTTGTGATCTTAAATTAAAGATATGTCAAATGTATTAAAATATCTTTTAATCTTGTAGTCTTGAATATGCCATATGAAAAGTTGAAATTAAAGAGTTTCTAAAAAGGGAAAGAGGCATTCTTTTTGAAAATGACATAATACATAAATGTGCCCTTTAACTTGGCTTCAACTTGCATCTATGCCCTCCAACTTTGGATGTGCACAAGTAGACACTTAAACTTGTATAAAGTTGAACAAGTAGACACATGTGTCCTATGTGGTCAATTCGTGTCCTACATTGCATCCTACGTGTATTATGCCACATAGGACACATGTATCTACTTGTTCAACTTTATACAAGTTTAAGTGTTTACTTGTGCACATCCAAAGTTGAAGGTCATAGATGTGAAGTGATGCCAAGTTAAAGGGCACATTTATGTATTATGCCTTTTGAAATGGACTAAAAAGAAAAGTAGGTCAAACAAATTAAAATAGAGGGAGTAAAAAGTTTATAAGTTTATCTATCTTCAAAAAGACTGGTCACAACCTTTGATCTAGAAGTACTTTATTTTTTGAGAAAAGGACATGGGCTGACCATTTTCAAAAGAAATAGTCCATGTTTGATCTATTGGACATAATAGAATTTTTTTAATTTTTATTTTATTTTTTAGCTATTGGTACAAAAGCCCAAATTCTATCATTCAACCTAATTTTATAGCCTTTGTTGACTTTTTCTTTGTTTTTCTTCTTTCTTTTTTTGTTTTGCTAAATTTTTTTTTACCTTTTTTGGTTATTGTTTTCGTTGCTTTTTTCATTTTTTTTTTAAATTGCTGCCTTTTTTTGTTTCAATTTTTTGTTGCTCTTTTTATTTTTTTGATATATAAAGTGTGTAATAAATGTATTAGTATATAAAATCATTCATTTTGTTTTGATTTTGTACAATTTATTTTTTAATAAATTTAATAAAATCGTCCACATTTGATCAATTTATTTAATAATTATTTTTAAATAAGTTTATTAAAATCAACCACAAGTGACCGATTTCATTTATTTATTTTTTATATAAATTAGTAAGATAATTTATTTCAAATTATTAAAAAATAAATTAAATATTTTATTTACATTATTAAATAATATATTTTAAAAAATCAATCAAAAGTGATCGATTACTTTAAAAAATCACTTTTTTAATTAAAATTGTCCACATGAGATCGGTAAAAAAATTAGAAATCAACCTCATTAAGACAATTTTAATTACCTATCAGTACATTATCGTTCAAATAATTTTGAACGATTTTTAATCAGTTTTCAAGATTCTCGATAACTTTTGATCGATTTTTTGAGGTGGGTAATCCTGTATTTTTTTTTGCAGTGAATGGATTGTTCATGTAGGAATATATCTGAGAAATGCTAATTTGATTTGAATAGACTTCATTCAATAATGTCATTTTCAAAGACAAACGAATTCCTCATCAGAAGCCAGATTCATGGCCCACTCCAGAAAGGGGAAGAAGACCTTAAGGTCAATAACCTCTCTAGCAATGGGATTTGAAACCTAACAAACTTCTTATTTCATCTCCCTGAGTTGCTTATTGTCAGTATCAATACTATTCATATTTCACCCTCTTATCTTAAGAAGTATAACCTCATTTGAGATCTGATAGATAATAAATTATTTTTCACTAGCAGTGCTTACACTCTCATCCATAACAAATTCATCCATAATTCGTATTAACTCAATTTGGACTATCCATAACCTAATAAAATCAAAACTTTTCTATGGCTCATGCATCATGGAAGGCTTCTCACATGCCACTATCTCAATAGGATTGGGCTTGACATCAATCTTACATGCCAATATACTAATGACTTGAACCACATCTTCTTCATGTGCACGAATATAATTAATTTTTGGATCCTAATTATTTTCGGGAAAAATAATTATTTTGACTTTTGAAAATTATTTCAAAAATCTAGTTTTAAAGTTTCAAAACAATTTCAAGTAAAAAAGAGTCGCCACTTAGTTTAATTAAATAAAAACTAAGAAAGACTTGTAAAAAGTTTTAAAGCTAAAAACAGATATGACTTTAAAAATTCAGAGATTTAGGGTAAGAGGTTTCTATTAATACTCCAAAAAGTTTTTAAGGCATTTGGAGTATCCATTAACTTACGATTATCCAATCTTGTTTAAAACATAACTTATTTGAAAAGTTTATTTGTTTTGAAAATATAGAATCACAAGCTAATTCGCAAGTTTTGAAAACTCTTGATAGCATTTTGTGAAGAAACAGTTGAAATTGATTTGAAGGAAGAAAGCGACAAAGCAATTTGATTTACGCACTTAAAAAATATTTTCTAGATAAAGATCAATTATAAAAATCAATTATAATTCTATCAATTATAATTCTATCAATCAATTATAATCAACTAAGTTAAAAGAGTTAAAGATCAATTATAAAAAATAATTCTATACTAAACAGAAATAAGGAGAAGAGAGAAGGAAAATAATTAAGTCTTTAGCTCAATCAGTTTAGGCTTTTGGCCCAAACCAAGAACATGTCCTAAAATTTTAAATGGTGGACTTTTGGTCCACCATTTGCAAGACTTGGACTTTTTGAGTCCCATTTCCTTTAAATTTTTAACCCTTTCAGACTGTTGCTACTTTTAATGGACTTTGGTCCATTTTTTTCAAATCTGGTCCATTTTAGACTGTTGTTGCTGTTATTTTAAACGCCTTCAACCTGTAACCAGCTTCAATTTTACTTTGTAAAATCAATCCCTTTAGAACTTGGCTGGATTTTTGACTCGAAGAGAAGTATTGGGTTTCACCCAATGAGAAATGCAAAGGGGAGGCTTGCGGAGAGTCCATGTGAATTCTCGGATCATTATATGCAACAGAAACAAAAAAAAAATTAATGCTCAATTCAATCTTGACAATTTTTTTTTAAAAACTCGCCATAATATAAGCATCATAAGACAATAGTGTAGAGGCAAGCTTTTGAAGCAAAGAACACGTAAGAGGCTATCTTTATGTCAAAGCAGTGGAATTTTTTTATGCAAGATGACATATTCAAATTTTCCTAGATTCCAATGTTTAATCATAAACACACGTATGCAGTCAGAACATGAACATGAGGATAAGGTGAGCACATTCAGGTTCGAGATCGAAAGTAATCAGATAGCGCATATGAACGATCAAAGTCATCGAATCTCAAGTAAGTTCTTAACTAGAGCAATAAGTAAATTGAACGTGATCAACTAACATATTTGAAAGGAGCAACTTGCATTTGAAGGGATTAAACACAGCAAGAAGAGAGAGAAGAATAACCAAACTATACTAAATCATGTAATTAAATCTTTTACACAGATAGAGGGGTCATTTTTAACTTGTAAAAAACACTATCAGCCTAATTAGCTATACATGATTCATTCAACATAAAGAACATGGAGCTTCATCTATTTAGTTGCTAAAACGACAAGGGAAGAGTCGTGCTTGAACAATATCCATCCACACAGTGCATGTTAGTCACTTAACATAGAAAAGAACCCAAGCTTTTTACATTTTTCTTTTATTATTCTACATTTCCAAGAGAACTAAACGTTATCTTATGAATCTCCTGAAAATAGCAAACAGATGAGACAAAGATGACATCAAAACATACATAAGATCATACCGAATGGGATGTTTATTTTAAAACCTCTTTACCCAGTCATACCAATGATAAAACAGAGTGAGTGCTATATTTCACGAGATCAAGCTTGGACAGAATTTGAACATATAAGAATCACACCGAACCAGTGAATTAAAAGAATATGCCCAAAACTCATTCTTGACAAAAACAGCCTATTTATGCTTGGCAAAGTATATCCTCGAGTGAAAAGTCTTTAAACGATACTTAAAGCAATACCCATAGAAGCACATATCGATCATGAAACAGTAAAGAATTTTGAGTGAAGATTTTAGAAATTAACAGTAGCTTTTCTCACGATATCAAAGAAATTTTCACACAATACAAGAATATTATCAAACAAGACCAGCTCAACGAGTATAAACATAAAAGAATAAGCTAAAATATAATGCTAAAGAAAAAAAAAGATGAAAGAAATGAAATATATACCTTCTTCGGAGCAGCGAACTTAACTCAAGCTTCACCGTAAAGAAACTTCACCACCGCCGAAAAAATCTAACTGCTAACTTAAGATTCTTTAGCAAAAATTCCTTGCTAAATAGCCTTACAGGGTTTCTTGCCTCCAGAATCGTAGGAGAGCTTACCCCCACTGTGAAAACAGTGAGGCTTATATAGGAGGGGATTTGGGGTCTTGGGGACTGTTTTGGGCGATGTGGAATAGAGTTTTTCAAGGGGTTCTCTGAAAAATTCCTTGAGAATTTTGAATTCTTTGCTCTGGATAAAGATGAGCTGTTAGAAATAGTACCATTTGGGTACGAGTCTTGAGCGGAATTTCGCCCAAGAACGAAGAGGAGACGCGGATGAGAACACATAGTTGCCTCTAGTACCTTCTTGGTACGATCTTCGTGCTAGGCACGCTATTTTGTATGAAGAAGATGAGAGAAATCGCTGGAAATGCCTAGGTGGCGCTAAGGTTTGGGGTTGCCCATTGAGAGAAATCGAAGAAGAGAAGCTAAGGGTTCGTTTGGTTTATGAGTATGATTTCCCATGATACACTTGTATCATAGCGCTTATATAAGGTCTACTTCTGACAATTGAGCATGATTGTCATCTCTAGAAATTAACTTTGACTCACATGAAGTCATACATATGTTTACAAATAAACACCTACTGTATAACAATTTGATTATTGAGTACATGTCACTGATGCAAAGGTTGAGAGCTCCAACACCAATGCACATTTTTAAAGAGCAGAATAGAGTAGCTGACTTATATATCTATATCTTTAGTCTGCACAAGCCCCTCTATGCTTTATATATCTATATCTTTTAACAAAAAAAAAATATCTTAAAGAGAAAATTGCCCTCCTTCACCTATCAAAAATGTCCTCTATTTTATTTTTTTGGCTTAAAATTAACGTTTGACTAGATGAGATTTTATAAAAAGCCAAATGATAATATATACTTGGTCAAGGTGTTAATTTAGTGATTAAATTATTCAATTCATTTTATATATGTGAAATTATAATTTTTAGATAAGTATTCAATTCAACACTAGGAATGACAATCATGTTAGATATCTATTCTTTAATTTTGCATAAATACATAAACTAATTTTATTTTTTTGTTTAATATTTAGTCATGTAGTTAATACTTATTAGACTAATTTTAGTATGACTTGATACTTTTAAATTATGATTATTTTTATAATGGCTTATTAATATGCAATATTTATTCTATGCGATTTCATTATTTTTTTAGTTGAATATTTTATTAATGTCATCACTCATTTATATATTGTGTTATTTTTTTTAAAGAAATACCTTAGATAGTTGTATCTTGCTAGGACTAAAGAAATATTTAAAGCACAAATTAATTATATATTTATATGAAGACTCTATCGAAAAAACTCGACTTTTATTGGTTTGGTTTGGTTTATAAATTTAATAATCCGACACTAATGGTTTGGTTTGGTTTTTTAAAAAATCGAATCAACCCGGTCCATGTACACCCCTACACCATGCCTACCCCTAGATATACCTAATAAGGAGTGCAAGTATAGGATTTCTACCGTATATAAGTGTTTGATTCTAAAATACAGGGAGTGTATTTGAAAATGAGTTATATTACAAGGATGTTTAGTGTAATTAACCCTAAAAAAAAATTAGTTAAATATATTTGAATCTTATCAAAAGAAAACTATAATCAAGGAAAATGCAAACAAACCCTAGTAGGCAATCAAAGAATATTAGACAGAATAAACTTAATTCACAGAGCTACTTCAACTTACATTCTTTTCTTCCAGCTACAAGTTGTAACCCAAAATTTCACTACAATCTCCTAATCTCCTATCTATGAGCTTATCTATTTTATTCAATGACCTTGTATAAACCTTACCCCTAAAAATGGGCTTATCTTCAGTTTAAAATACCAAATCTACATAGAAGCAAGTCTTGAAACAGCAATGAGATATTGGTTCTTGCCTCGCCTCCAGAGTGGTAATCAGTTGTATCTTCTCGATTTTGTATGTTATCAGACAAGCATCCTTATATTTGATACGTATTAGTCCTGTTGATTGTATAAGTACAGCACATCTTCGAGATCATTGTACCTGGATGGTTGATGTGTTCAAAGTATGAGTTGCTTCACGCTTCATAAATAGGGCATAGAGTAACTCATTCCATGCATCTGGGACTCCCGGAAGGCACCAGTGGCTGCAATCTTGCCTATTGATAGGCGCAGGGCCTACTTTAGGACCCAAATAGTACATAGATGAATGCCCATCTTTTCTTCTGGAGGTCAGATGTGTTACATTTAGAACATGTAATGCTCCTTGATTTGGCGTGTTTGAACGAGTTGACATTACATCACGGAATATACTGTATCGAGCCCACGTGTGTGGTGGCACCAGTGAAGAACCTCGATCTGGAAGTGCCTCAAGGTGACAGCTTCCCCCAGTTCTCCAGTCTCCACCTCTGCAAATTACGCAATATATAGTTTTGTAAATAGATTATCATCCGTCAACATATTGAAGTTCTGAATGGAAACATGGTTCTCGCCCTTTGGAGCACTAAAGATAGATCTAGTACACAAATAAGGATCAGTAGTTCAGCTTATGCTTTGAAGTACAGAACAATGAGTCAGAAGCTGCTCCGACCAATAGCAGCTCCAAATTCAAGTCAATTGAAATAGATGTTACATGTATGTACCAAGTCCATCCTATCGAGGTAATAGTCGATGTCTTATGATCCTCAAGGAGGACAAATTCCGGGTTTGTCAACATGAGGGTACAGTAAAGCTTAGATCACTGACCAAGTCATGTCACGACTGCAAGCTTAGTAGAGGTATGAACACAATTAAAGACCAGGAACAAATTAGCAAGGACGAAGAAGCTTGAGACCAACCTGAAATGTACTGGGGCATATGTCCGGAAGAAGACTTGGGTTTTGTTGGAGTTAACTTCACGACTTACCCAGTCTAACACCGTTTGCAAAGACCTCTCATAGGCAGTATCCACTTCCATATTTATCTTCACTTCTGACCCCTCTTGGAAGTAACAACCCCTGAAGACATTTCATTTTGTAGTTAACACATTAGATAACACGTATCGCAAAATGATGGACAGTGTCCACATCAAGGACGCTGCTTAGTTTTAGAATGGGTCTACGAGCATGACACAAGCAACGAACTAACAATATTAAAAGTTCATCTTGAGAAGCATACACGGATTGAAAGTAAGAACAAGAGTTTTTTTTTTATAAGTTAAAGATCAAGAGTTCTTTAAAGTGGGAAGAGTTACCCTCTTATGGTCTTCTCATAGTTCCACCAATGTCCAGTATTGAAAACAATGACATCTGCATCCCTCCATTTTAAAGAGCTCCAATCCATTTTATCTAACTTTAGAGTTGTTCTTATATTGGCTGGGGCTCCAGCAGGAGGTCGGCTCTGCAGCACAAGAAACGGAGCCCTATAGTATTCCACGGTGCAATTGTAGTCAGCAAACTTGAAGATCAAGAACCCTTTGTGTTTCGTGATAGGACTTCCATTAACTTCATAGATGTTGTCCTTGTTAGTTATAGCTGAAGAAAGGATGCAAAGCAAAGACTCCCACTGGTTTCTCCCAATTGAGTCTCCGGCAAACACTATACGTTTATTCCGCAGTTTCTCTAGCATGGTCTTGGGATCAAATCTGTTTCATGGAGTGAAAAAGTAAATCTCTAATTTCCTTAGTTGACTTTTTACTTTTAAGATCAAATGATAATCTCTGGATATAAAAAAATAGAAATTTCAGAATCACATCTCGAAAGACGTGGCATAAATAAATCAAAAAATGTATTTTTCCAACAAAGCAATAAAATAGTTAACTACAGCATTCAAACTTATCAAAGCAAAAGCTAAATGCAGACATAAAAAATTTCCAGCAAATTAAGCAAATGATAAGAACAAAGTGTTTAGCAGTTTGTGTCACATAAATCATATTTATATCCTAAAGTAACATAGACTGAGAACAGAGGAAAACCTAGTTAACAAAATAAATTATTGGAAGAGAACACTTGAAAACTTAACAACTTCATAACTTAATCCAATATTATTGATCACAAACTTGACACCAACATTTGTGGTTGAACAAGTTTAACACTACCCCTTTGATTAAGGAAATCAATATTCTGAATAGACTATTCATAATTCATTCTAGAACAATTACAAGAATTGAGTAATGCTGACTATAAATCACAATCATGTCACTTTCACAGAAAGTTATATTACTATTAATTTGTGTGATTACGCCATTATTAATGCTAGAAAATACACATAGACTAAGCTAGAAAGAAAGGACAAATGACAAATGCAAATTTAAACAAAAACATGTTTCACCAGAAAGGAACCCACAATTGATATGTACAATGCGAGTTTTCTCCAAACATTGCAAATAAAGATAAACACAAAATACAAAACACACTTTTGAAAACAAAACTGAAGATACAACAACAACATACCCGGTATAGTCCCACAAAGTGTGGCCCGGGGAATGTAGAGTGTAGAGTGTAGGCAGACCTTACCCCTACCGCAGAGGTGGAGAGGTTGTTTTCGATAGACCCTCGACTCAAGGGAAAAAAGTCCAAGGCAGTCCAGAAAAAAAGAATAAAATGAAATGAAAACATAACAAAGCAATATGATAATCGAAATACAAGAAACAACAGATAGTAACAGAAATCAAAGGACAAGAAACTACAAGAGCAATACTACGACTACTAATATAGACAAGACACTTAAGATAAAGTATAGCAATTAAGACTTTCACAAAATTAGAGTATAATTCTAAAATTAAAACTTTGGATAAAATTTAAGAACCTGGGCAAATTGCAAGCTTTAGGCTGCCATCTCCATTTTGTGTAAAACAAATCAGGCCTTCCATTCTCAGTACACCTGAAACCTTCATCCAAGAATTTACAATCTCTAGAATTATACAAAGGATAACTGTCATCCCAAATCCAGTCACCATCAAAAACATCACAACCACCACCATTTTCACTCAAAAAATCAATTTTTTTCCTCTCATCAATTGGACTATCAAATCTCAACCGTAAAAACCTCTTCTGAGACTCAGCAGAAAATTTCAACACTTTAGCCACACTTCTGTAATCCAACAAGGCAAAGCACAAAACAAGACAGATAACTAAGAAGAATCCAAGAATACTCAGAGAAGGTTCAAACAGCCTAAATCTCTTTATTTTCTTAACAACAATCAAGAAAGTAACTTTTTCATACTCTTTCTGAGATGGGGTTTCAGACATTTTGGAATTCAAGAACTATTTCTTGTCAAATACTTGATAAAGATACAAACTTTATAAGAAAAATTGTAAAAAAAAAGAGTTGTGGGGTGCAAGCAAGAATAATGAAGGAGAAATAATCATAACAAGTTGGTTAATAGAATCATTGTTCTTTTTTTTTTTCTTTCTTTTGATGAGGGTTCTTTACTTGATAAAAGAGTAACACAAGAATTATTAACTTTGTGCTATTTTGAGATGGGTGTGGAGAAAACAAAGTACTACTAGAAATGGAAGAAGGAGAAAAATGGAGAAAGCAAAAACAAAAATGTTGGGGGAAATGGGAATGATGAGTGTAGTAATGAAGGGTTAATTTTCAAATCTTGAAGGGATCTTAAAATAATAGTATGAATTCATGGTGTAGATTTTTAATTATTTTTTCAAATGTTGTATAAACAATTTGAGAAACTGACAGGTTATGCCATAAACCATCCTAGAAGGAATAAAACCCAAGTAAAAAAGGGAAATTTTTCCCAACGTTTTAACAAATATAATTGTGATTAGATATTTTTCATTTTGAGAATTGGGAGTATTAGTTTTTCTATGAAAAAGGATATGAGTTTACCAAGTAAGTGCAGTATTACACAAGTAGGGTATGTTTACAATTTAGTCCCGTTTGAATTTGACTTATTTTAAGTATTTTAAAGTCAAAATAACTTTTATGTATTTTTATAGTGTTTGAATAAGGTAAAAAAAGATGTTTTTGAACACTTAATTTTAAGTTAAAATAACCACAAAAAAAAAAAAGAAGCTAATACACTCTCCTTAAAAAATTAGTAATTAAGTATTTATTTTATTAACTATATTTTAAAAATCTAAATTTGATCTATAAGTTTGAGAAAATATTATTTAATAATAAAGAAATTATAAAAATATAATTAATTTTCTCTTAATTTTTTAAAACAAACTGGTAAAAGAGAAAAAGAACATTTTTGATATACTAAATAAGTAAATGACTCATCTTTAAATCCTAGATATCAACAATCTTTGTGATCTCAAATATTTGGTAGAGACTTTATTATTAGTGATTAAGCATGTAGTAGTATTTGGTTAAAAAGTTTGAAACGCATAGCTATAACTTATAGTAAGTATTTAACTCAATTTGGTAATATTGAAAAAAAATGAGGATTAAATCTCTTCATCTTTTTCTTGCTTAGAATAAACCCAAGTGAATGTCTTTAAATGCTTAGCTAAGCTCCTTTTCTATATTCAATTTAGGAAAATTCATTTCTTATTTGAACAGAATAAAAAAATTAATCTTTTTAAAATTAGTATTAGTATACTTATATATAAGGAGGAGTTTGAGGAGCTTACCGTTGTCCTCCTTGCCGATCATAAGGATCATTTTGGCATTAAATGAAAGTCAGGTTTGGCTTATGCTTAGGTTGGTTGTACAATGTTTATTAAAAATTAGACTTTATTGTTGAATGGACATAAATATCAAAGGTTTCTCCTTTTTCATTGGCTAGCATGCATGTAACTGTGTGGGCCCCTTTTCCCATCTCAACCTCTTATTTTGCTACTAAATTACGTAATACTCCTTTCGTTTTAATTTATTTATTTGTGTGACTTGCTATCTAATTTAAAAAAATTTAAAAAAAATTAAATTTTATGATATTAAATTAAAGATATGTATTAATATATTCTTAAATCTTGTGATGTTAAATATGATATGCGGAAAATTGAAATTAAAAAATTGTCAAAAAATAAAAGAGTTATTATTTTTTAAACGGGCTAAAAAAGTTGCATAAACAAATAGTACTTTACCTTCTTTTTTTCTAACTTTGGTTATTGTTAATAGGTTATATTTGTTCCAATATAATTTAAGTAATATAATTAACATTTAAAATAATTAAGTTATTATCAAAAAATTTGACCAGTTTAAATAATTGAGATCGTGTACCAAAATACACAACTAAAAATCGCTACTCAATTATATATGAGTTGCAAATAATTGTATTTTCTCCTTTTTCTCTATTTTCTGAAAATCTTAACTTTACTAAAATTTATTGATCCATAATATTTTTGATAATTAAAAACTTTATAAATAAAACATTAGTATTATTTTGGGCATCAAAATTTAGTTTGTTATTACAACTGATTGTATCGTGTATTCATTGTGCATGCACGGAATAAAATAATCGATGCTGATTTAATTGCTTCTTAAAAATTTCTATGAATATAAATTACATATATTCTTAAATGTATTAGAAAACTAAACCACTTAATACAATGGTGCAGTGGGGATGAAACCTTGTGATGGGGTCCTCAACTGAACATAATATTTCTAGCATAGAAATTTAAATATACACTATAATCAAAAGTAAAATTTAACCCATTGAATTAAGATGAACAAATTTAGAGAGTGATTTTAAATAAAATGTGGGGTGTAAGTAATTTTATTCTTAATGATGAATTTGTTTTTATATTTTAACATTATTATACTGTTATTGGGCCCGTGCTCAGCACGGGCTATGCTTAACTAGTATAGTCATAAAAAGAAAATCAGTTAACTGGACAACAATGAGCAAAAGATTCATTGCACCAAAAAAATATTCAGCGGCAATTAATTAATGACAATAGTTTAATTACTCCTAATTTTTATTTTTAGTAGCAATTATTAGTGATTATAGCAATCTTTGTAAATATCCCTAAAGTCTATAGTGACATTTGATTCAACGACAATTAACTAATACTGATAAAAATTTTAACACTTTATTTTAAAAAAAGCCTTTATTATTGCGAAAAAGCCTTTATTATTAGAGTGATTACTCATGAATTATAACTTGTGATATCACGATTTAAATGATAAGATTTTTAAAAAGTATTTTTAATGTACCAAAGGCAAGGTAGAATGATGGCCATAGGTCCACCATTCCACCTTCCAATTTCAAGCTTTTGTCAAATAAAGGTCAATGGAGTAGGAAACATGGGATGAGCCACTTAAAAATGAACCATGTTTGGATGTTGTGACAATCATTTTTTAATACTATATTTTATTATGGAAAAAAGGAAAAGAAGAAATCTAATTAGAAAATGGACAAAAATGTTGTTAGCAGTTGTAGGATTGGGTCTTATATCAGTCGCACGAGTGGGAGGAGTTAAGTGGTGTCCTATGCCCACCATTTATAGTTGAAAATCATTTTTGTTTGCACTTATTTAATTTTAATCTCTCCGTTTTAAATTGATTGATCTATTTTGACTTGATACGAAACTTAAGAACTAAAGAAGATTTTTAAATTTTATGGTACTCCCTCTGACCCTCTGTCCTATATTAGTTGGTCACCTTACATAGTTATCTCATATTAATTCATTTTGAAAATATTCACACTTGTTTGTAAAGTTCTAAAGAAGTTTCTTAAATGGTAAATTAGTAAAAATACCTTCTTATTTATGATTTCTTAACATGCGTGTAAAAATAAAGTGATTAATTAATATGAGACGGATGGAGTATTAAATTAAAAATATATATCAAATGTACTAACATGCCCTTATGCCCTTTAATCTTTTGGTATTAAACATGACATGTTGAAAGTTGGGATTAAAAAGTTGATAAAAAGAGAAAGGATCATTCTTTTCGAAACGGACTAAAAAGAAAAGTAGATCAAACAAATTAAAATGAAGGAGTATGATACAATTTTTTAATTCTTTTTTATTTTTATAATCACTCACTCTAAAAGATATAACAAATCGATAAATGAAATATATATTATCTTTGTAGGGTTAATTTATTTTATTCAAATTAAAATTCTACTACAAATAAAATTTAATCTTCATGTTAGTATAGTCAGGTTTAAAATTTAAAGTTTATGAATGCATAGTAATTACATACATTGTGACTAATAGTAATTAAAGTTGCTCTGTCTCTTTTTCGAATATGGCTACATGATCGAATTCTAAAATCATTTTTGAAATAGAAAGTTTCAGGAATGATATTATCAACATTTGGTTTAGGAAGAGCATTGTCACTCCTTTTGCCATTCTTTGGGCCTCCCACGAGAAGGGAAGGTCTATTCATATTAGAAAGAAAAGAAGAAGACAAGAAATCCAAAGAGGATATTGAAGAAAGCACGAGAAAAGGGAAAGATTAAAAAGGTCGTGAAAAGCTGAAACAAGTGCGAGAGTTAAAATTTATAAATGAGAAAAAAAAGTTACAAGTACCTTGGGTGACGAGTCTTTAGCGGATCAACAATCAAGTCACGCATGGTGGATGCATTTAAGATAGTGGGACCAACGTCTTTTCACATAATTACTCGGAGTATTCTCGGACAGATGTCTTATCAGAATCTCTGAAAATTACTCTATTTTATGATCATGCCTGACATCATAATCGAAAAATTGAGAGACTATTTATATTGGACAAAAAGTAGCTAGTATGCTTGGTAGAATAAAAAATGATCACATGACACCAACAAAATATGCTCAAGGCAATTAGTTTGGTGGAACCTGTTAGTCTCAAAGAAGTGTTTGCTAAAGGTCAACCTCGTCGTCATCGTGAAAAGATGAGAGCTCAAGGCCCGAAGATAAGAAACAACCCATGCCTCAATAATGTGACAAAAAGGAAGGATACGACAGATATGATAGTACAATAATATCCTGACCACAGTTGAGCAATATTAGTTGGCGCCATTAACAATATCTCCATGTGAACAATATCTATTGGTCATAATACTTTAGGGGTCGAGTTGAACTTTTCTATTGGTTGATATCTCACCTTGTAACCTATAAATAGTAGTTTTGACACATTATAAAGACATCTAATAAGTAATACAAAAGTAATATACTTATATTTTTGTACTCCAAGCTTTTCATATTTCACCAAGTTTTTACTTTATAGCTTTTATTTACCTAAATGATCCCGGATCAGAAGCTAAAATCTTTCGAACATCATTCGATCCAGTGCAAACAAATATCATTGGAGATCCACTGCTTCATATAAACAACTTTCTTTACTTACTTTATTGTCTTTGATTCATATTGACGAACATATTTAACTGTTAATAACCAAACTAAATGAGTTAAATCAAGACGCGTGCCTTTGATCTCATTACAAATTTAATTATATCATTTTTTGGTAAACAAATACACACTATTATGTGTCTCATTCATTAATGGCATGATCAACAATGGAGGAACTTTTCTGAAATTACAATATTTATATTTTTTAAAAAGAATTAATTTTAATGGCAAAATAATAAAAATTAATTAATTATATCTTGATTTTATAAATAATTGACAAGTAATTTAGGATATATATTTTATCAATATGGACAAGTAATACGGAATGGAGAGAGTATTGATCATCTCGAGTAAGATAATGCAAATAATAAAGTAGTATATTATTTGTACAAGGCGAAAAATACGAAAAGAGTTTAGTAGACGTTTGATCATGGAAATAAAAAAAATCACTTCATTTGAAGTTTTGAAGTTGGAGTTGGAGTAATGTTTGACCATATTTTTGCAATATATAGAGTGATAAATGTTGTACTCCTACTTAATTACAACCTCCAGACCACTTAACTAGTCACATTTTTAGTTTACACACCCCTTAAAAAAATATTAAGTAGAAAATAATTTGACTAAATTATCTATATTTATTGCCCCTCTCAATCTAATACTTGTCCTTTTGCATCACGTTAATATTTTTTCATATTTATAACTATGGGTAAAATTAAAGTGAAAACGTACAACTAATAATGTCTTGATTTTCTAAAATGATAAGTAAGTATTATGGAGCAACTATTTTTAGTAAGGATGATAAGTAAAGTGGTCCGGAAAGAGTAATGTAGTACTCTCTCAGTTCACTATTTGTCCACTATTTCAAAAATAGATTTTTTCACTTTTACTTGTCACTTGAACATATTAAGGAAAGATAAATATTTTTTTTCCATGCTTTACCCTTAACATTAGTTACTTATTCTCTAAATTATTTTCCAAAACTTAATACGAAACATCAATTAATAGGAGTAGTGTGATAAAATAGCCATGTCAATCATTGTTTTCTTAATGACGTGTCAAGTCCAAATGTGACAAGTAAAAATGAATGGAAGGAGTAATAACAAAGTACTTCCTCCAGACCATTTTACTTGTCACATTTTTGTTTACACATACTTTAAGAAAAACATTAATTAGAGTGTAACTTGACTAAATATCCTTATTTATTACACTTTAATATTTAATACTTCTCTCTTTTGTACTACATTAATATCTCTCAATATTTATAATTAAGAGTAAATGTGGAAATAAATAAACTAATTAGAGATGGACGGGGAGAGTAATAACAAAGTACTAATCAGTTTCAATTTCTGTCATTAGCTATTCATGACTTATTGTTAATAAATGATTGTAATTAACCCCTCTTACTTTAATATAGTATAAATAAGTAATCCTAAAGCTTAAAAACAAAAGCCGGCGGGAATAATCAAGTGTTGCCAATAAACAGGCAGTCCATATATGTTGCTGACGGCATGAGAGATGAGACACGCCTCCTATATATATGCTATCCAAAATGTTTTTTTAATGAGACTTATATTTTTGTAGAATTAAAATACAAAAATATATAACTTTTATTTATTAAATATATATAAATTATTCATATATTTATATAAACATAAACACTCAAATAAGATATCAATTGATTTCATGTAATCAAATATTTCTTTCCGTAATGCTTAATTGGAGACCTTTTAAATAATTTTAAAATATAATGAATTTTGTGAACCATGAATTCTGTTCAATTTTCTTTTTTCAGGATATAAGTTTAATAATGACTATAACATAATAATGTTATTCGAAATTTTAAGACTTTTAAGTTGATAACACGTGTCAAGTTTGGTCAACTCATTCTCTTACTTTCTGTAATAATCCCAGGGCCCCAGCTGTTAAAATTTGCAGTGGCAGTTCATTGTCATTTATATTTCACGTAGTATTAAATTTGTTTCACATTTCAGCATTAATGGGCAGCAAGCTAAGCTATCTCAAAAATTATTTAATGTTAAGAAAGGGACATCTTGCTCCAAGTGATGTAATATTGTAAACTACAAGAAAAATTGGTGTCACAAACCTAAATTTGGAAGAGATTTTTGAAATTATCTCAAAGTTTAAAGATGAATAATAGTCCTAATTCCTAACTCATTACTTCATGAGATAAAGTGAAATACAAAAAAAAAAATGAAGTTCTTGATGTAAAATCGAAATAAAGAAATTGAAACTGACCATTAAGAGGTGTGGTGGGGTGGTTGAAATTTTTCACTCTTAATCAAAAAATTCGAATTCGAGTTTTGGTAATTGAGAACTTCTTGAAAGGAGGTCGATTCGATAACTCTGTATGAATATTTTTGATCCTTCTGATCTTGTTCTTGATCCAATGTTTTACCTTGTTAGTGGCTCTATCCAATAAAAAATTAGATTAATTGGATCAGTAAACTCTCGATACCAAATGAATTAAAAAAAAAATAGGGGATTGAATTTGCAGCCTATTGATTGACTCTCTCTTCTTCCTATAATCACCAGCCATCTTACCCCAAATCAATTTAGTAGGTAAAAAAGAAAAACCATGAAAGACAAATTTAAACTTTCAAATAGGGCGGCAACTTAACAAAAAGAGAACAATGAAGATACTATAGATAAAATATCATTTCCCAAGAGAGAATTGTACCACATTAATTTATGAGTATATATCTTCAAGTGTTGACTCACATTTTGCATTTAAATCCAACTAATAAGCTCTGAGCAACATAACGTATCAGTTGTGTATTATGTCTACTCTTTAGTTAAATACACAAGTAATTTAGGACTTCCCCTTTTCTCTTGCTAATTAAGTGCCAAAAAGTGTTTAGATTTGCAGTGGCCAAGGTCTCTCAACATTTGACTATTCATTTGACACCCATTAATTGCTTAAAATGTCTATTAAAATCATTTAGGTATATTTCAAGGAAAGTTCTAAGTTGACATGCATTTTTTAACCCCAAATATTTGTAATGTTTAATATATTCTTTTTTCTTAAAAAAAGAAATTTCATGGAAAGTTCTAAGTTGTCATCCCAATGAAACTTTACATCTCATCAGCCTTGATTTCCACAAACAAAAATGCATCAACCGACAGCATTTTGAATTACAAATGAGGAAGATATAGTGTTACAGTGATGGGAAAATATAATAGGCATTTGAGATGCTGTTAGGGAAAACTCTATCTTTAAGTATAAGTTAAAGAAAGCACTACCTTTTTCTTTTAAGATCGGAAGTTATGTTTCTGCCAAGCTGTTAACTAGCAAGTGAGTACCATTCAAAATTGTAACTCAAGGGTGAAAAATACCTCAACAATATATTAGTAGAAAGTAATGAATTTGAGCTTTTAAGTTAGTGGTGAAAGTGCATAAGATGCATTACTTTTATGTGATAATAATTAATACGTGTAGTTCGAGCTGAAAATAATGAACGTTTCTCCAGTAGATTTGCCTCTCAAAGTACTCGAAACAAAATTTGGTGATTTTGGGATATGAGGGGTGACATCTAGGTCAATCAGGAGTACTTTTTAGTACTCCCTCAGTTCCTTTTTAGTTGTCATGTATACTAAAAATAATTATTCCAAAATACTTTTTAATTTAAAGAATTAAGAGACAATTAATTATTTTTTTAACTTTATCCTTAATATTAATTATTCTTGAGCTAAGAGACACATAAATAGACAAAGATTAATAAGGTGTGTATGAGTCAAATTACACTCCTTATTAATTTTTCTTAATGGTTGTACAAAGTCTTATCATGACAACTAAAAATGAACGGAGGGAGTAACTTTTTTTTTTTTGTTTATATATACAATTAATGTAATTATGACAAAGCAAAATATTATATACCAACCGACGATCCAAATTATAGAAAAAGAAAAGAAAATTCACCAACTCCAAATGCTCTAGCAGGATCTGGAGAATGGTCCAATATGGCTTGCTATTTACATCTACTTTCCCAACAGGACAAACTATTGATGTCCCTTGCTTGAAACAATCTAATATTATGACAAGAAAAGAACCAATATCACATTAAACTCTTGTATACTATTGTCATGAAAAGGAAAATTTCAGTATATCCCTCAACATTGAAGTTGGACAAACAACATATGAATTAAAACAACCATAAAAGTATAAAACACTATAAATTAGAAAAAAAGAGAGAAGATAATATGGTTGAAGCTAAAGCCTGTTATGTTATCAAAAGATAACATGTTGAAAGTGACATTTGGGAGGTCGTAAATATTGAGGAAAAACAAAACAAGACTCTCATTGGCAGAAGAAAATGTCTCTTTCATAGCCCATTCTTCAGCTAATAAATGGGACCATTTTGCAAAAATGAGTCAATTTAGGTATATGAAGTGTATCACACCATTCCTCTTGATTTCTGAAATTCAATCACTTGTCCCTGCCCTTACCTATTCATACCAACAATGAGTAATTATACTTTGCAAATATTGAAAACAATTAGATGACATGTGCATCAAGAAGCCTCCGGTCTATATCCTCCTCTTTACAATTATGTAGCTTTCTTTCATCAACATTATATGACCAGGAATGCAGAGCATGCTTCTTCACACAAATACAAATGTATCCTAATGTTCATGTTACCGATGGCGGAGCCAAGAATTTTGCCAAGGATATTCAAGATTTAATATATATGTATGAAAAGTAAATTTGACTTATATACGCAATATACTTTTCTATTTACACCACATAATTTTCCACGAAGATTGTTCAACTGACCACCTTTCAGTTTATGTGGCTCCGCCTTACATGCCATTATGCGAGAATTATATACATGTTAACCAAGAAACAGAGAGCCAATAGTTATAACTGACTATTCTTATGTAATGGGGGTCATCCTTTTCCCCATAATCCTCTAAACTAGGGGAAACTCGACCTTTTTCTGGTTTTTGTTGCTAGCCCGAGCACAGGTGTATCTAGTGCGAAAGTTGAACTAGGAAGACAATTATGTTTACAAAAACTGATAGTAACTTCTATATGCCTAGCAAATTGAAATTGTAAACAATAAGCAAGCGCAAAATAGAAGAGCAAGAGGCCATGTTTGTCAATGAGGAGGGATCAGGGCCCTCATTGATCCTATCCTGTACCAACTTAGATATTATGGTTACAAACTGACCCCATTTGTGGAGTGCCTGTTTGATGAGTGCCCTTCCAAGGGCCACTTTCATCATTTACCTGAAACTCAACTAGATTTCCTGAATAATGATAACTGGACAGTCACTCATCCAATCTCCTAAACACTTGGATTGTGAGCTGTAAAAATAGACAAGAAAAAAATATGTTTTTGCATCCGAGTTCCCACCTCCTGGGCTTTCTATACTGTCAAGAAGTATGGCAGTTTCTATATCTGCATAGCACCCACATCACAGCATTAGAAGATGTCCTACCAATCTTTCATTTTGTACCCCTTACAACCTTAAGACCATAGTGCTTTGTGTCATTAAATGCATAGACAAAAAGAGGATTAAAGGATAGACTCGAGACAACTATACTGAATCCTCTAAATGTTGCACAGTTGATTCAGTTTTTCTCCTGATCCTAAGCAGAATATATATCAACTAAGCAAAATCTCTGTTTCTTAATTTGGATTGTGAACTGAGGTATCTTATGTTAAAAATGCTTTCTATGCTGCAAACTATACATACTTTGTGTACTCCATCCAGCTTATATCTAATCTCCCAAACCAATCCCTGCTTTGTTGATCTTACCTGATTAGCATCTATATCAAAATCCTTACTAACCCAATCAACTGCATCTACAATTCTCCATTCAGGTCCTCACTTCTGATACATCTTTTGGTAAGTAAGCGATCACGTGTGACATCAGTTCTAGAGTAACTAAAGCGAATTTGTTGAAGCTGGTTTTTAGGAGACATTCCTTCCGAGTCCCAATCATATGTAAAACCAAAAGTTGATCCTCATATCAGGCCCTACAAGAATATATATTCTACCACCCGAACTCTCATAATGACACTCCTAAACTTCTCCAAGTGTGAGCTACTTTTTTTCTTTTTATAACAGCAAAATTCCGAGGGCCAGTTGGCGCATGAAACTCGGTGGATTATGAGCCCGCCCCTCTATCCTACCCCACTTAAATACTGAGTTTTTTCTGCGGCGGAGTTAGAATTTATGACGTGCACCTAATCACGCATCTTGAGCTGCACTCCTGGGGGCCTCCAAGGGTGAGCTACTTAAATTGCACATTTTATCTTCCTCCAAGTGAGAAATAGTTAAGTTCGGTGTCTCCTTAAAAGCTTCTATCATCCCTCCAAGCTCTATTTCTCCACCTATTGTATAAAAACAATCAAGATACAGCCATCAAAAGGTCACTACAGAAGCGAAATGGAGACACTTTGGCACTGTACTAGTCTAGTAGGTATTCAAAATCACAAATTTCCTCTGTTACAGTTGATGCTGCTGTTTATTTGAGAACTAATAGAAAGAAGTGAACATTCCTAAAACCAAACAATCTGATAAGGAGCTCTTCCAAAGTAATCAATGATCATTCTAATATCACCCTGACACAGACAGCCATATAAAAAACTTGAAAATGTAGCAAAGGTGATTCAGTTCATCTCCTGGCTCTATGCAGAATACACACACACATTGATGATACATCATCTCTCTTTTTTAGCTTTGTTTGCAAACTCAGGTATAAACGTTAAAATGCTTCCTAAGCGGCTAACTACACAAAAAGGATTACTTAGCCCCAAACAGTTGCATGTCGGATTCTCCATTCAGGTCCTCACTTCTGATACATATTTTGGTCGGTGGAACCACTTCTAATACCGAAGTCCTGGTTATTAACTAAACAGAAATTGTTGAAGTTGGTCACTAGGAGAAATTCTTCCAACAATATGTAAAACCAGTAGTTGAACCTCTCACAAGGCGTACTAGAAAATATGTACCGTTTGAAAATTCCACCAAAGCTCTCACAATAGCCCTCCTAACACTCTCCAGGAGCGAGGTACTTAAACATGATTTTCACTACCCCATATTTATGTTACCCTCAGATGTCTTCCACCAACTGGAATATAAGAACTGGACCAGTGCCTCATTAAAATTTTCTAATATCCCCATATCCTTCTATGTGATAAGCAAGAGTCAAACTCTAAGTCTCTATAAGCCTCTGTTCTCCAACAGTGTTACACAATAGCAATCATGATGTTGCCGTAAAATGCCAATATAGAACTGAAATAGAGACACCTAGGCACTTTACTAGTCTTGCAGGTATTTGAAAGACAAATTTCCTCAGCTTCTGGCTATTTGAGAATGCAAGGGAAGAAGATTATGATTAACCGTGGGATACTATTGGATACAGTCCGTAGAATTAATCAAATAAACAAAGTCTGATAGAGTCCCCATTAGTTATAGCATCAAAGACCACATAAAATTGAAAAAACGAAAAATAGAGTATCCCTTTATAAGCAATATATGTAATTGGGCCAAAAAACATAACTGCCTTAAGTCTATCTCCAGTGACAAGTTTCTTTTCCTTTCTACTTCCAAAGAAGTTTCAATTCAGACTTCAAGACTTTAACCCGAAAAAGAGCATTTGACATAAAAATGGGCTGATTTACCAGGACGGTAGCGTGGCGCAGATGCACCCACTGCCTTCTATTCTAGGTTTACATACAAATAGAGTTGAATTTTAAAAATATAGTTATACTAAGTCCAAATCAATTGTGACAAAGAAGTGGTAGACACATTGCTACTCCCCACCCCACGTACTTCAAACACTGGATTCACCATTTGGTCACATAAACATACAACAACATACCCAATGAAATCCCACAAGTGGGGTTTAGGAAGGTAGGACGTACGCAGACCTTAGCCCTACCTTTGTGGGCTAGAGAGACTGTTTTCGATAGACCCTGGCTCAAAATAAAACAAGAATTCAAAGCACGATGATAAGAAAATAAGACAGCAGAAAGAATCATACAAAACAAAATGGAGCAACAAATAGTAGTAATAAAAATTGAAGAACAAAGAAACTATGTGCACAAATATAATTACCAATAATCATTATGATCAGCTAGATATCATTAACAACAATTAGTTGACACCATAGCCTTAAATATTGAATTAAAAGAGAAGAGCTACAGAGCTGAAAATTGTAAAAATAGAACCAGTTTCTCTACATAGGATCAAGAAAAATAGCAAAAGCATTACACCAAGTGAACCACAATTAAGTTGAGAATAGAAGTGTAGGTTAAAATGAAATAGTCATAAGTTTTGTTCTGACTCAGATTGATGAAAATCAGACTGCTGTTGTTCTTGTTGTTGTAGAGCTTGCTGTGCGTGTGTTTTTTCAAGAAAGGGCTTGAACATGAGCTGTAAATTGAGATATCCAAATGCTAGCGCTCCAATTACTACCAACCCAGATCTAAAAGCTTTCATTTTTGTAGTATCCCTCATTCTTCCTCCTCCTTCTACCGCTTCTTCTTCCCTTTCCCAAAAGAGCTGATTCTTGATTTTGAGTTTTTGTGTTTTTGTTTCTTAAGCCCCTACTCTTGCTAATATTACTCAACCACCTATGGAAAGTTTGGAAATAATACTTTTGGCTAGGGGTACGTGGACCGGGTTGGTTCAGATTTTTTAAATACCAAACCAAATTATTAGTGTCGGGTTTTTAAATTTATAAACCAAACCAAACCAATAAAAATCGGGTTTTCCAACCTCGGGTTTTTCCGGATTTTTTCGGTTTCCTCGGATTTTTTTGAGTTTTTTTCGATAAAGTCTTCATACAAATATATAATTAACTTGTGCTTCAAATATTTCTTTAGTCCGAGCAAAATACAACTATCTAAGGTATTTCTTAAAAAAACAACACAATATATTCATTTTATTTGAAATTTATGAAGCGAGTGATGACAATAAAATATTCAATCAAAAAAATAATGTAATCGCATGGAACAAATATTGCATATTAATAAGTCATAATAAAAATAATCATAATTTAAAAGTATTAAGTCATGCTAAAATAAGTCTAATAAGTATTAACTACATGACTAAATATTAAACAGATACATAAATTAGTTTATGCATTTATGTAAAATTAAAAAATAAATATCTAACATGATTGTCATTCCTAGTGTTGATTGAATAATCTTTTGTTAACATTCGTATTGATTTGAGTTTTATTTGAGTTACTAATATCTATAGGTTGTAAAAAGACTTATTGAACCATTTAAAATTCTAAGTTTAAACTTGAAATAACATATTGAAAGATAAAAACTATGAAAAAGTTAAAAAAATATTTATAAATTACATCACAATAAATATTTTTATGTATAAAATATTTTTAAAAATAGTATATATGTAATATCGGGTTGGTTCGGTTCGGTTTGACTTTTTTTAGTTAAAACCAAACCAAACCAATTATAGTCGATTTTTTTTTTCAACACCAAATCAAGTCAAACCAAACCACTAGTCGGTTTTTTTTTGTGGTTTGGTTCAATTTGCGATTTTATTCGGTTTACGGTTCAGTTTTGTACGCCCCTACCTTTGGCATATAACTTTGGGGGAGTCTAAATGGAGTAGATAAAAATGGAAGAAATTACAAGAAAATTTATTGTGCATTTTTTTTCTTCTCTTTTTACCTCCATAAAACGAGACACGAAAGTATGAATAATGGTTATTCGCTTATCTTTAATGTGATATGTATCAATTGAAATGAATATGTTTCACTAATCAAGCAAGTTTTGCTTATACCGATAATAAATTCAGTGTAATTCTATAAGTAGGGTCTAAAGAGGGTGAGATGTATGCATATCTTACCCCTATCTTTGTGGAGTAAAAAAATTATTTTCAATAAACCTTCGGCTCAATTTTTTTTTTACGTAGAATTACAAAGAAATATGACAATAAATAACAGGGTAACCGGCAAATGAAATAACAAATAACGGTACATATTCAGAAATAAGAAATTACGTGACTCAAATTTTGTTTATCTTCTGTATTCTCTACATTTTGTAGTCAAACTCTTTTTTTCTTTCAAAATTAATCTTATGTATTTTGCATACTTTTAATTAATTACATAAAATATAAATTACAACCTATAAAAAATCATCACTCTTCGTGAAAAGATTTTGTAACTACTTTAAACTTGAAAAATGGGGACACGAAAAAATTGACCAATATTAGTACTGTAATTATTATTACAATGATTTTTCTAAAATCTCAATGCATTGTAATTAGTTAATTATTACAAGAGAAAAGGAAGACGGTTCTTCAAAAATAGGAGATAAAAGGTGCAATCTGTCCTGTTAAGAAATTTAGAGGGGGAAAAATAGAAGTTTCATATATTTTCAGGGGCTGAATTAGATTTAACAATAAAACCAAAACCATCAAAGTTTCCAGAAAACCAACAAAGGAACACTTGTGCTGAAGTGTAGCAAAATTGGTCATCTTCATCCTCTACAAAATAATCCATCAGAGGTAAGTAAGCATAACCCATTTAGTAATTACCATCAATTTCAGCTTTGGTTTTGTGAATTTCTCAGTGGAAGATGCATATTACTTTGTATTGGAATAAAATGGTCCTGAATAAAGTGGAATGGATATAGAAAATTCGTATAGCTAATATCAACTAGTCTGAATTGACGTACTTCATTGATGTCATACTATCTATCTGTGTTACAGTATTGCAAATTCTAGTTTACTACATTTATTTCAAGAAATCAAATTGGAATCTTCATTTTATTTCGTCAATTTTGGATTAAGAACTTTAAAACTTGTTAGTTAAAATTAGTGGTTTTGACCGACTGTTTTTATGTAAATGATAAGTAGGGAAGTAGTAGGAAGCAGAATAATTAGCGCGATAGCAATAATTTCAAGAAAATTTACTTTGCTTCTGAATAATTTGGTGTTTAATCCCTCAAAGATGATATATCTTTGGTTTGTATATTCGATAAATGAATATTTCCTCTTGATGATCTGATATTAATTAATCTTCCATTGGCAGATTACTTAAAGCTGGCTAACTCTGCGGCTGTCATCAGAAGGCAGCAGTTCTTGATAAGGTGTTTGGGAGGTTCTGCTGAGAAGAAAAACTTTAATTTTCAGAGTATTAGAATGCAATCTGTAATGAGTAGTGGGCCAAGCTTGGAGGCCGACTCTGTCAGCATTTTGAGATCAATAATTCCGGGTCTTGAATCAACTAAGCATAAAGGCCAAGCTGGTGAAACTTCTTTCTCACTCCTATTAACTTGTATTGAAATGTGTCACCCCACATCTATAAGTTTAAACTTTTAGAGAGTAAACACTTCTATTTATTTTATAATGTCTTTACATGCACCCTGATTTGTGGGCCATATTCTTTTTCGATGGCCAAAAACGTGGATATACTTTTATGATTTGTGGCAGGGAGACTCGAATTCATAACCTTTTCTTTCTCTGATACCATGTTGAATTGTGTGAAATGCCTCATTGAAAAGTTTAAACTGGTCTTTTTGTTATTTTCTTCCTGTGATCTTTGTTCTCAGTTGCTTTGGTTGTATTGAGAATTCTCTCCCTTTAACATTTTAAATAGTTATGAGTTTGCACTACATTGTATAGAGGTGATCATGTGTGTGCTTAACTATGCCTGTCGTTGTTCTAGATCATCATTTAGTGGCTCTTCCAATGCAATAGTCCGTTGGAGGCATACTTTTCGTTTCCATTTTGGAACTGTTATGTAATTATCGAATGATTTGGTGAGGCATTAGATTATTCAGTGTTGACACTTATTTTTTCTGATAAAATGCTGCTAGGACTAAGAATGTAACATATACCTGAATGGACACTGTGTCATGCAATCCTGCTTAATTATCAGTTGAATGCTGAGGAGCACACAACTCTTCACTGGCTCAAGTGCCTTGGATTACAATTTAACTTTTACGTGCAAGTGCGTTAGCAAATCTATAGACCTATTTGTTGGATGGTAGACGGATGAGAAATCACCGACTTATGGGCTTTGTACGCTTATTTGATTTTCCGTTTGTTGCGTTGTGTTTGAATGAGCAACAATTGAATGGTTAGCTACCAGGTGACTGTTTGATGCCCAGTCCAATATATTAATTAAAGTTGTGTAGGAGTTTGATTTACATTTGTGAGGAATGTGGATCAATTCAAACATAATTCTTGTCATATTAATTGATTATATTAGTTGGGGTCCTTGGGGGAGTAACCATGAAGTCTAATTTGGACTTAGGAAAGGGGAAGAAGTTGCCCGAGGTTCTGTTTCTAGAAATTTGAGTTTCTATTTATCTCCAGTATTTTGATGCTATTGAACTTTGCTGAAAGTTTCTGATACTGAATAATACAATTAATCAAGTTCCTTATAGAATTTGGTCTCAAGTCTCAATTATTTGTGTTTTCTTTATTTATGTCATATGATGAATTTCATCCAATTTCAATGTCCAATTTCAATGTCCAATTTGGTCTCAGCTTGAGGCAAGTTGTATCAAATTGCATTTGGTCTTTTGATGAAATTAAAGTCCTTTTCTCTGCAACAACTGGAGGTTTGACGCAATGCCTTGGGCCTTCAGGTGTACTCTTTATGCCTCAATTCCTTTCTAGAAGTAACAAAAAAAAGTTTGATCTCAGCTACAGTTGTAATAGAACAAAATTGAGTTTCTACATTTACCGCATGAGTTTTGACACATACATATCCATCTATTTTATTAGACGAATTTCATTGATGATTGTCATTTTAACTGATCTTTGTTTATCAAAATGTACTATTCTCACCCCTCCCATTATTTTTAGAGAAGGGTGTGAAGTTTATACGTTCTACACCTACTTTATAGTTTTGTGAATTTTGATGTTTGGGAAAACTAGAAAAGATAAGATTAGCAGAAACTCGTATGGCTAATGCAGCCCATCAGAAGTGAACCGCGTCACTTATGTTTGTTTTATGTGTCTGAAAACTTTCTGAGTATTGAAAATTTTAACAGAAAAGAAGTAACGACTTTGACCATTGAGCTTCACAAAAAATTAACGTTTCTGCCTATGATGTTCCCTTTATGGTACTTCTTGATTGCTAATTTTTGAGTTTTATTTCTCAAATCAGGGAAGATAGCTGTTGTTGGTGGCTGTCGAGAATACACTGGTGCACCGTACTTCTCCGCAATTTCAGCCTTAAAAATTGTTAGTTCTATACCTGGCTTCTTTACTTTTCGTCAATTTCTCTCTCCTCCTCCCTGCTCCCCACATCCTTCCAGGGAAAACTAAACCATCCTTTTTCAGTATCAAATTATTTAATTTTACTAGTTTAATTATGCAATTATAGCAGAGACCTTTTATGACATGGGTATTCGCCTGCTTTGGCAGGGTGCAGATTTATCTCATGTATTCTGTACTAAAGATGCTGCTCCTGTAATAAAAAGCTACAGTCCTGAGTTAATTGTGCACCCTATTTTAGAAGAGTCCTACAGTATCAGGTGAGTCTTTGTTATGAAATTCAACTTAACTTTTAAGTGCACATTCTTAGCGTGTTTATTTGGTTTCCATTGTTGAAGCATCATAAATTTAATTATGGGAGTGCTGACTTTGACCAAAGGATTCTTCCAGGGATGAGGAGAAAAGTTCCATATCAGCTAAAGTGATTGCTGAGGTTGAGAAATGGATGGAGAGGTTTGATTGTCTTGTTGTTGGTCCAGGCCTTGGAAGAGATCCGTTTCTCCTGGTGTGCTTTTTTTACTCAAGCCTTCCAGCCTTACACCTGATGCTTGTGTGTTCATACTTCATAGTATTCGTTTGCCACAAGTGCTTTGTTTCAATCACTCATTCAATGAGATCATTTCTTTTTTGCCTTATTTTGGGAGGTTTAGATTTAATTTAATGCTTATTTGCTGTCAAATGCTACTAAGTATAACAAATACTACTCAGTTGCTCTGTTCCAAACATTATGATCTCGAGTATGATTAATCTTTGTCCACTTCTCTGACTGAATCTCTGTCGTTTCTGCTGCATATATGGCTCACTATCTTTATTTTTCCATATAAGAAAAACTAGTAAACTTCATCTTTGTAATGTGCCTATCTTTGTGTTCATCTAGCTGAAGGCAAATATTTGGCGATACTGTCATTGTAGGGGATTCTGGTCTTCTGTACACAAGGAAAAATTGACTTCTTGGTGTCATCTGTCACATTTTCCTATTTCCTAGCCTTTTCTTTAGCTGATATGAATAACTACTTCTTGAAAAAGCAAATGTATGTCTTTTGTAAAATATCAATCTGGTTTGTTTCAATTCTCTGTTTGCCTTAAAGAAATATCATTGCAAGGTAAAATATTGGAAGTTTATGTAACTTTGTGGGTCCAGGAATGGAAAGGGTAGTACATGGTCATGAAAAGTTGGAATTCTAAAAACATACAAATATATCAGTTTTATGTTTTATGTACTATGTCCTGAAAGAAAACATTATTATCATTGAACATGAGGTGGAGCAACTATTTAAAGCCCTCACAATTCATTTGGTTTCGGTGGACATAGAACATGCTTGTGATCCTAATTCATCTCTTTTGTTCTGTGCACTCCGATTCAGTTAAGAGTAAACACCACTTTTAAGCTTTTATGCTGCCAAGAAAAACTGGGCCACCTGAGCATGATACCATTAATGCTACCAGGAAGTATCATTTCCGAATTTTCGTGCATTATCTGGAAATATGTGTGCAGAAAATTTCCCTTTTCTCCTCCTTTTATGTTTTCACTTTCTTTTGTGGGTTCTTTTGGTACAATTGGATTTTGATCACATGTTAATTCTTCCAGGACTGTGTAAGTAATATCATGAAGCATGCAAGAGAGTGCAATGTCCCAATGGTTATAGATGGGGTATGTGATGACATTGTTATATTGCGAGCTAATTCTCTGATATTCCATATGGCATGACTCTCTTGATACGCCATCCTGTGGTCTAATCTGTTTTATCAGGATGGGCTTTATCTCGTGACTAATTGCCTTGATCTGGTTAGTGGTTATGCCTTAGCGGTGCTGACTCCAAATGTGAATGAGTATAAGCGGCTTGTTCAGAAAGTACTAAATTCCGAGGTAAATGACGAAAATGGAACCGATCAGTTGTTGTCTCTTGCAAAAGGGTGAGCTTTTTAATCCATATCTCATCTTTGCCTGCTGTTTGTCCTCTTAAATTTGCTATGTGACAATGATTTAGTAGATGTCCAAAGTTACGTGATCTTTAAGAACAGTCTGCCACTTATTCTGTTCCTTCAAAGTTATCGTTATATGTTAAAAGCTGTGTGTCGAGACCTATTTTATACCTTACAAAACTTCAACTCCTTTAGAGTGCAAAAGATGACATTATATGTATAATAGGATGTAGAGGAAGCCTGGTGAAGAATCTACTGACTCTTGCTTAAGAAAAAGTGGAAGTAACTTCTCATGCTTGTCAGGCAACGAGGGTAGACCATAAGCATAAAATGGCCCCAGCCGCCTTCTCATATTTTCACCTCCCTCGAGGAAGAAATGACTTATGCACCTCCTAGCAACTTTGTTTTAGGTTGGTGTGTGAAATAGGATATATATCATATAAATTCTGGGATTATTCACAGGGGTATGACAAGTGGTTGAGAAATAAGAGTACCAACTCGGAGATCCAGGTTCAAACTACCAACATTTAGGATGATTATCTGTTTCAATCTGGTGGCAGGTTTAAGAGGAACTTGTACTTGCGGGTTGTAGTTGGCTGTCAGGTGGATTGGTCGAATTGTAAACTAGTTGGTCCGGAGATACCATTATCCCCAGAAAGAAAAGGGTTATAGAAACTTGAGATTTATCTTGTAAAAATGAACTCTTGATGTTTTCCTGCTAGAACTTTGCTGACTTTGCACATGTGTAACAGAATATACTGGAGTCTCAAAAGGTTAAGCCATTGGGCCCCCTAGGAGTTTGGTCTAGTGGTAAGAGCGCAACACATGATATGTGGCGTAGGCGCATGTTCTGGGTTCTAATCCTTTCAAAGACAAAAGCTTAAAATTTAAGTGGAGAAGGATAGAGGGGTGACCCCATTATCAACCGAGTTCCAAACCGTGTGCCACTGGTGCTCCAGGATTTCTCGGTTACAAAAACAAGTAAAGCAATTCGGATTTATAAATACACGGTTGAGAGGTCTGCAACCACTATAGTATTTTCCTCTAGTTTGGATCCAATTTATGAGGATGTACATATAACTTTCTCTTGGCCAGTTTATAGCTGTCAAGATTCATCTCTGGATTTATTACTTTTATTATTAGTGTTGTGATGGGTAACATATTTGTTTGATCAGGATTGGTGGTGTTACAATCTTGCGGAAAGGGAAATCTGACTTTGTCAGTGATGGTAAAACAGGTAATAATTTTGCTTTATTAATGGCCTTCTGCAGATGATTCAACCATTTGGATTGCATAGATCAGTAATTATCTGGTGGATGAACAAGTCTTTTGTTCTTCGGGTATAAGTTCCACCTGCATATTTTCGTGATGCGCAAAAAGTTGGGACTCCTGTTTTCATTATTCAGAGGACGAGAATATCTAGTCTATTTTCTGCTTGACTTAGTTATGAGACTTTAACTAATATTAGGATAACGATCACGTAGGACTAAGATTTTCTTTGGGACTTAGTTATGAGACTTTAGCTTAGATGCATCTTTCAGGTCCTATGTTAGAATTGAAAAAGATATGCAACACCAACAGGTGTTGTCTATGATTACAATATACTCCTAAAGTGATGAGCTCAAGTGGAGCAAGGTTTATGGAATGCTTACTTCAATATTTTTGGAAGTCGCGAGCTAACTAACGATATGGGATATGCAGCTTGTGCAGTGAGTATTTATGGTTCTCCACGGCGCTGTGGTGGACAGGGTGACATACTTTCAGGAAGGTAACTACATTTCCTATCATACACATGGATTGCCATCCTCAAGTGTAGTTTAATAAATTATTACAGGTTATTTGTCTTATTCTCCAGGTTCTCAATCCACACTTTTTTTTCTTCTTGTTAGTGCGTAATATTGAACTCGATACATATATTCATTAATAGAATGCAACTTCACAGTTTGGATCAACTATAACTTGCATTCCATGTTTACTCTCTCCTACACTACTGTGTTAGTGAATCTCGACACGTAAATGTGCAGTGTTGCAGTGTTCCTATCCTGGGCCCGCCAGTGTGCAGCTAAAGGGGAGGTAAGCATGAATCCAACCATACTAGGATGTGTTGCTGGATCTGCTTTACTGAGGAAGGCAGCATCTGTGGCGTTTGACAATAAGAAAAGGTCTACACTCACCGGTGATATCATCGAATGCTTGGGAAGAAGGTAGGCGTTTCTGGCGTCGATTTACTCACTGTAAATAACATCAACTCCAACTTGCACTTTTCTCTTCTCAGTTTGCAGGAAATATGCCCAGTTTAGTAGAAACTTAATGGAGGGTTTTCTTGGGAGCACAACACTTTTGCCCCAACTGAAGAAGCAATTCTATGGCAAAGGACTAAAGGGGAAAAAGAATAGAAGCCACAAGTAGAAAAACTTGTCTCCTTTGATGCTTAATAAGACACTGAATAAAGACTCCATTTTGCGGGTGTAATGTGTGTTCTCTGATTTACCAGTAATCGTAGGTTTTTGCTTTTTTGGGCATGGTAGAGGTTTTATTTATTATTTTTATGGCTTCTTCATTACTTCCTCCGTTTCTTAATAAGTGGTTGTTTAGTCTTTATATTTTGTTCCTAAATAAGTGGTTCCTCCGTTTCTTAATAAGTGGTTGTTTAGTCTTTATATTTTGTTCCTAAATAAGTGGTGTTTTAGATAATCAAGAAGACATTAATAATGTT
Organism: Jaltomata sinuosa; assembly: GCA_003996215.1. Classification (NCBI taxonomy): domain Eukaryota; kingdom Viridiplantae; phylum Streptophyta; class Magnoliopsida; order Solanales; family Solanaceae; genus Jaltomata; species Jaltomata sinuosa. The sequence goes on from QJPP01000206.1 coordinate 97,730, forward strand.
CTTCCAATTTTACCCTTCTTTAAATAAAGAAAGCTTTACAAACCAAGAAATTATTAAAGAGTTACATTCTTTTCAAAGTATTTAATTTATTAAGGGTAAGTTAGTAAAAATCGGTATAAACCAATTTTAGATGAGAAAACTACAGAGAATAGCAAACTTGGGCCCATAATTACGATCCATAACAACGCTTTAAAAAAATTACCATCCACGATAGAATAGCAATATTTTGGTTGGCCCCATCCACCATTCCAAATACATTTAGAAGAGTATTAACTCCTTATTATCACTTGCCACTTCCCTTTTTAATTCAATTCTCACACAGTTAAAGATAAAAACCATGATTTTAGATGAACACTTGGTAAGAAGAAAGATTATCTCTTTAACAATTAGCATATGTACAATTTGATATAGAGCCTATGAAGTAATGTCATAATCCAGATTTCTCTCAACCATTTACAAGATCTGAGCAAACAAAGAAACTTCATATCTACAGTAATACAGCATTTGAGTGGCTACGGTTTGCACCATCAACCATCCTTTGATTTTTCCACTTGGACTTGATTTGATACTGGACAAAAAGATATGACATAAGTTTCTTGTAAAGGTCACAAGCTTATTGGTGGAATGTATCAGTCTATATTAGTTAGCAAACAATCTGGAATCGTTGAGTCTCATTGATTTCACTCATCTTCGTGGGATGGTTGGACACCTCCCTGATGGTAGAGAAGATCTTGATGAATCTCAATCTGGTGAAGAAGATTGTGATGAAGAAGGAGAGATATACATTTATATATATATATATATTTTTTTTTAAGTGTATTTTTAAATTTTTCTATATGTATATAAATAATATAAATTGAGAATTTTGCACAGAAATTCAACACAAATACATATGTTTGTACTTTCCAACACGAGAATGTATTTCTCTTCTTAGACTTTGCAATCCTGCAAATGTATTTGTAATACATAATGTACTCGAATACAAATACAAATGTATTTTTGACTGCTCTTGTATATATATCGACACACATTTGAAAACTCAAATGTATTTGTATGTGCTTGGCTGGTCTGGTACATGTAATTAACATACAAACATATCAAATGTATTTGTATTCGAAAACAATTACAAATGTATTTTTTGTTGACTGTTCTGGCATATACGTATTAGTTGTATGCAAAGCGAATACAAATACAAATGATTTATATGTGTTTGGCTAGACTGGTATTGTACTTAACATATAAACATATCAAATGTATTTGTATTTGAATACAAATAAAAATGCATTTTTGTTGGCTGTTCTGGCATATGTATTAGTCGTATGCAAGCGAATGCAAATATAAATGATTTATGTGTTTGGCTGATTAAGTATATGTATTTACACAAATGAAAATACAAATTGACTGTCTTATACACCTTTATATATTGAGCTTGAATTTTTGATCCATTGTGTATAATTTTTTTATTGGTTATAATCATTAAAGATCCTTAAAGATCCTTAAAGATCCTTTCCTTTTAAAGATTCTTGATATAAGGAAGGATTATAATCATTAAAGATTCTTGATATAAGGAAGAAATTATAATCATTAAAGATGCTTGATATAAGGAAGGAAGTATAATCATTAAAGATCCTTTCCTTTTAAACGGTAACAGTCAACTAAAATCACTCTTCCACATTAATTTGTATTTGTATTTGATTAATAAAACACGGACATTAAATACAAATAAAATAGCAATATTTTAGCTTATTAGTTGCTATCTCTCGTAATTAGTTAATGTCTGCTATCTCTCGTAATTAGTTAATGTTTGCTATCTCCTCCTTAATTATGGGCTCAGGTTTGCTATTTTTGAAAATTTCCCATTTTAGATCCCCAACTCAAGTTAGTAAAAGTACTCTTTGTTTGTTAGGAATGAGTATTTTTTTAAGGGTGTTCAAGCTAAAAAAAATCACTTATTTAGGAACAGACTGTATTTTCTTTCTAAACCTGTTCTGATATGCCTTACTTGAGTCTAGAGTTTTTCAGAAATAACCTCTCTACCTTTAAAAGGTGTAAAGATAATGTTCGCGTGCACACCACTCTCTTCAGACTCCATTTGTGAGATTATATTAGGTTTTTTGTTGTTGCTGATTGAAGTGTTATCTAGTGTTATCTGAAGTTCTGTTATATGTTTTTTTTTCTTTCGCTGATAAAAGGTGACATGAATTAAGACAAATTATATTGATTTCACCAAGGAACTGATCGTGATGAATAGTCTGCGCGGAAATGAGATAAAGCATGAAAATGAGGTGAGGTTCAACGTGTGTTCGGTATGAAGGAAAATATAATTTCTTTACAAAAATAAGCTTTTTAAAAATGAGAAAAATGAGCCTCCTAATAAAAGTAGGGAAAATAAATTTTACTAGTGACATTTTATATTGATTGTGTCCTCCCCACCCTCCAACACACATCATCTTCACTCCATCCTCCATAGCCCTTATCCCACCATCTCACACCCCTACCTCCCCGACCCTACCTTCCATACATGGGTGGCAATTGAGCGAGTTGGGTTAAATTTGGGCGGGTCAAAATAGGTCAAGACCATAAACGGGTCAAGACCCAACCCGATCCAAATTTGCTTGGGTCAAAACGGGTTAGATAACGGGTTAGTAACGGGTCATAACCCAACCCGCCCAATTTTTATTTGTTATTTTATAAATTTTCAGTACCTAATAAAATTATTTTTTTCTTTATTATAATTATATATAACATATAAAATCAAAAAAAAAAATTTAAAAATATTTTGATAAGATTTCTCAAAAGTCAATTTGAGTTACATATCAACCCAATTTTTAATGGGTTGAAATGGGTTGAGCTAACAAATGGGCGGGTCAATAACCAACCCAAGCCTAAATGGGTTGGGTCGGGTTGGGCGGGTTGGGTTTGATTTTGCCACCCCTACTTCCATAGTATTTGTCTAAATTATATACAAATACTTTTAGGATAACAACTTTTTCTTACCTACCAAACACAAAAAAATAAGTAGAAAACCCATTTATTTTCCAAAAAACATTTTCCTTCGTACCGAAAAGACCCTCCGAATACATTATTATCTCCGACTCAACTCCCAGGTTATCCCTCAGCTTGCTAAGAAGTCTGGCACACTTGTGATCGATCCATTACCTCAAGTAGGAACCTATAATCATTTAACATATATATGTGAATATAATGCATTTGTGAATTGATATGATCTTTTTAATACCTGGAAATTTGTTTCTACAATCAATGAAAATAGATTCCTTGTAAAAGTCAGCTCTAGTCCTTGGCATAAGAGCATTTAGGGGTGGTTTTGTAGAATGTATTAGAAAAAAATATATACATTAGCTTTGTATATTATTAATATTTTATTTGGTACATTTTTAAGGGTTTTTTATAAAAATATATAGTTTAATAAAAATAATTACATTTACATAACTTATAGAAATAATTACACTCGCATAGTCTATTTTTTCGCGACATACATTATACAACTACATACAATGTTATATAACAATATTCAACACTTACTGTACACAAATATATAAACTTATATAAACGTGCATAATAGTGTATAGTAGGTGTTTATACACACTTTTACATTATTATACATTTTATACATAATTATACACTTTTATATTCCACAACAAATACAGTTTGAGTTTTACCAAATAAACCTCAAAATATATAACTAGAGAAATTCTTTTGTTTCATTAGAAGAAATAAATTGCTTCACCGGTACTTGATGCAATTAAGGAGCATTTTCTTGATGATATTGCTTTCATGATACATTATTTCTCTGAAACAGAAATTACCCTTTATTCCCAAAGTTCTGAATATCTAAATCAGACTTGTTTCTCTTTTGAAATAATTTTCAACTCATGTGCTAACACAGTATTTGTAGAGACAAAAATTAAAGAAGTAATATTTCTTTATTTGTAAAACTCTTTTCTACATTATTATTATCAATTGAAGAGAGAAGAATAATGAATGAGAGGGAGGGGGATCTGAGGGTTCCTCTAATCCTTTCTTGTTATGTTTTTGTGTATTTATCGGTGAAATTTTTCTTTTTCTTTACCTATTTGTGTCAAATCTTTCGGAACCTTGATTTTTGCCAATAACATTAATCTTGATTGGATTTTCATGGATAGTTTGGCTCCTAACGTACTTTACACATGTGTAAAGAGATGTTTTGGAGTCAACGTGATAGTCTGCACGACATACTAATTTAGTTAGTTAACTCTATTAGTTGCCTATCGATGAAATAAGTTGCCTAACGAGTTTCAACAATGAGAAAGCAGTAACTAAATAACACAGTGATTTTTACGTGAAAAATCACCCGGCTCACAAAGGTGTAAAAACCACGACCTGTACCTCTACAAGATTTAACCTCAGCTTTACTAACACAATGAGCCTCAATGAAATTGATTACAACTCGATGTAACCTAGGAATTATAAACTCTAACTCCTAATAACACCAACCACCCAAGGTTTGTGTTTCCCAACTTCGAGTTAACCCCAGCTTGAAGATGACAATCCTACTTCAGTTTATAACACACTGAACTATGTTTACAACTCAAGGAACAACTCCTAATACATTACTACTAAGATACTTTAGCTAGACTCTGTACTTAGGACCAGTTTCTTCAATGTGTTTCTTCAGTAACCTCTGTTGCACTTGCTAAAGTCAATTTCACAATTGCCTTTGTTTGCTCTGTGAGTGCGTGTTGGCTTTGGATGGTAGCTCTGCTATTTAAGCATTCTCCTCAAGGAGTTCTTCTTTCACTTGAACTCCTTCTTCCATTCAAACTCTTCTTGCTTAGAGTTCTTCTTCAACTGAGACTCCTTCTTGTATTCAAACTCGTGCCTTAGTGTTGTAGTCGAACTCAACTTCAACAATTTTGCACATGGTTTATCATGAGTCACTCTATCCGTTCCTTGATTATTGCTCTTCTGTCCCTTGTTAATTTGTGATCTCACTATATGTTCAACTGCTTTGAGATATCGTACCTGTGAACTATATTGACTGACTTATTCCATTCTACTTTGTTGTTCACTAAAACTGCAAGGTTCCCAACAAATTCCCCCTTTTTGGTGATGACAAATCTGTACCTTTGTACTCCTTTTGCATCATACCCTGTGAGCACTAAAGTGAAAGTCACTTGAATGGAACATGTTAGTCTATGGGTTATAAACATTGCACAAACCTTATCTTCCCCCTTTTGGCATCATCGAAAAGCTGTTTTATTTATGCAAAGACATTTTAGGTAAGAGTGGTCGTTAAGAAATTCATGGCCGCTCAGGCTATCACCAGAAAAACAATTTAAAGATAATATAAGCATAACAGGTAGAGGAAAGAGCATGATCCTAGCAAAATAACCACTTCATTCATAAACCAGGCAAGTCTTTACAAGAACATAAGATAAACTTTCAGACAAGCCAAAACTGATCGAGCACAACAGACCAAGGTTCTAGGACAAGAGAGAGACTAAGAGGAAGCTAGGCTGAAGGAACAGAGGTGGAAGGCAATAACTGGGAGAGGCGACGAATGGTCTCTTCATTTTCAGCTCTCTCAAGAGCAAGAGTCTCATGTAGCACGACAATTTGAACCTGAAGAGCCCCCTTCTCCTCTTCATGAGCAGCCTGGACAACAATCAATTAAGCATTCTTCTCAGCTAAGGCATTCCTTGCCCGTTAGAGGGGAGTATTTGCACGCTTCATTGAAACAGGAAGTGCAACATGGTCCACTCTCCCAAGCACATCTTTGGTGGTTTGAAAGGATCATACTTGAACAGGAACAACAAACTCCTCAAAGATTGGGGCCAACCAAAACCCATAGGGGAGGGAATGCCTATGCTCTTCCTTAATCAGGACTCTCTGCATATGCTGAATAATCAGGAGGGGAAGGTCAATCTTGACATTAGTGTCCAACAGTTCCATCAGTGTCATGTCCAAGTAATTCGCTTCAGTGCATCTTTCCTTCTGAGGAGTGAGAATTTTGTGGACAACATCAAAATAGAGCTTATGGAGGGGAGACATTTTACGTTTCAGGACTCGACAATGGTGAAGGAGATTAGGCATGCCAGAGAATTTTTTTGTGATGGCAAGGGTAGAGGCCATATTGGTCAGAGGAGGCCACTTGTGCTTAACATAGTGACTCCAGCCACCAGTAGGAATGTCAAGAATTTGAGAAATTTCTTCAGCCATCAGATCAATGGAAACACCCCTGACAGAGGTATAGAATGCAGACCCCCTCTCCTTACCATTCGTGTAGAATTCAGTCACCTCAGGCCTACCAAACTACCACTGAACATTGCCCTGAATAAAAAAGGTAGACCAACCCTGAAATTCAAGCTTTTGGAGCAGGATGGCCATCTCAGGACCACCAAGGCCAGTGACAACTCGACCTCTTATAACAGCCCTCCTCTGGAAGTAGAGGATATGCAGAAGCTCTTCATCAGTAAGACCGGAGGGGTCAATATAGGTAGGAGAGGTGTCCTCACTAAACTCTGAGTCATATTCCTCAGGTGGAACAGGTCGAAAGAGCCGTTTCTTCTGACCAGAGACATGAGTCAATTTTGAGGGATTTTTGGTGGCAGTGGAGGCTTGTTTCTGGGGTTTTGATTTAGATGACTGGGGTGTCTTGGATGGACGAGGAGAAGTGGTTTTAGCAAGGGGTCGAGAGATGACCTTATTTTGATGAACTCGGCCCAATGAGGAGATCCACCTCAGATGACTTGGTGGTAGAGCACTTTGTTTTGGTGGCCTTGAGAGCAGCCTCAAGGGAAGCATCTTCCAGACATTTTTTGTTCTGAGTGTGTGGAATACGTCAGTGAGAGGAAGGAGGAGATGGTTCATCGGGGAGCTCATCCACTGCGATAGGTATGGAAGCCCCACTGGATTTCTTAAGATGGGAATGAAGACGCTTAGGGACCAGATTTACCAAGGGTTCATCTTCAAGTTGAAGAATTCGAAGAGGAACAAGATTAGCAATATGAGGCATGGAGGAGGAAGGCTTGGGGCAATCTGGGTAAAGTCGAGGAAACTGAGCATGATACTCATTCCAAGCAACAAAGTCCTTTAGTTTGATGGAAAAAGAAGGAGTAGGTGGAGGTTGGGGTGCTGAGGAAACGAGGACCATCGCAGAGGATTCATCAATGGGAGATGAGCCATCATTAGTGGAGGGATGTGGATTAGTCATGGTGGATGCCGGTGAGGTTTCAGTTAGGTTTGAAAGGGGTGATGAATTTAAAGAATCCATTCTTGAATGAGCTTAGCCCTTTTTTTTCCCTTTTGAAGGTATTGAGAGAATTTGAGATTGTGCGGTTGAGAGAGAGACGAAGAGGGTTTTATAATGGTGAAAGAAGAATGTGAAAAAGATTGGGAAGTGGAAGTGGTTCAACGGTGGGAAAATGTTAGAAGAGGAGGTGATTTGACACTGAAAGCGAAAGGACTTCAGTGAAAACTTTTTGAATTTTAAAGAAATATTTAATACTTGAGCTGCAGATTTTGGAACATGTGTGCTCGACTGGTTCAGCCTATCATTAAAAATAACTTGTGCTAGTGTATAACATACCTGATAGATTGTGAAGCCTGATCGTAGAGATGATTCATTGCACAAACTCACACCAATTATGTTAATAAAATCAGTAACTTTGTACTGGGATACGCAACTAAATGTGCAAGGCTGAAAAGTGTAACATCTTAATTAGAAGATGTCCTTAGCATGAACAGTACTAGCCAAGCATTGAGGGAGGGTTTAGGCAATCTAAATCATCCCCAAGTCTAATCTATTCTTCTCAAAATGCTCTCTACTTAGTGCCTTGGTAAAAATCTTAGAAATTTGTTCCTCAGTAGGACAGAAAATGATTGAGATGAGACCCTTTTCTACATTATCTCGGAGAAAATGGTGTCTTATATCAATATGTTTAGTTCTTTTATGTTGGACCGGATTTTTTGCAATATTTATGGCACTAGTATTATCACAAAAAATAAGAACACACCCAACATTAATACCAAAATCTAGTAGTTATTGTTTGATCCAGAGAAGTTGGGCACAAAAAGATCTAGCAGCTACACACTCAACCTCAGTAGTGGAAAGAACAACAAAGTTTTGTTTCTTAGTAGACCAGGAGATCAGACATGATCCAAGGAAGTGAGCCATACCTGTGGTGCTTTTTCTATCAACTAATTAACCTGCATAGTCAGCATCTGCATATCCCACATGTTCAAAGTTTCTCCCTTTGGGGTACCATAATCCCAAATCAGTGGTGCCCTTGAGATATCTCAAGATTCTCTTGACTGCTTTGATGTGGGACTCTTTTGGGTTAGCTTGGAATCTTGCACACAATCCCACACTAAAGACTATATCACGTCTACTAGCAGTAAGGTACAAAAGAGACCCAATCATACCTCTATACAGTTTTTCTTCCACAAATAGACTTGTTTCATCCAAGTCTAACTTGGTGGCAGTGGCAATAGGGGTGTCAATCTCTTTTGCTTCCTCCATCTTGAACCTTTTGAGCAACTCTGTCACATACTTCTGCTGATGAATAATGGTTCTAGTTGAGGTTTGCTTGATTTGAAGTCCTAGGAAGAAGTTAAGTTCTCCCATCATGCTCATTTCAAATTCGCCATTCATCAAATTTGCAAATTCTTGAGTCAGTTTTGCATCAGTTGATCCAAAGATAATTTCATCAACATACACCTGTAGAATCAGCAGATCTTTGTCATTATTTTTCAAAAACAAGGTGTTGTTAATTTTATCTATAGTATACCTATTCTTCGGGAGAAACTTGGACAATCTTTCATACCAAGCCATTGGGGCCTGTTTCAGTCCATACAATGCTTTATCCAATTTGTATACATGGTTTGGAAATCTTGTGCTCTCAAATCCAGGTGGCTACTTCACATATACTTCCTTATGAGATTTTCATTTAGAAAGGTACTCTTCACATCCATTTGATATAGAGTGAACTCCATAAATGCAGCAAAGCCAACAAGTAACCTGATTGGTTCAAGTCTGGTAACTGGCTCAAATGTCTCATCAAAATCAATTCCTTCCTCTTGGTTGTATCCTTGGACCACTAGACTTACCTTGTTCCTTGTAACTGTTCCATCCTTATCAAGCTTGTTCCTGTACACCCATTTGGTGCCAATTATAGTTCTATCATTGGGTGGAGGAACCAGGTGCCACACCTTGCTTCTTTCAAATTAATTGAGTTCCTCTTGCATAGCCATTATCCAGTCTTTATCAAGGAGTGCTTCTTTTACCCTCTTTGGCTCAATCATTGACAGAAATGCTTCAAAAACACACAAGTTCTTACGACCTGCTCTGGTGGTGATTCCAGATGTCAGATCTGTGAGAACATTATGTATGGGATGATAATCCTGGTACTTATAGCTTTTCAGCATATTCCTTGTGAAGTTCCAACAGATGATTCATGGATTGGTATTCCCCATGTCACTAGGTTGTCAGTTGTTCCCCTTGTTAATATGCCAGCAGTTGTTCCCCCTGTCAGTGCGACAATAGTTTGTTCATCAGAAAGATCGGGTTGTACAACCTATTCCTGTGGACTGTCATCAACATCCCTTTCAACCTGCATGTTAGTGTCAGCAGTAACAAGAGATTCATCAAAGACAACATGCACACTTTCTTCAACACATCCAGTTTTTTTGTTCAAAACCTTATATGCTTTGCTATGTTGAGAGTATCATAAGAATATGCCCTCATCACTCCTCGCATCAAACTTACCAAGATTATCTTTCCCATTATTATGCACATAACATTTGCAACCAAAGGATCTAAGATGGGAGATATTTGGTTTTCTTCCCTTGAGGAGTTCATATGGAGTCTTATCTATCAAGGGTCTAGTCATGCACCTATTTATGATATAGCAAGCAGTACTCATAGCTTCAGCCCAAAGATTTTTTGCAAGATTGCCTGCTATCATCATTGTCCTAGCCATATCCTCTAGAGTCTTATTTTTTCTTTCAACTACTCCATTTTGTTGAGGAGTTCTAGGAGCAGAGAAGTTGTGATCAATTCTCTTAGAGGAACAATATTCTAGAAAATTTGCATTTTCAAATTCTGTTCCATGATCAGACCTTATGGAGATCAAGGAGGAGCCTAGTTTCTTTTCCATTTTCTTAACACAGATGGTGAAGACATCAAAGGTATGCCCTTTAGATGCCAAGAACAGTGTCCAGGTGTACCTAGAGTAGTCATCAACAAGAACATATACATACCTTTTACCACCTTTGCTTTTTACTCTCATGGGTCCACAATGATTCATGTGGATTAAATCAAGACACTTGGTGGTACTTACCATGTTTTTTTCTTTGAAAGAAGATCTTATTTGCTTCCCCCTTACACAAGCACTGCATACTTGTTCATCCTTGAACTTGGTTTTAGGAAAGCCTATAACTAAGCCCTTTGAAGCAAGTTTGTTCAATTATTTCAAACTAGCATGCCCAAGTCTTTTGTGACATAGCAAGGGTTCACAGTCAATTGCACTAAGACAAGTTAAGTTAGTGCAGGCATTCCAAAGATATCAACTTTATATACATTCTTATACCTTTGTGTAGTCATAACAACCTCCTTGGTATCCATCTTCTTGACCTTGCAGCCTGTAGAGGTGAAAGTTACCTTTTTACCTTTATCACATAGCTGAGAGATGCTGAGTAGATTGTGCTTCTGCCCATCAATATGGAACACTTCTTATACTGCCTTTGCTGTAGATTTTCCAATCTTTCCAGCTCCAGTAACTCTATCCTTTTTGCCTCCTCCAAAAGAGACATTCCCCCCTTTGATTGAGGTGAGTGAAATGAACTTTTCTTTGTCTTCTGTCATATGTCTAGAGCAAGCACTATCTATGTACCATTGTTTCTTGCTCCCTTTCACTTTCACTTGCAAAACAGTTTAAAGGTTAGCCTTAGGAACCCAGACAAGCTTGGGTCCTTTCTTGTGAGCAAAATGATGTATTAAATTCTTTCTATCCCATTTAGGCAACATGTTAGTGGCTCTGTTCCTTTGTGCTGATTCAGAACTTTTCTTTGTTGCCAATCTAATATTTTATTTGTGAACTAGGCTGCAGTTGGACATTCATTTGTGGGATGCCCCATGTGTCCACAGATAAAGCATAAATCTTTAGTAGAAGTATTTTCTTTATGAAATCCTAAGCCAACCTTTTCACTGTGAGTCCTTTATCCTAACTTATTCACTATTCTAGATGAGTTAGTCCACCTATTTGCATTTTCAAGATCAAATTTTATCCTGGAGTTTTCTAAACTCAATTTTCTCACCATTTCCTTATTATAAAGAAGACTGTCTTTACATTTTTTAAGTTCTAGTTCAGCTATCTCTTGGCTGTTACTCATTTTATCTTTGCTTTTTTCAGAGATTGCATGTTTTAGAATTTTTAATTTTAGACTTAGGTTGCTTGAATCAAGTTGGTTGACTTGTTCCTTTAGGATACCATTTTCTTTGTCAGTGGCAATCTTACAAGTCTCAAGATCAATGTATTCAAATTTCAGACTTGCAAAAGCACTGAACAATTGGTTCATATCAGAAGTTTGTTCAACAAAGTCTTCAATCAGTACATTCATTAGAGCAACAAGTTTTCTTTTAGAAAAAAGATGCAACTTATTTTTAAGTTCAAGAATGCTTACCTCAGAGTCAACCTCTTTATCTTCGAGATTTGAGTCTCCAATTTCCATGAGTGCAGTTTTATCTTTTTCATCATCATCAGACTCCTCAGTTCCTGATCCCCAGGTAGCTACCATGGCATAGTCTTCTTTTTCTTTCTTCTTAGAGTTCATCTTTTCTTCCTTTTCAGCTCTTTCCTTTCTCCACTCTATAACGACCAGATCTGTCGTTATTTCAGGAACCATGACATTACAAAATTTTGAGAACAAGCTAAAATATTTTTGGTATTAAGTGGGTGACGTGACAGAAAATTTAGATTTTCAGAAATCATCCAGGCTGACGTCACTCTGCTATAATGGTATTTTATCCGCTATAGTGGAACTACTATGGCGAAAGGCCATCCGCTGTAGCAGAATGACGGGAGGTAGTAGCCTCAAAATGGGATTTAATAAAAAGACTTCTCCTCCTCAGTTGAAAAATATATGATGGTTTCTCCAAAAAACCTCCTATGCTGCTCCAAGACTAGGGAACCATGAGGAGGAGGGATTATGGCTGGAGGGACACGGAACAATGGATTCCAAGATCGTCATTTAGCCAAGAATGTCTTCACGGAGCCAGAAACGCACCCTTGCAGCTGTTTGGCACCCAGGTAGGCTAGGTTTTCATTTGAGTAGATAGACCTGCTTACACTCTGTACTTATCGTATAGTAGAAATGGAGAATTCATGATTAGGCCTCCGAGCACGGAGTCTGGTGGATTCGCTATTGGTTATGTGTGAACTAGGAATTGGTTATATTGAATTGTGGGATATTGATGATTGTTTGGAGCTGTTTATGTTGTCATGGTATGATAAAATGATAGGACTCAGGGACTGGGATGTCGGAAAGGTTCGAAGAATCAGAAAATGCTTGGATAACTAAATGGGTAATAAAAATGGGGAACCCCTAGATGAGGTTTTGGGAATGGAAATGGTATGATAAGCAGTCGTTGGTTTTACTAAGGGCTAAGGGGTAGTGACCCACACTGTTATTTTCTATGTGAAGTTCCAGCATCAATGTGGTTTCTAGATTGTGCTAAAAAAGTGGGGGGATCGCTCATTTTATGTTCACAAAGGGTGAGTGGGTTTAGTCTTCGGATGTAGGTCAGGGCTAAGTTATGTACCCGATAAAGAGGGTAGGTGATGGTTTGTTTCTTGTATGATCTGTGTGTTTGAGTACTCTTACCTAAGTATTTGTATGAGATGCATTGCTTAGGGAATGATTAGAAATGTCTAATAGTCCTGTTTAGCAGTCTGGTAAATTGAACGTTGTATTGTGCTTGTTGGTTTACAAGTTGATTGTTCATTGTTATGACTGTGGATTGTTTGACATTCCGTTGGCTCGAGTACCACGCCTGGTACGAATTATACTAACGGTTGGCTCAGGTACCACGCCTGGTATGGGATTTACTAATGGTTGGCTCGGGTACCATGCCTAGTATAAAATATACTAACGATTGGCTCGAGTACCACACCTGGTATAAGATATACTTATGGTTGGCTCGGGTACCACGCATGGTATGGAATTTACTAACGGTTGGCTAGGGTACCATGCCTGGTACGAGTTATTTTACTGTATTATTGTATTGATATTGTTTGTACTATTATAGTTGGTATTGGTTCCATGAGAGGACCGGGGTGTGTTGTTAAGTTGTAATAAGTGCTTATGGTCCTGGAGAGGCCAAGAATTCTGTTATGTTTGGCTGATTTGGTCTTGGTGTAGACCGGGTTGCATGTTTAAGCATTAGGTGTGGTTTAGAGGGGATCCCAGGGCGGGTCTGGGTTCTATACAAAGAAAGGTTGGTGGATTATATTATTGTTTCCGATCATAGTTATATAAAGGTGGGTAATATATGGGTGTTAAGCTAGGGGAATGACTGAGAGTTTGGCGTTGTATTGCTAGCTGGTATCACCATAGTTGAGATTTCTTAAGGATCCTTGGGAGGTTCGAAATAATTATGAGTAGTACTATAAGGGTAGCGGGTTTGGATGAACATTTGCTGGATTGTTCCTGAATGTTTGGTCATAGGGCGTGGTAGTCTAGGACAGGACTTAGTAGTTGGGCTAGTGGTGGGACTTGAAAAGTCTAAGGTTAGTACGACTTGGAAAGTCTAAGGTTAATATGACTTGGGAAGTCTAAGGTTAGTACGACTCGAAAAGGTTCGGAGAATCAGAAAATGCTTGGATAACTAAATAGGTAATAAAAATAGGGAACCCCTAGATGAGGTTTCGGGAATGGAAATGGTATGATAAGCAGTCATTGGTTTTACTAAGGGATAAGGGGTGGTGACCCATTCTGTTATTATCTATGTGAAGTTCCGGTATCAATGTGATTGCTAGATTGTGCTAAAGGGGGGGGGGAATTGCTCATTTTATGTTCACAAAGGGTGAGTGGGTTTAGTCTTTGGACGGAGGTCAGGGCTAAGTTATATACCCGGGAAAGAGGGTAGGTGATGGTTTGTTTCTTGTATGCTCTGTGTGTTTGAGTACTCTTATCTAAGTATTTGTATGAGATGTATTGCTTAGGGAATGATTAGAAATGTCTAATAGTCCTGTTTAGCAGTCTGGTAAATTAAACATTGTATTGTGCTTGTTGGTTTACAAGTTGATTATTCATTGTTGTGACTGTGGATTGTTTGACATTCGGTTGGCTCGGGTACCACGCCTGGTACAAAATATACTAATAGTTGGCTCGGTTACCATGCCTGGTATGGAATTTACTAACGGTTGGCTCGGGTACCACGCCTGGTATGAGATTTACTAACGGTTGGCTTGGGTACCACGCATGGTATGAAATTTACTAACGGTTGGCTTGGGTACCACGCCTGGTACATGTTTATTTTACTGTATTATTGTATTGATATTATTTGTACTTTTGTAGTTGGTATTGGTTCCATGAGAGGACCAGGGTGTGTTATTGAGTTGTGATAAGTGTTTGTGGTCCTTGAGAGGCCGAGAATTATGTTATGTTTGGCTGTATTGGTCTTGGTGTAGGCCGGGTTGCATGTTAACCCTTAGGTATGGTTTAGAGGGGATCCCAGGGCGGGTATGGGTTATATATACAAAGGAAGGTTGGTGGATTATATTGTTGTTTACGATCATAGTTATATAAAAGTGGGTTACATGTGGGTGTTAAGCTAGGGGAATGACTGAGAGTCTGGCGTTGTATTGCTAGCTGGTATCACCGTAGTGTAGATTTCTTAAGGATCCTTGAGAGGTTTGAAATAATTATGAGTAGTACTATAAGGGTAGCGGGTTTGGATGAACATTTGCTGGATTGTTCCTGAATATTTGGTCATAGGGCGTGGTAGAGTAAATCAGGGTGGTAGTCTAGGACAGGACTTAATAGTTAGGCTAGTGGTGGGATTGGGGAAGTCTAAGGTTAGTACGACTTGGAAAGTCTAAGGTTGTGTGACTTGAGAAGTCTAAGATAGTATTGCTTGGAAAGTCGGGAGAGTGAGGGAGTGCGCTGCGGAAGGAGTAGGAGGGGTTGAGGTTTGGATTGTAGTTAGAAGGGTAGTGTGATGTGAGTTTATAATAAAGGAGATTGTTGGAGGATGGAACTATATTGTTAAATTCATGTTTTCCTTGTTTTTCTTATATGATGGTAGGAGTGGATTCGGGTCGACCGATGATGTCTACCAGTACGCGTGTTTGTGCTGATTCTACTCTTGCTATACCTTTTTGGTATAGTCTTGTTGCAGGGTTGGTGAAATTTCATAGGTACATGACGACGGTGATCTCCAACAGCTTCTGTCCTTCGATTCCATGATGGAAGTTGTGTCTTTTTCATTCTTGTACGAATCCTGTAGTAGCTCTTGTACCTGTTTAGACTAGGTCATAGGGAGGGGTATTTCAAGTTGTAATCTGTTCTCTAGTTTCGATGTTGTACTTAAAGGGTTCCTTATGAAATAAAGGTTGAAATATTTTTCATATGTTAAGAATGAGTTTATCCTTCAGGGTTATAGTTTATTTTTCGCAAGTTACCTGTTGGACGGGTGGTAAGGGTTTATTTATCTGGGGGGGATTAGAGTAGGCGCCCACACGGCCCAGTAGGTTTGGTTGTGACACACTCAATTTCCGATTGTGGACAGTCTTTAACCATGTTGTCAGTTTTTCCACACTTGTAGCATCCTTTTTGGCTTTTGTCAGTCGACCGCTTCTTGCTACCTGTTCCTTTCTTGTAATAGCCGCTTCCTTTCTTGAAGAATTTCTTGAAGTTATTTGCCAAAAATGCAATTTGATCTTCATCAAGATCTGAATCATCACTCTCAGAATCTTTGAGTGCTAGAGACTTTTCTTTGGATCCTTCCCCCTTCTTTGGATTTTCCATGTTCATTTCATATGTTTTCAAGTTTCCAACCAGTTCATCTAAGGACATATCAGTGAGATTCTTTGCTTCTCTGATGGCTGTGACTTTCACATCCCATTTTGACTTGGGTAGGATCCTTAGAACCTTGTCAACTTGTTCCTCAGTGGTCAAGACCTTTCCTAAGGATGATAGTTCTTTAAAAAGGGTGGTGAGTCGAGTGATCATGTCTTGCGGTGACTCACTTTCCTTCATCTTGAAGGTTTCGTACTCCATGAACAACAAAGCAACTTTGAATTTCCTTACTTGACTTGTTCCTTCATGAGCATTCACCAGGGCATCCCAGATATGTTTGGCAGTAGTACAATTAGAAACTCGGTTGTACTCATCAGGACCTAGTCCACATAATAGAATGTTTTTTGCCTTAGCATTTTTTGTGAGAGCAATGAGGTCATCAGGAGTGCATTCACTTCTTACTTTCTTCACAGAAACTCCTTCAACAGTTTTCACAAGAATAGTTGGACCATCAGTGATCCTATCCCATAGTTCATAGTCTTCAGCTTGAATAAAATCCTCCATTCTAGCTTTCCACCAAATGAAATGAGATCCATTGAAGAGGGAAGGTCTGGTAGTGGATTGTCCTTCATAGTGTCCAATTGGTGGTGCATAATTCATTTTCAGGATCTTGTTCTTAAGGTGTTAGCCTTTAATTAAGAAACCTGCTCTGATACCAATGATAGTCTGCACGACCTACTAATTTAGTTAGTTAACTCTATTAGTTGACTATCGATGAGATAAGGTTCCTAACATATTTCAACAATGATAAACCATTAACTAAATAACACAGTGATTTTTACGTGAAAAATCTCTCGGCTCACAAAAGTGTAAAACCACGACCTGTACCTCTACAGGATTTAACCCCAGCTTTACTAACACAATGAGTTTCAACGAAATTGATTACAACTCGACGTAACCTAGGAATTATAAACTCTAACTCCTAATAACACCAACCATCCAAGGTTTGTGTTTCCCAAATCTTCGAGTTAACCTCAACTTGAAGATGACAATCCTACTTTAGTTTATAACATACTGAACTATGTTTACAACTCAAGGAACAACTCCTAATACATTACTACTATGATACTTTAGCTAGACTCTGTACTTAGGACCAGGTTCTTTAATGTGTTTCTTCAGTAACCTCTGTTGCACTTACTAAAGTCAATTCACAATTGCCTTTGTTTGCTCTGTGAGTGCGTGATGGCTTTGGATAGCAGCTCTGCTATTTAAGCATACTCCTCAAGGAGTTCTTCTTTCACTTGAACTCCTTCTTCCATTCAAACTCTTCTTGCTTAGATTTCTTCTTCAACTAAGACTCCTTCTTGTATTCAAACTTGTGCCTTAGTATTGTAGTCGAACTCAACTTCAACAGTTTTGCACATGGTTTATCATGAGTCACTCTATCCGTTCCTTGATTATTGCTCCTCTGTCCCTTGTTACTTTGTGATCTCACTATATGTTCGACTGCTTTGAGATATCGTACCTGTGAACAAGATTGACTAACTTGTTCCATTCTACTTTATTATTTACCAACACTGCAAGGTTTCCAACACAACAACAATAATATGGATTCAAATCGCCAAATACCTTGACGAGCATCGATAATGGCAAAAATCTAGAATGGCCGCTGATTAACTATGAGTTTGCAGAAAGTGTGGGCCAGTCCGTGTAAAAATTAAAAGTTGAGCCAAAAGGTGCAATTATTTTATCCTAATGCTCATACAGTATAATTTTTTCTTTTTTGAATATATGAACATTAGTTATACACTCTATTTGGTATTATGCTAGGTATAACTAATGCATGAAAAATTATGGTATTAACAATGTAAAGGTTTTTAATGTATGCACTTGCATGGTTAAAGATAAACTTGTCCCTCAAAACCTTTTTCACCATATTTATGGAGGGTATTTTTGTAAATATTGTTTTTAGAAATTATGCAATACGTATTATTTTTAATACACCAAATTAAATAATGTATAAGAAATAATCTCAGCATAACTAATACCAATATTACTAATACATCTTATTCAATATTATTTTTACACACCATACCAAAAGCTCCCTTAGTTCTTGATTGTCATTCACACTTTAAACCTTGACATTGCAGATTAATCTTTTATTATTTCGATGACTTATCTTTTAGCGGAATTCATAATTACATATCCTAATAAATATCTCATATGTTTTCTATGAATTCCCTCCAAGAGAATCAATAGTACTTTCCTTTCTAAAATTTTACCAAAGGAAATGTTTACTTGTGATAATTATTAGATCCTTAGGATTAATGTAGAAAATGAATCTAATGATATATTTGCACTAAAAGTTAGCTCAGAGAAAATTCTTGATGAACAACGTAATGACATTTGTTATGTGTTGTACATGGAGTATTTTATTAGCTTAATTTTTGTATTAATTGATAATTTCAGCACATTAACTCTTTATACAAAGGTACTATACGATTTTCACTGTTGATCTATTTTAACATCAAGATCTTGTGAGCATTGTCATAATATCATTCAAATGGAGTTTGCAATATTATTAGTATTTCAAATAAGGTATATATAGAAATACCGTTGCTAGAGCGAATGCGTTGACCATTGATGTACAATAAATTTGACCTTTCAATATAGAAAAAAAATGCTTTGTATTTACTCTAATTCTATTTTGAACGCGTCAATGAAAAATTATGATGTCTAAAAATTTTGGAATGAATTGTTACTATATAAGATATAGGAATTTATTTAGTCATATCTAAATAGATTTGCGGATGATGAATTGCAACTCTATTGTATTAATGCTGAAAGTTTTGGGACTCGATCTATGGAATCGAAAGACCATTTGAATTATGGCCTCACTTTGGATGGACTAGTTTTAAGAAGAAGTTTGATCTTTTTGAAATTATTTATATACAGTATTTGCTTATATGATCCAATATTTTTTTTATTTTTTTCAATATCATGCATGTTACAATCTCTTATTCTTATAAGTTTATCTACTTCTTGCTGGTGTTTTCGTTCTAGGAAAAAAATAAAATAATTAATTAAGCACCAAATTTAATTTTACAAACTATAATTAGAGAAAGAAAATCTATCATAATTTATATTAATTTTCAGTTACATAGAAGGACAATCTATTATGATTCTTTTCCTAAAATGTAATAGACTATATAATTCAATCAAGAAAAATCAATGAAATGATCAGGTTATAACTAAAATGTGAGCTAAAATAATTTAAATTCTCAAAATTAATATAATAGACTACAAGATATAAAATTGAATCTCGAATAAATTAATATATATAGAGACTAGTACACAACTTTAAGGTATTTAAACATTGACTAGGTAAAAATTTGAATTAATGATAATAATAATAATAATAATTTATTTACCTATTTTATCATATTTATTTTCTTAGTAAGATTCTATTTTTGGTAGGTTTTTAAAATTGATGATTTGGTCTAATTTTGACTTCTGATCAAATCTGATGTAAATCAATATATATAAAATGTTATTTATAAGATTCTCAAATATTATCTTGTAAGAACACCTCATCTCAAGCCAACTATAAAAATTCTTCTTTTATTCCTTAATTTTTTACCCCTTAATTGCATTTTCCATTTCTCTGTCTATACACGTCTTCCATTTTGGAGATCAGATTTCAGCTTTCTTTTATGTCCTCTAATTTTTTTTAAATGTATAACCTATTGTTATATAATTATTTTAACCAATTTGATAAACACATACTCTCTCTGTCTTAATTTATGTGATAATTTTTCAAATGTTGAGAGTCAAATTACCACCTTAAGTTCATAAAGAGAAAAATTTATTCGAAGGTCATGCAGAGATATTTAATTTACTCTATATTTGATTATGAGGTGTGCGTTTAATAATTCTTTTCCAATTATCAATTTATATGTCACGATCCGAGATTAGGCCTTGAACGTAATCGACACCTGAAGTCATTACTGCCCCGAGAGAATAACTTGGCTTACATCAGGAACATCTAACTAGAGCATAAATGTGAAAGCTCTAAAAATATGAAATGATATTTAAGATTTTGAAAACTCCAGAACAAATATACTTTTATAAACTGGGATGTAACATCCAATACAAACTGAACTGATTGTCTAATGAAACCTCTACTGTCTGGACTAAAATAACATAACTAAACTAAGTCTCCTAAAAGGACGGAGGGCTCACCAATTAGTTGAACTGAGTGAACTTAATGGGATGCATAATCATGAACGCGCGTACCTGAATTTGTATCATAGAATGATGTAGCCCCAAGGCGTCAATACATAAAACATATGATATGTAAAACTGAGATGGTAAACATAACATAGAATATATATATATGAATCTTAAATCATATACTGAAATAAGGAACCTGGGATATTATAGGCATGAATCATTGAATGAAAAGTCTCATTAACATCATTTATTTTACTTCTGAACTAGATGATTTAACCGACATCATGTACATAATATATCACGGGCTATGTGAGTTCGATCAATACCTAATCGACTTAGTTTTAATTCATGTTTACCGCATGAATCAAGATCCTTTTGTATATAACAACATCTATGCATGCATATATCATCCTCATTGATGAAGCATCTAGGTGTCCTAATATACAGAATAAATCTTACAAATATCGACAAACACAGTTTTGAATAGTGAGCCTTTTGAACTCACACCTTCTCGGTTAACTATCTATTTCTCTTTAAGCCCATATTTTACTTATGTTCGTCTCGTCAATTATCTTTTAAACATAACTCATTTTTATCTGATCAACCAACCATATAACATAAAGAGGTTCATAACATGATGATATCATCATATAGAGACTTACAAGTCATCTATTCATAGTTCATAACTTCAGTATGAAGGTTGTGAGGGTCCATATATTTCATGAGTGAAGATCATATTTCATGTAAATTATTGAAGGTCATTCAAAACACTTGTTACATACCTTTAATAGTGAAACAATAGTAGAATAGTCAAAATCCCCAATAAAATCATCTTTAAAGTCATATTCATATAAAATGGATTATAGATTTGCAATAAGAAAAGGAATTTCATGTAAAAGCTTGGCTTGACATATTCATTTCATTACCGATCCAAAATATAAATTTAAGAATAATTACAATAACCCAAAAATACATTTCAGAAAGCTAAGATAAAATATTTCTTTTGGGAAAAACATTCATGAAATAACTTTGCTAAAAACTTGTCTTTCATTCTAATTTAATACTTGATGCATAGGGTAGACATGAGAGAACATGATTATTAAATCTTACAAGACTCAGGGTAGTTTTACATACATCACAAATTTCATGGATTAGAAACATAAATAGAGAGACTTCAAAAGTGATATAGATAGATTATGAATTTATTGAGATTCAAGGGACATAACTCTAACCCTAACTCATAAAAAGGAAATTAATAAAAATAAAGGACTGAAATTGAAGAGGTTTTTAGCTTAGGACAATCTTATGTACCTTAGTGATGAGATTGGAGAAGTAACTCTTTTGAAGAACAACCCTAACTTTGATCCTCTCTTGAAAATTGAGACTTGAGAGTTTGGGGGAGAGAGAGTGTCACGACCCAACTGGATTGTGAGTGACACTCACACTAATCCTTCGGTGGGAGAGCCAACTAACTCAAACTCAAACGTTATACTTAGCCAGTTTTAAGAGAAGTAAATCAAAACCAGACTTTAATTAAATCATAAGAAAAGTCAACCTGTATAAATGAAACATATGCAAAAATTGTTCAACATCCCCCAAGAATTGAAGATCACCGTACAAAAACTCTAAATCAAAAACATCATCTAAGATGTCCAAAAGGTACTAAAAGCAGTAAATACTAGGAGTTTCATTGTCCAGAAGAAGGACAATAACTCGCAAAGGATCCATGACAGCCTGAAAAGTAGTGCTCACTCTTGGATATGAATTCAACTTCTCTACTCTAGTCAAGTTCGCATCTCAACCTCTAGAACACGGTCTGCACTCAATAAAAAAAAGAGCAAATGATAGTATCAGTACAAAATACTATGCACTGGTAGGTATCATAGACCGATTCAAGGTAAAACAAGAATATAGCAAAATCACATAACAAGTGAAAGACATTTTAACACTTAGCGCTTAAATTAGTCAACAGATAATCATCTCTAATTTAGTTCAACAACAACAATATCAAGTTCATAGAATTCATTGAGTAACTTCACAAAAGGTAAGAGTTTACTTTCAAGTCATATCACATGAAAATTTTATCCATCTATCTCTCATTAACATGTCTAGTCTCTCTAGTCTCATTCAACTCATAACACCAACGCACTATGAATAAACATACAACGATGCAATTCTAACAAAAGAGTGTACACACATGCTAAAAAGATTTATTTCTGCCCAACTAACCATGACCTGTAGGGTACCTTAGGTATCCATGTACCATACCAACGTGGTATCCGATTCATAACAACTGTATCAATATAGCCAGACTCTTAGACCTATTCCTCATGAATATATATAATGTTCATGGAACAATTACACTTAGTGTCATGACCCAACCCGCCGTGAGTGGCACCCACCCAAACCCCCGAACGAGCGAACTATCATCAACCCAGAACTTAACTATTCTAACAGCTCAAAACCAGTGTGCAAATAAAGAAATTAGCAATTCAATATCTCAAATACTAATATCATAAAATCTGCGGAAAAATCATTTAAGCCTGAAACAAGTGAGCTACAACTTAAAAGAAGACAACAAGGTAGCTTGACCTAAGTAGATCACCCTTGAGATCTAGAAACGCTGGGACTACAGGTAAGGTCGCGTGTCAGCCACCGAAAGATTGCCTGTACTCACAAAAAGAAAAGCAAGTGTAGAATCAATACACAAACACCATGTACTGGTAGGATCATCGGCCAGCTCCAATAAACAGAATATGAATAATTAACCAAAATATAGTAAGGTACAGAAAACATGTAGCAAGTCAATAATATAACCAGACTATAAGTCCCTCCCTTAGCTTACCAACCACATATAACCCATTAACAATCAAGGACAATCAGTGGCAATAAACATATGTCTTATTCACATAACCCCGACCCACCAAGGAGCCCTAGGACACCACCTATGTTTTCAACATTCAATACCGGTCTACACCAAGACCAACCTCACATTTAAATATAAACACCCGGCCGCTCATGGACTATATGCAGAAATTACAATTCAAGAATACAACTCGGTCCACTCTTGGAACCATCGAAATAACACAATAATACAAATAAAACAATCCATACCAGGCGTGGTACCCGAACCAACCATTACGAATTCCCATACCAGGCGTGGTACCCAAGCAAACTGTTAGTATTCCCATACCATGCGTGATACCCAAGACAACCATTAGTATTCCTGTACCAGGCTTGGTACCCAAGTCAACCATTATTATTCTCGTATCAAGCATGGTACCCGAGCCAACCAAATGTCACACAAGTCCATTAGATCGAAACAATGAACAAACATACTTGTAAGCCAACAAGCAAAAAATAAGTTTATTTTACAAGACTGGTAACTGGACAATTAGACATTCACAAACATGTCCTAAACATGCAACTCATACACTACTACGAAATAGTACGTGAACATATAATGCATATTAGAAATCAATAACTATCACCTACCTCAAAATATTCCTAGCTCTACTAAACTGGATCGTTCCCCTTTTCAGGATCCCTTGCTTGTTCTTGGTCTAGAAACAAATATGCAAGAACTATAATCAATTACTGACCCAAAAGTACCCGGATTATACAAAATCCCAATCCCATGACAACCTATGATCATTCCACCCATTCCTGGGCTTTTCCACCATTAGTTCACCTAAATTCATTATTTTTACGAATACCTTTAGAGAATTATGGCTAAGTGATCATCACCCATCATGTATACCTCTCACCTTTTCTTGTGCTTCCCTTACCAAGTCCACACCCAAAGGTTTTACATTGCCTTCCTCAAACTACCCTATAGGTGACTTACAACTCCTCCCATACAGTGCCTCAAACGGTGCCATGTCGATACTGGAGTGATAGCTATTGTTGTATGA
The DNA here is from genome assembly GCA_003996215.1 of Jaltomata sinuosa. NCBI lineage: Eukaryota > Viridiplantae > Streptophyta > Magnoliopsida > Solanales > Solanaceae > Jaltomata > Jaltomata sinuosa. The sequence continues at coordinate 121,897 of QJPP01000206.1, forward strand.
GAACTCACATAATGGTAGAAACTGTTCCCAATGACCCCTGAAGTCAATCACACATGCTCTCAGCATGTCCTCCAATACCTGGATCATCTTCTCCGACTGACCATTAGTCTGGGGATGGAAGGCTATACTGAAGGTGAGTTGAGTGCCTAACTCTTCGTGTAGCTTACCCCAAAACTTAAAGGTAAACTGCATACCCTTGTCTGAAATGATGGATAGTGGTACCCCGTGCAATCTCATGATCTCTTTCACATAGATCTTAGCCAATTGCTGTGATTTGTAGTCCACCCTGACTGGAATAAAATGAGTTGACTTGTTCAGCCTGTCCACAATGACCCAAATAGAGTCATTCTTCTCCAAGGTCTTGGGAAGACCCACCATGAAATCCATGGCTATACTTTCCTACTTCCATTCTGGAATGGGCATCCTCTGAAGTAGTCCTGCCTGTTAGCCATAATTCTCTAAAGGTATCCGTAAAAATGATGAATTTAGGTGAATTAATGGTGGGAAAGCCCAGGAATGGGTGGAATAATCATAGGTTGGCTTGGGGATTGGGATTTTATATAATTCGGGTACCTTTGGGTCAGTAATTGATTATAGTTCTTGCATATTTGTTTCTTTTAGTAGAGCTCTAGTTTTTTGACCAAAAACTAGCAAGGGATCCTAAAAAGGGGAAAGATCTAGTTTAGTAGAGCTAGGAATATTTCGAGGTAGGTGATGGTTGTTGATTTTTAATATGCATTATAAGTTCACGTACTATTTCGTAGTAGTGTATGAGTTGAATATTTAGGAAATGTTTGTGAATGTCTTGTTGTCTGGTAGTCAGTCTTGTGAAATGAACTGCTTTTGTTTGCTTGTTGGTTTTACAAGTATGTGTGTTCATTGATTGTGATTGATTGGACTTCTTTGACATTCGGTTGGATCGAGTACTACGCCTGGTACAGGAATTACTAATGGTTGGCTCGGGTACCATGCCTGGTATAGGAAATTCATAATGGTTGACTCGGGTACCATGCCTGGTACGAGTTTATTTCATTGCATTATTGTTTGCTTTCGATGGTTCCATGAGTGAATCGGGTTCTATTTCTGAATAGTGAATTCTGCATGTGGTCCTTGAGAGGCTGGTTTGTTATATTGATTGTGAGTGGGTCTTGGTGTAGACCGGGATTGCATGTCTAACACTTAGGTGATGTTAAGGGGATCTTTGTGGATCCGAGTTATGTTTTAAAAAGGTATATGTTATTGTTTTTGGTGTGGTCAAGGGTTGTTATCTGGTTCATTTGTTAATAAGCTAAAAGCGGGATTTAATATCTGGCTATTTGTTGACTGCTACATGTTTCCTATACCTTACTATGTTATGATTTACTGTTCATATTATGTTTATTGGAGCTGGCCGATGATCCTACCATTACACGGTGTTTGTGTACTGATTCTACACTTGCTTGTCTTTTTGTGAGTACATACAATCTTTCGGCGGCTGACACGTGACCTCACCTATAGTCCTAGCTCTTTCAGACATCAAGGGTGAGCTGCTTTGATTGAGCTACCTTGGTCTCTTTCATTTCAGTTATAGCCCACTTGTTTCGGGCTTAGACTCTTGTTTGTTTTGGGGTTTGCATCCCCGTATTCTAGACATATGGTAGTGTTTTAGTACGATGATTTTCAGGTTCTAGGGAGGGATTTTTCGTAGGTTATTTATAATATTTGATATTGTTATTGAATTGCTAGTTTATTTTCTTGCACACTGGTTTTGAGCTGTTAGAACGGTTAAGTTTGGGGTCATTGATGGTTTGCTCACCCGGGGATTGGGTCGGTGCCTGTCACGACCCTTACCGCCGTGAGTGGCACTCACTCAACCCCCGGATGAGCGAACCATCACTTCCCCGAACTTAACCGTTCTAACGGCTCAAAACCAAGTGCAAAAAAATAAACTAGCATTCAATAGATAAGGAAAAATACTTCATTAACAGTAACCTGCGGAAATTACTCCCCTAGAATCTGAAAGTCGCAGTACCAAACAATATACCAATGTCTAGAGTACGGGGATGCAACCTCAAAACATAAGGAAAATAGTTTAAGCCCGAAACAAGTGGGCTACAACTCTAATGATAGGTCCAAGGCAGCTTGATCGAACAGCTCACCCTTGAAGTCTGGAATGCTGGTACTATAGATGAGGTCGCATCTCAGCCGCTAGAAGATTTCTTGTACTCACAAGAAAGAAAAGCAAGTGCAGTATCAGTTCACCACCACTGTGTACTGGTAGGATCATCAGCTAGTTTCCAAACAAACAATGTATAAGCAGTACAACAATATCAAGTAAATAGTATGAAAGACATGAAACAATGTTAACAGGCTCCCTTAGACTACAAGTCTCTACCTAACTTGTTCCCGCATGAATCCACCCTTAATAACCATAAGCAACAATCACATACAAATAACCATCCTTTCTGCTTAGCCTAGACCCACCATGGGATCCCCTCTAAACAACACCTAAGTGTTAACAGACAATCCGGCCTAAACCAAGACCAATTCAATAGATATAACAGAATTCCCGGTCACTCAAGGACCACCAACTAATATCACAATTCAACAACAAGACTGGTTCACTCACAGAACCAATATAAGTCAATGCAATGCAATCAATAACAATGCAATGATACAGTAAAATAAACCCGTACCAAGTGTGGTACCCGAGCCAACCATTAGTAATTCATACCAGGCGTGGTACCCGAGCCAAATGTTTGTTATCCCTGTACCAGGCATGGTACCCGTGCCAATCGTTAGTAACCTATACCAAGCGTGGTACCCGAGCCAACTGAATGTCAATAATCCACAGTTAAATAATGAACACACAACTTGTAAACCAACAAGTACACACCGGTCAATTCACAGGCTGTAAAACAGGACCCTTAGACATTCTACACAATCCCTCTAAGCAATGACATTCATACAACTACTTAGATAAGAGTATAAGAACATACAACATTCACAGGAATCATAAGCCATCACCTACCTCAAAATGATCCAAGCTCTACTCAACCCGAGCTTTCCTGTGTTCCAGATTCCTTTCTCATTCTTGGTCGAAAATAACATACAAGTACATGAAATTAACAAACAAGGCCTACACATTACCCGGAATACAGCGAATCCCCAAAACCCCAGGCTACCCATGATCATTCCACCCTTTTCCCAGGATTTTCACCATTAATTTCCCTAGTTCTATCATTTTTATGGATAAAAATAGAGAATTTAACAGCCTATGATCATAATATCATACTTTTAAGAATACCCAAGAATATTCATGTTTAGAATCTCCCTTCTTCCCCAGATTCTACCATTCTTAGGTTATTCCAACTTTTCTCCAAGTTCCCTCCTAGCAATTCTACCCCATAGGAAAAGTATTACGAAGATTGGGGAGTAGAAACCTTATCTTAGGGAAGAAAAACAATGGAAAATGGAGGAAAATCGCCTGGAATCGCCTTGCCCTTCTCCCAAAATAAATTTGTGAAAACTGAATATTTTGGGGAATATTTCAGCATTAAATCCCATCAAGCCCACTATAGCGGTCCGCTCTGCTATAGCGGTACCACCGTAGCGGAGTCGCCCGCTATGGCGGAGGCTGACCGTCATTGACTACCGCTGTAGCGGTAATTTCTCTGCTACAACGGAAGTCGTTGTGGCGGAGTGTCACGGTTGACACGGGACAAAAAGTCATAAAATCTTCAAAACTAGTCCATTTTACAATACACTTATTTTCTCGACTTTCCAAAATAACCCCTTCACGTCAACCTCAATTTCGGAAGTTCTACTTACCCAAATTCGATTCTGAAAAGTCCCCCAGACTCCTTTATGTGTTAGCTACGAGAAAAACTACCTTAAGACAAGACATCTAACCCCATCCTTACCCGGATGGTCCTAGACCATACCTCGCTCCTAAACTGGCCGAAACTAGCCTAGCCTAGAATTTCAAACCCCCAAATTCGGAGTTTTCTAATTCTAAAACTTGGCACGATTGGACTACCCATAATGACAGACCCGGTCATTACAAAAAATACCAATTTACCCATCGTTCATTCCCGAACGATCAACCTGAATTTACGGAAATAAAGAAGGAATGTGTAGTACTTGAATTCTCAACCAAATAAGGGTACTTGTCCCACATGTCCTTCTCGGTTTCCCAAGTGGCTTCCTCAACCGGACGATGCTTCCACTAAACCTTTACTATAGCAATCACCCTTGTCCTCAACCTCCGGACATCCCGAGCAAGAATCAAGACTGGTTTCTCTTCATAACAAAGATCCTTATCGAAAAGCACCTCATCCCACTTGATGATGTAGTCCCCATCCCTATGGTATTGCTTAAGCATGGATACATGCAATACCGAATGGACGCTTGACAAACTGGGTGGCAGTGCTAACTTGTAAGGCACTGTCCCCATAATTTCAAGAACCTCAAATGGACCGATGAATCGAGGGCTAAGCTTGCCCTTCTTACCAAACTACATAACTCTCTTCATTGGTGACACTTTAAACAATACTTGTTCACCAACCTAAAATTCCATGTCCCGGAACTTGCGATCTGCATATTTCTTCTGCCTGCTTTGGGCAGCCAATAACTTGGTCTGAATACCCCTTACTTTTTCCTGTGCTTCCTTTACTAGTTCCACTCCTAAAGGCTTTACATCGCCTTCCTCAAACCACCTAACCGGTGATCTGCAGTTCCTCTCATACAATGCCTCAAATGGTGCCATGTCAATACTGGAGTGATATATAATATTGTATGAGAATTCACACAACGGTAGAAACTGGTCCCAATGACCCCCAAAGTCCATCACACATGCTCTCAGCATGTCCTCTAATACCTGGATCGTCCTCTCTGACTGACCATCAGTCTGAGGATGGAAGGCTATGCTAAAAGTGAGTTGTGTACCCAACTCTTTATATAGCTTGCCCCAGAACTTGGAAGTAAACTGCGTACCCCTGTCTGAAATGATGGACAGTGGTACCCCATGCAATCTCACAATCTCTTTCACGTAGATCTTAGCCAATTGCTGCGAATTGTAATCTACCCTGACCGGAATGAAATGAGCGGACTTGGTTAGCCTATCAACAATGACCCAAATTGAGTCATACTTCCCCAGTGTCTTGGGAAGACCCACCACGAAATCCATGGCTATCCTTTCCCACTTTCACTCTGGAATTAGCATTCTCTGAAGTAGTCCTGTAGGTCTCTGATGTTCATACTTTACCTGCTGGCGGTTCTGACATTTGGACACAAAATAAACTACCCCTTTCATCCCGGGCCACCAGTATTGCTGCCTCAAGTTCCTGTACATTTTAGTCACATCCGGATGAATTGAGTACCGCGAACCATGAGCTTCTGCCAAGATTTTCTAAATTATATCATCAGCCCGAGGAACACAAATCCTCCCCCTGAAATTTAACACTCCGCCAGAGTCTAGAGTGACGTCTCCGGATTCCCCGGATATTACCTTACCTCGAAGCTTACTCAGTTTTGGATCCTAAAACTGTTTGGACTTTATTTCCTCTATGAAGATGGCTTTGACCTCAATACTGGCCAACAAACCACCCTGTTCTGAAACACCCAAGTGCATGAACTTGGCCTCCAAGGCCCGAATTTCCCTTGCTAGTGGTCGTTTGGACACCCCCAAACAAGCCAAACTACCCGTGCTAACTGTCTTCCGGCTCAGTGCATCTGCCACCACATTAGCCTTACCCGGATGATATTGAATGGTCACATCATAGTCCTTCAATAATTCCATCCATCTCCTCTGCCTCAGATTCAAATCCTTCTGAGTGAACATATGCTGCAGACTGCGATGATCAGTGAACACTTAACACTTAACATTATAAAGATAGTGTCTCCAAATCTTTAGTGCAAAAACCACCACTGCCAACTCTAAGTCGTGAGTCGGGTAGTTCCTCTCATGCACCTTCAACTGCCTAGATGCATAGGCTATTACATTCCTATCCTGCATCAACACAACACCCAAACCCGAATGTGAAGCATCACAGTAAATAATAAAGTCTTTACCTTCGACCGGCAAGGACAATATAGGAGCCGTGGTCAAAAGTGTCTTGAGCTTTTGAAAGCTCTCCTCGCACTTGTCGGACCACACGAATGGTACATTTTTCTGTGTCAGCCTGGTTAGGTGAGTAGAAATAGCAGCAAAATTCTCAATAAACCTCCGGTAGTATCCTGCGAGTCCAACAAAACTCCTCACCTCTTTCACCGAGCTAGACCGGGCCCAACTTTTGGCTGCCTCAATCTTCTGGGGATCTACCATTACCCCCGTTCTGACACTACATGCCCCAAGAACACCACTGAAGTCAACCAAAACTCACACTTAGTGAATTTTACATAAAGCTTTTGGCGTCTCAATATATCCAGCACAATACGAAGATGATTATCATGCTCCTCCCTACTCTTGGAGTAGATCAAAATATCATCAATGAACACGATAATGAAGGAGTCCAAGTATGACTTAAACACCTCATTCATCAAACTCATGAATGCTGTCGGTGCATTGGTCAAACCAAACGACATTACTAGAAACTCGTAATGCCCATACCGAGTCTAAAAAGCAATTTTCAGAATGTCCTGAGGCCTAATCTTTAACTGATGGTACCCCGACCTCAAGTAGATTTTTGAAAATACCGATGCACCATGAAGCTGGTCAAACAAATCATCTATACGGGGTAGAAGGTACTTATTCCAGATGGTCACCTTGTTCAACTGCCTATAGTCTATGCACATCCGCATACTACCATCCTTCTTCTTTACAAATAAAATTGGATCACCCCAAGGCGAAGCACTGGAACGTATAAATCCCTTATCTAGGAGTTCCTACAGCTGAGTTTTAAGTTCCCTTAACTTTGCCGGAGCCATACCATACGGAGGAACGAAAATAGGACGAGTGCCTGGCTCCAAATCATTACAGAAATCTATATCTCTGTACGGTGGCATACCAGGCAGGTCCGCTGGAAACACCTCTAAAAATTCAGAAACCACCGGAACTGACTCAATAGATGGGGACTCCATGCTATCATCCCGTAGATGAGCCAAGAAGGATAGACCCCCCCTCCCCACTAGCTTTCTAGCCCGAACAAATGATATTATCTTAACTGGCTTAGGCCTGTACACACCTTCCCACTCTAGTCTATCCTTACCCGGAATCTCTAGAGCCACAGTTTTGGTGTTATAGTTCAACACAGCATGATAAGGAGATAGCCAGGTCATACCCAAGATAATATCAAAATCAACCATTTCCAGAATTACCAAGTCTACCCAAGTATGCAACCCCACAAATACCACAAAACAATCACAATAAACTTGAGTCACAATCATAGACTCTCCAACCGAGGTAGAAACATGGATAGCGGAATCAAGGATATCACAAATTAAGTCCAGCCCCAATGCAAAACTCATAGACACATAAAAATATGTAGAACCTGGGTCAAATAATACCGAAGCCATTTTATCATAGACAATAATGGTACATGTGATCATCGCATCTGAGTCTTCCGCCTCGATCCTCCCTAGAAAAGAATAGCAATGAGCTCGATCATCAATCCGGGAAACTTCTCGGGCCAACTGCGCTGCACCCCTACCTGCGCCGCCATTCCCCCTGTCTCCTTGGCCTCCCTGAAAATTACCTAGCCCACCCTGTGGATGACCCCTAGCATTCCGCCTCTGCCTGCCGAGACCACTGCTCTAAACTATTGCTGACCCTGATTACCTGTCTGCCTATGTGGACACTCCCTCTTAAAGTGGCCCAGATCACCACAATGGAAGCAACCACGGTCAAGTGTAGGTCTTCTAGCTGATGTATATGACGCTCCCTGGCCTCTAGGAGCTGAAGACTGAGCTCCCTTATGACCACCTATAGTAGCTGTCAAAGCTGACTAAATAGGATGGGCCGAGTAAGCCTGCTGATTTCGGCCCCTGGAGTATGAACCACCATAGTTTCTTTCATTCCGGGGCTTCTTGGCTAAAGCCTTAGCCTGCCCCGCTTGCCTAACTCCCTCTAAATTCTTCACATAATCCACCACATCATTAAAGCCCTTTAGTGAAGAATTCATATGCACTGACAGTACATGCAGTTCAGTATTCAGACCCTTGACAAACAACCGGAGTCGTTCCTCCTCGGAACCCAACATCTGTGTAGAACAATAAGACAGCGCATGAAACTTAGCCTCATAAGCCGAGACTGACATGCTTCCCTACTCCAAGTTCAAGAACTTATCTTTCTTTCGGTCTCTCAAAGTACGGGGGACATACTTTTTTAGAAACAAAGCGTGGAACTGCTCCCAAGTCAGTGGAGGTAGAACAGAAGATCGACACTTGACATGAGACCTCCACCACTGCTTGGCATCACCTTACAGCTAAAAAGTGACAAATTCAACCCTATGCTGACATACAATACCCAACTTGTGCAACCTCTCATAGCAATCCAAGATAAACTCATAAGCATCTTCCCTATCCGTACCCTGAAACGTTGGAGGTTTCAGCTTGAGAAACTTGGTCAACATCTCATGCTCATACCCTGTCATCACTGGGCCTAGCATTGGCCTGAAGAAATCATTCGTGCCCGAAGCTGCGTCCATCCTAGGTGCTGTAGTAACCGCTGGCTGAGTATCCAAGGACTAATTTGCATAAGCTGCGGGTATGGCTCTAGTTCAACCCAAACACACTCAGAATGTTCCAAGGCTGCTGAAAGGCTTCTGGTGTCGTAGTAAGAAGGCCTGCACCCCTAATCGGTGTCGCCTCCTCCAGATCCACACAATCTTCAGCCACAACTTCTACATCCTCAGCATTATGCTCCTGAGGTGGGGGAGGGGTTGCTTCGCATGCATCAGCAGCGGCTCGAGCCCCACCCCTGGCGGGTGTGGCTCTACTTCATCCTCTGCCCCTTCCCCTGCCTCTACCATGGACAGCCAGGCCCGCTGCTGGGACCGCTGCTCTAGCTCTGTTATTCCTTGTGTTAACCATCTGCGGACAGAAGAGTGAATGAGGTTAGATAACAATCTGTATCACTAGATACCAACTAGAATCAAGTTATAGCACGAAGGAAAGAAGGAAGAGATAGTTTTTTCCTAAAGCCCCATAGCCTCGCAAAGAAAAGTACAGACGTCTTTGCATCGTTCCGCAAGACTCTACTAGACCTGTTTGGTATGATGAGATCAACGAACCTAGGGCTCTGATATCATCTTTGTCACGACCCAGACCATCGTGAGTGGCACTCACCCAACCCCCGAGTGAGCGAACCATCACTTCCCCGAACTTAACCGTTCTAACAGCTTAAAACCAAGTGTAAAAAAATAAACTAGCATTCAATATATAAGGAAAAATACTTCATTAATAGTAACCTGCGGAAATTACCCCCCTAGAATCTGAAAGTCGCAGTACCAAACAATTAACCAATATCTAGAGTACGAGGATGCAACCCAAAACATAAGGGAAATAGTTTAAGCCCAAAACAAGTGGGCTACAACTCTAATGATAGGTCCAAGGAAGCTTGATCGAACAACTCACCCTTGAAGTCTGGAACGCTGGTACTACAGATGAGGTCGCATCTCAGCCGCTGGAAGATTTCCTGTACTCACAAGAAAGAAAAGCAAGTGCAGTATCAGTACACCACCACTGTGTACTGGTGGGATCATCAGCCAGTTTCTAAATAAATAATGTATAAGCAGTACAATAATATCAAGTAAATAGTATGGAAGACATGCAACAATGTTAACAGGCTCCCTTAGACTACAAGTATCTACCTAACTTGTTCCCACATGAAATCCACCCTTAATAACCATAAGAAACAATCACATACAAATAACCATCCTTTCTGCCTAGCCCGGACCCACCCTGGGATCCCCTCTAAACAACACCTAAGTTTTAACAGACAACCTGGCCTAAACCAAGACCAATTCAACAAATATAACAGAATTCTCGGTCACTCAAGGACCACCAACCAATATCACAATTCAACAAGCAACCCGGTTCACTTACAGAACCAATATCAATCAATGCAACGCAATCAATAACAATGCAATGATACAGTAAAATAAACCCATACCAAGATGGTACCCGAGCCAACCATTAGTAATTCATACTAGACGTGGTACCTGAGCCAACCATTTGTTATCCCTATACCAGGCGTGGTACCCGTGCCAATCGTTAGTATACCTATACCAGGCGTGGTACCCGAGCCAATCGAATGTCAACAATCTACAGTCAAATAATGAATTCAAAACTTGTAAACCAATAAGTACACACCGTTCAACTCACAGACTGTAAAACAGGACCCTTAGACATTCTACACAATCCCTCTAAGCAATGCAATTCATACAACCACTTAGATAAGAGTACAAGAACATACAACATTCACAGGAATCATAAGCCATCACCTACCTTGAAATGATCCAAGCTCTACTCAACCCGAGCTTTCTCGTGTTCCGAATTTCTTTCTCGTTCTTGGTCTAAAATAACATACAAGTACATGAAATTAACAAACTAGGCCTGCACATTACCCGGATTACAGCGAATCCCCAAAACCCCAGGCCGCCCATGATCATTCCACTCTTTTCCCGGGCTTTCCACCATGATAATATCTTACTTTTAACAATACCCAAGAACATTCATGTTTATAATCTCCCTTCTTCTCCGGATTCTATCATTCCTAGGTTATTCCAACCTTTCCCCAAGTTCCCTCCTAGCAATTCAACCGCAAAGGAAAAGTATTATGAAGACTGGGGAGTAGAAACCTTACCTTAGGGAAGAAAAACAATGGAAAATGGAGGAAAATCGCCGGGAATCGCCTTGCTCTTCTCCCAAAATGAATTTGTGAAAACTGAATATTTTGGGAAATATTTCAGCATTAAATCCCATTGAGCCCACTATTACAGTCCACTCCACTATAGAGGTACCACCGTAGCGGAGTCGCCCGCCATGGTGGAGGCTGACCGTTGTTGACTACCGCTGTAGCGGTAATTTCTCTGCTACAGTGGAAGTCGCTGTGGTGGAGTGTCAACCGTTATAGTGGTTGACATGGGACAGAAAGTCGTAAGATCTCCAAAACTAGTCCATTTTACAACACACTTATTTTCCCAATGTCCCCAAATAACCCCTTCACATCAACCTCGATTCCGGAAGTTCTACTTACCCAAATTTGATTCCGAAAAGTCCCCCGGACTCCTTTATGTGTTAGCTATGAGAAAAACTAGCTCAACATAAGACATTCGATCCCATACTTACTCGGATGGCCCTAGACCATACCTCGCTCCTAAACCGGCCGAGACTAGGCTAGCCCAGAATTTCAAACCCCTAAATCCAGAGTTTTTTAATTCTAAAACTTGGCAGGATTGGAATACCCGTAATGATGGACCCGGTCGTTATAGTGCCACTCATGACGGTCTGGGTCGTGACAATGTTAGTCCCTGAGTGGTTGGATTGGTGTGTTAATGCTAAGATGGTTTCTTTTGTAAATCGGGATTGCATGATAATTGCCATAGGGGATCCTTAGAGCTTAAGGTTAGTGAGAAAATTATTCATACAGGGTGGATTTACCGTGGAATGGGATATGACTTATAAAGTTGTTGAGTCAGGGTGGTAATTGAGAGTCTTACAGGTAGTCTATTGACTTTGCTAAAGGACTGGGGGTCATGGTTGCTGACTTAGGATCTTGAGTGAGAGCGACAGGACTGCTAATGGGGATAGCTAGCCAATTAATTACTGGATTGACAATTGTAAGGTGTATTTTAAAGGAGTTTCATTGTTTTTAAATATTTGGGACTGATTTTCTTTTACCAAGGCACATTTTATGTTTTCTTATTAACTTCTGCATATCCGTTCTATTTGGGTGGTAAGAGTTCTCCTACCTAGGTGGGTTAGAGTAGGTGCCTACACGGCCCCGGTATGTTAGGTCATGACAATTTGGTATCAGAGCCTAGGCAACTGGTCTCCTAGTACAAGAGCAAATATTGAATAGATTCCTGTAGACTGGTGTATTGACGTTCACATCTAATCTTCGAGAAGCTATGAAGCATTTTAGGAAATTGTCTGACTTCTTATCTCCTTTAATGTGGTATGTTGCTTGCTTGTATGAGTTGAGTCCAATTGGTATCTCTTGATTCCAATTAGTATCTTAACGAGGTAAATGAATTCCATTGACTCCTTCTGCAATGACACAAGCAAGGAAAGTTGGAACCAAGAAGATTCCCATTGGTATCTAGTAATAGAGGATATGTAAATGCATGGATAATCGGCTAAAAATCATCCATGAGACGAGTAAAGGGCAATAAAAAGGATTTGTTCAGTGATGAAATGAGAGATTGTGCTTATGTGTATTTGTACTTCTGAATGACAATGAATATGTGAAATATGATTGTTTGTTATACTATGAAATTCATGTTTAGTGTAAGGTTATAACTTGGTCATGTGTTGGTGTTAAGAAAATTATTTAACATGTGGTGTGAATGTGAAACTAGGTGCTAAATGTTATACATGGGCTTATCATTGGTAAAATAGTAAGGGGATGAAACTGGCTTATGACTGTATGTCACGCTCCGAGACTAGCCCCTAGACGTAACACGAGACCTAGGATCACAAGTAACCCCAAGCTAACCCTGAATTTGGCATATCACAAGCATACTGAAATAATTCTAAACAAACGGAAGCATAACTGGCTAAATCATAAACGAAAGGAATAATGATTCTAAAAATGTCTGGAATGATAGTCTGTCTGAAAATCAACTGAACTACATAAGCTGAAGTCAGACTATATGTCTAAAAGCCTTTAATACTGATGAATTACTGGGACAAGCCCCCAGTTAACTCCAAATACTGAAAGTAAGGACAAACTGTCTAACTCAAAAAGCATAAAAATATGTCTTCAGATGATGAGGACTCACCACTGACTGTTGCTGATGTGGCACCGGGCGACCTAATCGCGAGGCTGAACCTGAGAACCTGAACCTGCATCATGATAGAATGCAACGGATAGAGTATGCGTCAGTACTTTGAATGTATTGAGCATGAGGGATATGCAAGCTGACTGAAATATAAATATGCTAAAATACTAAAATGTTGTAAGCTAAACTAAACTGCAGTACATAGGCCCAAAATATAAGCATGCATAAATAGCTAAAAATGCAAGAGTAAACTGAAAACATGCTGAAAGCTGAGAATAAATATAAGTTATGGGATTGAGGTACCTTACTGAAACTAATACTGTGGGAGAGTCTATTAACCGATATAAACTACGTGAGCTAAACATGGAGTCCGATGTATATGACCCATCAAGAGGACCCAATATACCTTGCCATGGTATAAAGGCATGGCTATGGTGTGATCACTAAATTTGATGCCCAACATAGGAGACTTATAAACCTACGTTGGCACGTAGTTTTGAGACTTTAAGGGTATGTTGAACCCTAGTCCAATTTGGTGCTAAACACTACTCCCAAACTGAAGACAATAGCTCATTAAAACTAAAGTCCTGAATTTTCCGAGACGAGACTAAAATGGTCTGAAATCACTAACTTTCTGAAATGCTATAGTGGACTGAAAACTGGCTAAATTCTGCTTTTAAACCTCATACTAATAATCTAGGTTGAAATTTGACGGGATATAATACTTTAGAAAAATCCCACAATTTAGGACTAATTTTCTGATTTCTCAAGTCATGGTGAAAACTCATGCAAATCATTAAAATATATTACAATTCCTATAAAGCAGGGCATAATTCATGTGAAAATCATAAGAACTAAACTCTAGAATAATTTTCTTAATTGGGTAGGAACCCTAGTTCTTAAATTCATGGAAAACTGTAAAAAAAAAACTGAGAGTTTTTGGGCATAAGGGTGGACTAAACCCTTACTGAATACCACATACCTGGTGGATGAAAATCCCTGTAAGAAACTGAAGTTGAATCTTGAAGGAGAAAGCCCTAGGTCTGGAAATTCGGGGAAGAACGCTCCTTTTTGCTTGAGAACTGACTTGAGAGGAAACTGATTTATTTTGGGGGTTTTGACTTGATAAAATAAGCCTAAGGCTATTTATAGTTGGAGCTAATTTAAGAAAGAAATGTCCAAAATACCCCTGAGAAAGTAAATTAAAAACTGCTGAAAAATTCGCGATCTGGGTTCCACAACTCGTGGAACCCTATCGTGGTTCCTGGGCATTTTGTCTAGTTGCGGGTATGAGTTCCACGACTTGGGTTCACGACCCGTGGAACCTCCACGGTTCATGGAACCCTATAGTGGTTCCTGAGGGATTGATGAGCCTCAGGTCTGAGTTCAATGAGCCCATTCCACGACCCGTGATCCTGTTCAAAGTCCATGGACTTGGTTTGTGGTTTGGGTTCTGAGGGATTGGTCTTCAGGACTGATTCCACGAATGGGAACCACGGTCCGTGGACTGTTCCACGACTCATGGAATCGGTCTGTGGTTCCTGATCTAGCATGGACAATACAAAATTTTAAGTTTTCTGGGCTAGTTCTAGGCTTAGGATTTCTAGGGTGTTACAATATCTCTCCCTTGGGATCATTCGTCCTCGAATGAAAACTAAACAAACTGCATTTGGAGGGAAGAAGCTGCAATCTCTACCACTAAGCATTAAAAGCTGATTTCTAGCTGAAATAGGTTCTAAGTACATGAAAGAGTGCTGAAATTCATGAATAGCTGATGGAACATGATACTGTGACTGAAATACGCATGAGAATAAGCTCAAAAACTGGAGAGGAACTATTACCTCAAGCTGAAGTTGGATCGAAAGGAAAGATGTGTGGGTACTTGGTCATCATGGTTGCTTCTGCTTCCCATGTAGCTCCCTCAACTGACTGGTTCCTCCAAAGAACTTTTACTGAAGTGACTTCCTTGTTTCTTAGCCTCCAAACCTGATGATCAATAATCTGAACTGTGACCTCTTCATAAGAGAGATTGTCCCTCTCACCCATGCTTTCTAAAGGCACAACTAAAGCTGGATCACTAACTTATTTCTTCAACAAGGATACATAGAAGACTGGGTGCACCAATGCTAAGTCTGCAGGAAACTCTAACTCATAAGTCACCTTGCCAACTCTCCTCAGAATCCTGTAAGGACCTACATATTTGGGACTAAGCTTTCCCTTCTTGCCAAATCTCATCACACCCTTCATGGGTGACACTTTCAGAAAAACCCAATCATCAACCTCAAACTCTAGCTCCCTTCTTGTCACATCTGCATAAGATTTCTGACGACTTTGAGTCACCTTCAACCTTTCTCTAATAAGTTGAACCTTCTTCATAGTCTCATGGACTGAATCTAGCCCTATCAAAGCTGCTTCACCTACCTCAAACTAGACTATAGGTGATCTACACCTTCGCCCATAGAGTGCCTCATACGGAGTCATCTGAATGCTAGAGTAAAAACTGTTATTATAGGTGAACTCTAAAAGAGGTAAGTGATCATCCCAATTACCTTTGAAGTCGATTACACAAGCTCTCAACATATCCTCTAAAGTCTGAATGGTACGATCTGCCTGTCCATCTATCTGCGGGTTAAAAGTCGTGCTGAGATTAACCTGAGTACCAAGACCCTTCTTGAATGATCTCCAAAACTGGGATGTGAACTGAGTACCCTTATCTGAGATGATGGATAAGGGAAATCCATGCAACCTGACCATCTCACGGATATAGAGTCTGGCATAGTCCTCTGCTGAATCAGTAGTCTTGATAGCTAAGAAGTGGGTTGACTTAGTCACTCTATCTACAATCACCTAAATAGAATCATGCTGCCTACGAGTATGAGGTAAATCTGTAATAAAGTCCATATTGATCACCTCCCACTTCCAAGTGGGAATTTCCATCTCCTGAGTCAATACCACTCGGTCGCTGATGTTCTACCTTCACTTGCTGACAGTTGGGACACTTAGCCACAAAATCAGCAGTGTCCCTCTTCATACCATTCCACCAATAGACTTCCCATAGGTCACGGTACATCTTGGTGGCACCAGAATAGATGGAATATCTGCTGCCTCAAGTCACCTACATTAGGAACATATAACCGACCCTGATAACAAAGTACAACATCTCCCCTTTGGGAGAAATCCTCTATACTCTACTGCTGGATAACACCTTTTAGCTGAAGTAATATGGGATCACTGTCTTGATTTTCCTTCACCATGGCTACCAATGAAGACTCTGACCCATTCTGAACAATGACACTGCCTTTTGACGAATTTGTGAGGCGAACCCCAAACTGAGCAAGCCTGTGAACATCTTTGGCTAGTTCCTTCTTTCCTTCCTCAAACTGTGATACACTACCCATGGACAACCTACTAAGTGCATCAACTACTATATTGGACTTATCCGGATGGTAAAGCACACTCATGTCATATTTCTTGAGAAGCTCTAGGCACCTTCTCTGATGAAGATTCAACTCCTTCTGCGTGAACACATACTGAAGGCTCTTATGGTCAGTAAACACATCTACATAGACACCATACAAGTAATGTCTCCAAATCTTCAAGGCAAAGAACACTGCTGCTAACTCAAGATCATGAGTCGGGTAGTTCTTCTAATGAGTCTTAAGCTGTCTGGAGGCATATGCAATGACTTTACTATGCTGCATCAGAACACAACCGAGGCCAACTCTGGATACATCACAGTATACTAGAAACCATCTGAACCCTCTGGTAGAGTCAAAACTGGGGTTGTGGTCAACCTAGTTTTCAGCTCTTGGAAGTTTTTCTCACACTCATCTGTCCACTGGAACTTGACTTTCTTCTGAGTCAGCCTAATCAATGGAGAAGCTATGGATGAAAACCCCTCAATAAATCTCCTGTAGTAACCAGCCAAACCCAAAAAGCTCCTAATGTCTATCGGAGAGGTGGGTCTAGGCCAATTATTTATTGCATCTATCTTCTGAGAATCCACTTGAATACGCTCCTTAGACACTACATGACCCAGAAAGGCGACTAACTACAAACAAAATTCACACTTATTGAATTTGGTGAATAACTGTCGATCCTTGAGAGTTTACAACACCACTCTCAAATGATTAGCATACCCCTCTCGCTCCGTGAGTAGACTAAGATATCATCTATAAAGACAATAACGAACATGTATAAATACTGCTTAAACACCCTGTTCATCAAGTCCATAAAAGCTGCATGAGCATTCGTTAGTCCAAAAGATATAACCACAAATTCGTAGTGACCATACCAAGTTCTGAAGGGTGTCTTACGAATGTCACACTCTCTAACTCTGAGCTAATGATAACCGGACCTAAGGTCTATCTTGGAGAAATAGATGGCACCCTGAAGCTGGTCAAAAAAGTCATCAATCCTGGGGATGGGATACTTATTCTTGATTGTGACCTTGTTCAACTGACGGTAATCTATACACATCCTGAGAAAACTGTCTTTCTTAGGCACGAAGAGGACTGGGGCACCCCATGGAGAGATACTAGGTCTGATGAAGCCCTTATCTAGGAGGTCTTTGAGCTGTTCTTTCAACTCCTTAAGCTCAGATGGAACCATTTTGTAAGAAGGAATAGATATGGGCTGCGTATATGGAAGAAGGTCTATCCCAAAGTCGATCTCCCGCTCAGGAGGGACTCTGGGCAGATCTTCAGGAAATACCTTTGGAAATTCACTGACAAAAGAGGTGGGGTTTCAGACTCGGAATCTTTAACTCGGACTATGTGGTAGATGTAACCCTTTGAGATCTTCTTCCTAGCTTTGAGGTAAGATATGAAATGACCTTTTAATGTTGGAGGACTACCCTGCCATTCTAAGACAAGCTCATCTGGAAACTGGAATTTCATGACTCTGGTTCTGCAGTCGACTGAGACATAACAAGTTTGTAGCTAATCCATGCCGATAATGACATCGAAGTCGGTCATATCTAACTCTACTAAATCTGCTGAGGTGACCTTATGAAGGACTAAAACTGGGCAATCTCTATACACCCTCTTAGCTAGGACTGACTCACCAACTGGAGTAGAGACTGGGATGGGTTCTAAGAGTTTTTCAGGACTGACTCCAAATTTACATGCAATATACGGGGTTACAAAAGATAGAGAAGCCCCTGGTTCTAACAAGGCATAAACATCAAGAGAGAAGACTGATAACATACCAGTGACTACATCTGGTGAACTCTCCTGATCTTGGCATGAAGACATGGAATAGAGATGGTTCTGACGCTGACCGCCACCTGTGCCAGAAGTAGTACTCTATTGAGCTGTGCGACCTGATAGAGCTGCTGAAGTGGGAGACTGAGCTCTGTTATCTCCCTGTCCTTGCCTGGTGGAAGAGCACTCATTTAACCTATGGCCGAGCTGACCACACCCGAAACACCCTTCTCTGCTAGCCAAACACTCCCCTGGATGATTCTTACCATACTTGGAGCAGGCTGGAAAAATGTGATTACCTGAAATACTTCCCTGAGATTTAGAGCCTGGTGCTCACTTTTTCTGATCCTGTCGAGGCCTGGGAGACAGAGCACTAGCTGATGAAGGTGTTGGGGCTGCCGACCTCTGTTGGAACTGTGAGCGATTCCCACCGCCTGACCTCTACTGAGAATATTCATAGTTGCATGTCCTAGCCTTTTTGTTATCCCTAGCCATCTCCTTAAGCTTATCCTCCTCAACCTGCTGCGCATGGGTCATCAGTCTAGAGATATCCATATCCCCTACTAGCATAGCATTCTGCACTCTATCTTCACCAAATGGATACTCCAAATAAGAACTTGCCCATTTGTTCCCTCGGATCAGTCACCATATGTGGGGCATACCTGGAAAGCTGGGTGAACTTTAACCTATATTCTTGGACTGACATCAAACCCTGGCTCAATTCATAAACTCCTAGGCCTTAGCCTCCCTCAACTCTCTTGGAAAGAACCTGTCCATAAAAGCTCCAGTAAAGCAGTCCTATGTCACATGAGCTGCATTCACACCCCTGTTGTCTTTCCACTGCGTGAACCAGATATGAGCTACATCCTTGAGTTGATAGGATGCTAACTCAACACTATCAGCACCAGTCACTTGCATCACCACAAGAATCTTCCTGATCTCATCAATGAAATTATATGGGTCCTCACCAACCTTCGATCGTAGAAACTCTATCGGATTCATGCGAACAAAATCTCAGACCCGGGCTGCAGCTGATCCACCAGTGGGGTTTGCAGGAACTGGGGCCTGCTGATTATCCTGATTGGCTATGGACTGAGCCAACAGCTGGATTGCATTATGGAACTCTGCATTTGTAACCTCATGGTCTGGGGCAGTAGGATTAGCGTTAGCATTATGGGCATTAGCTCTGTGAGGATGTATGATTTGAAATGCATAACGAATGGATTAAAGAGGAGAAACTGAACTAAACTTCATCACACAATAAGGATAATGAAAGAAACAAAGTTTTTCTTAAAACACACTGTAGCCTCTCCCTCATAAGTGTGGCACGCTTCACACCCATGAAAGAGACTCTACTTAGTGCGGCTTTCAGACACTCTTGGACTCTTGAACCTGATGCTCTGATACCAAGTTTGTCAAGCCCTGAGTCTATCCCCCAGACGTAATACGGAATCTAGGATCACAAGTAACCCCAAGCTAACCCTGAATCTGGCATATCACAATCATACTGAAATAATTCTAAACAAACGGAAGCATAACTGGATAAATCATAAATGAAAGGAATAATGATTTTAAAAATGTCTGGAATGATAGTATGTCTGAAAATCAACTGAACTACATAAGCTGAAGTCTGACTCTATGTCTGAAAGCCTCTAATACTGATGAGTTGCTGGGACAAGCCCCCAGCTAACTCCAAATACTGAAAGTAAGGACAAAATATCTAACTCAAAAGGCATAAAAATATGTCCTCGGATGATGAGGAATCACCACTAACTGTCGCTGATGTGGCACTAGGCGATCTAATCACGAGGCTGAAGCTGAGAACCTGAACCTTCATCATGATAGGATGCAGCACATAGAGTATGCGTCAGTACTTTAAATGTACTGATCATGAGGGATATGCAAGGCTGACTGAAATATAAATATGCTAAAATACTAAAATGATGTAAGCTAAACTAAACTGCAGTATATAGGCCCAAAATATAAGCATGCATAAATAGCTGAAAATGCAAGAGTAAACTGAAAACATGCTAAAACCTGAGAATAAATATAAGTTGTGGGCCTGCGGTACCTTACTGAAACTAATACTGTGGGAGAGTCTATTAACCGACATAAACCACGTGAGCTAAATGTGGAGTCCGATGTATATTCCCCATCGAGAGGACCCAATATACCTTGCCAGGATATAAAGGCATGGCTGTGGCGTGATCACTAAATCTGATGCCCAATAGAGGGGACTTATAATTCTACGTTGAAACATAGTTCTGGGACCTTAAGGGTACACTGAAACCTAGTCCAACTCGGTGCTAAACACTACTTCCAAACTGAAGACTAATAGCTCATTAAAACTGAAGTCCTGAATTTTCTGAGATAGGACTAAAATGGTCTGAAATCACTAACTTTCGGAAATGCTGTAGTGGACTGAAAACTGGCTAAATTTTGCTTTTAAAACTCATACTAATAATCTAGGTTGAAATTTGACGAGATATAATACTTTAGAAGAATCCCACAATTTAGGACTAATTTCCTGATTTCTCAAGTCATGGTGAAAACTCATGCAAATCATTAAAATATATTGAAATTCCTATAAAGCAGGGCATAATTCATGTGATAATCATAATAACTAAACTCTAGAATAATTTGCTTAATTAGGTAGGAACCCTAGTTCTTAAATTCATAGAAAACTGTAAAAAAAAAGCTGAAAGTTTTTGTCATAAGGGTGGACTAAACCCTTAATGAATACCCACATACCTGGTGGATAAAAATCCCTGCACGAAACTGAAGTTGAAGCTTGGAGAAAAAAGCCCTAGATCTGGAATTTCGTGGAAGAATGCTCCTTTTTGCTTGAGAACTGACTTGAGAGGAAACTGATTTGTTTTGGGGGTTTTAAATTAATAAAATAAGCCTAAGGCTATTTATAGTCAGAGCTAATTTAATAAGGAAAGGTCTAAAATACCCTTGAGAAAGCAAATTAAAAACTACTGGAAAATTCGCGATCTGGGTTCCACGGATAAGTTCCACGGTTCGTGAAAGATTCCACGACTTGTGGAACCCTATCGTGGTTCCTGGACATTTTGTCTAGTTGCGGGTATGAGTTCCATGACTTCGGTTCACGACCCGTGGAACCATACATGGTTCGTGGAACCCTATTGTGGTTCCTGAGGGATTGATGACCCTCAGGTCTGAGTTCCACGAGCCCATTCCATGACCCATCTGTGGACTTGGTTCGTGGTTTGGGTTTCGAGGGACTGGTCTTCAAGACTGATTCCACGGATGGGAACCACGGTCCGTGGACTATTCCACAATCTATGGAACCGGTCTGTGGTTTCTGATCTGGCATAGACAATATAAAATTTAAAGTTTTTTGGGCTAGTTCTAGGCTTAGGATTTCTAGGTTGTTACACTGTAGGGGAGCTTCAGTTTCAGGATAGTCGGATTTAGTTGGGAACCATGAGGGAAAGGGCTATTATTGTATAATAGCGGGAATATGTTTTTGTGAAGAGTCTTCTTGTTGTGATTCATAACTGGTTGAGTAAAATGATGCTAAGTTCTTATTTATGCATTGCTGGGTTCGGCCTTGGGGTTATTTTAAAGGCCATAATGCTATTTCAGGTGTTAATATTGATAACAAAGAATGGAAAATGAGTAAACTTTGCAGAATCCGATAAATTCTAGGTTGCTGCCGTTGGGGCAGCCATAGCGGGACTGACCCGCTATGGCGATCCTGCTATAGCCAAAAAAAAATTCTATAGTGGTATCGTGGTAGTGGTGTGCAAGCTGCTATAGAGGGAAGGGCGGGACAGAATCCTTACCTTGTTTTCTCCTATTTTGATTTTCATTCCCGGGGTATTTTAAATCATCAATTTGAGCTGTGAGCAACTGCGTTAATCATGGAAATCACTTATAGATAAATTTGGCATGCATTAATAGTAATATTGTTAAAACCAGCATCCATGTGTGATAATAAATAAGAAAAGGAAGGGGAGAACTTTGTCTAATACATGCCCAAAATAGGGGCAAACCCAAAAGCAGTAAAATAATATATAAGAGGGGAGAGGGAGCAAGGATGATATGCATCGGGGGGGATAGCCAGAATCCCTGCCACCATCATGGGCTGCTGGGGCAGGGTCCTATGCCTCGGTGTCACTCAGGAAAGGAAACTACTGCATGTCCTCTAGCTTTAGCTAGGGAAGTTCCTTATCAAGTACGGTGCAACTAAACATGACCTTAACGGTCTTCCATAGCCGTGTCACATGCGATCTCAGGAGCGCCTCTTTTTTATTCTCCTCATCAAGATCTCTGCAGAGCTCTGTATAGTCCTGCACAGAGGGAGGTGGGGTTGTGGCTCCTACAGTGGTGCTCTCCATGAATTTCTTGATCGCGGCTAAATTTGCCTCCAGGCAACTGCTAGTGATCAGGGGCTGGGACTGGGAGGGAGGGGCATCATCATCAGCATCATCATCGGTCCCCTCCACGGCCCGACTGCTCTCAGCCTTACCTACATATTTTTCTCTTCTTCTTCCCCTTGGAGGCAATCACTTTCACCCGGAAGGGGTGAAAGGGAGTGTCCATCTCCACCTCTCGATCGGCCTCCTCCTCAGGCACCTCAGTTTGCCTGCACAGCGCAGACACCAGACCAGGAAGGAAGGGTCCTTTCTTGTTTCCCCAATAGATGTTCATCCACTCAGATACAATCTGTACCCCCATGTTTAGATGTATGCCTTGTGTGGTGCAGGCCACCACCAAAGCCCGTGGGTAGGTTACATCGGTAAGATTACCCGATGAATGAATCCTCTGGGACACTAAGTTCAGCCACCTCCTATCATCGGTTATGAAGTATGTACTCGTTACGTCCCTAATGGTAGGCCAGTAGACTTGGTCCATGAACTCCCTCTCGACCAAAGTATCCCGCAACCATTTCATGTTCATCTCTCAAAGCTTGGCTTTGTACCTGACATTAGAAACATGAGGCACTCCCAACACCTTATTGACAGTTTGAATATCCACGGGGAGATCTACTCCTCAAATACGAATGGTGGGGTTGGGTTCATCCCAAAGCACAGTAGGGAGTATAGCGTAGAACCCTTTTACCCAGCCTGAGACCCCAAAAGGGGGGAGCCTCCACCAATGGACCCCAGCTGAACTTCCAAAGCCGATTGTAGAAATCTCTTGCTTTCTCTTCCACCCTGCTCATGTTGAAGTCCCTTTCATAGCAAATACCGGTCCTTCAGTAGTCATGGGTTAACTAGAATATAGTTACACATAGAGAAAAAAGAGAATAAAAATAACACAAGAATTTAACGAGATTCGGCGAGGCCTAATCCTCCAAGCAAAAACAGAGAGAGTTTTCAACTATGAAAGAGAATAAGTGTACAATATTTTTTGAATCCTCAACTACAACACCTATATATAGATCTCAAGTAGTCCTAAACCTTTAAGAAAAAAGTTCTCCCAATCCTACAAGGACTATATTTTTCTTTCTCAAATCTGTTAGGATAATGAATTTCTTAAACCAATAGGGATTATGAATTTTCTATAATATACAAGAAAAAAATTCAAGACTTTATTATCAAACCTTCTCCTTGGCTTGAATTATCCTCATCAATAGGAACGTCTCTCTACTTTGTCCCCAACCCTCTAAAGGGCTCTACTGAGTGTTGCTCACACTAATCAAGTCTAGGCAATATCTAAACTTATTGGTCTGAATTGCCTTAGTCATCATATCTCTCAGATTATTATGTGTAGACACTTTCTTCACATCAATAACCCCTATGCAGCCTACTACTTTTTGTTCCTTCAACAATAAACCAAACTTTCATGTTTGATTCTTGTGAAGTGACTCAATCTCTTCACCCATAGCACCAACTCATCGATCCACTTTTGAATTAGAACTAGCTTCTTTATAGCTAGTAGGCTCAAGCACGTCAATGGTCTGTGGAACTGACAAAGTAAATTTCATAAAATTTACATATCCAAAAAATTAATGTGGACATAGATAATGATCGTAATGAATCTAGTGATATTTCTGCATTGAAAAATAGCTTTGGAAAAAAGTTTGATGAACATTCTAACGACATTTGTTATGTGTTGTATGATTGGAGTTCTTTGGCATTTGTACATGGAGTGTTTCATTGGCTTAGTTTTTCGTATTAATTGATAATTTTAACACATTGACTTTTTATACAAAGATACTACATGATTTTCACCGTTGATCGATTACAATTCCAAGACCTTGTGAGAATTGTCATAATATCAATCAAAGGGAGTTTGTAATATCATTAAAATTTTAAATAAGGTATATAGAGAGATACCATTGCTAAAGTGAATACGTTTAAGATTGATGTACAACAAATTTGACCTTTTAATATAGGAAGGAATGCTTTGTGTTTACTCTATTTCTATTTTGAACGCGGACACTTTAAAGTTACAGCTAATGAAAAATTATGGTATTTAGAAATTTTGGATTGAATTGTTACTATATAAGATATAGAAATTTATTTAGTCATAACCAAATATAGATTTGCAGATGATGAATTGCAACTCCATTGCATTAACGCTAAAAGTTCTGGACTCAATCTATGACATGGAAGGACCATTTGGATTATGGTCTCAATTTGATATCACTCTGGATGGACTAGGTTTAAGAGGAAGCTTGATCTCTCTAAAATTATTTATATATATTTGCTTATGTATGATCCACATTTTTTTTAATTTTCTCCAATACCATGCATGTTACAACCTCTTATTCTTATAAGTTTATCTATTGCTTGCTGCTATTTTTCATTCCAAGAAAAAAGTTATTAATAATTAATTAAGCACCAAATTTAATTTCACTGACTATAATTAGAGAAAGAAAATCTATAGTAATTTATATTAATTTTCAGTTACTTAAAAGGACAATCTATTATGATTCTTTTCACAAGATGTAATAAATTATATAATTCAATCAAGAAAAATCAATAAAATGATCAGGTTATAACTAAAATGTGAGTTGAAATAAATTAAATTATCAAGATTAATATTATAGACTACAAGATATAAAACTGCGTCGTTAACAAATTAATGCATATAGAGACTAGAACACAATTTTAAGGTATTTAAACATTGACTGAGTGAAAAATAAAATTAATAATAATAATAATTTATTTACCTATTTTATCATATTGATTTTCTTACTAAGATTATATTTTTGGTAGGTTTTTAGGATTAATAGATTTGGTCTAATTTTGACTGATCAAATCTGATGTAAATCAATATATATAGAATGTTATTTATAAAATTTCCAAATATTATCTTGTAGCACCACCTCACACCAACTATAAAAATCTTTTTTTTGTTCCTTAATTTTCCATCCCTCAATTGCATTCTCTATTTCTCTCTATACACGCCCTCCACTTTGGAGATCATATTTGAGCTTTCTTTCATGTCCTCCAATTCTTTTTCAAATGTAAGAAATATTTCAACCAATCTTGTTAAACACATATTCCTTCTGTCTTATTTATGTGATAATTTTTTAAATTTTGAGAGTCAAATTACCACTCTAGGTTCATAAAAAGGAAAAAAAAATATTTGATGCTTATATAGAGATGTTTGATTTACTCTATATTTGGATACAAGGTGTGCATTTCATAATTTTTTTTCAATTATTATAATAAATTTTTGAAAGTAAATTATATACTTACGTCTAATAATCATGGCGTATTAGATAAATAAAAAGTCTTGATTTTATTGATGGTGCGAGAGTCACAACTTGCTCACATAAATGCTAGTTTCCTTGTTGAGTTGAAGAATTTTCGCCAGAGACTCCTTTATCTAATACATATTTTCCTCCCGGACTATCAATCTTTCCTGGACATCACTAGTCTACTTGAAAATTTCATTAGCAGAATCTGCAGATACCTTGCTTGCTCTGAGTTGTTTTGTCTTTATCCTAATGGACCCCTTCTTGCACCATTTATCATCAATTAAGATATAACTTATGCTAGAGAAGGCTCGAGTATCACAAGGTGATGACACTTTGATGAGTTTGTAACCAGAGAACAATCATCGAGAAAATCAAGATCTTAATTAAACCATAAGGGAGGCTGGCGGAGCTGTTAGACTCCATGGATAGCATTCAATATCCAATCAGCCATTTACAGCCATATGGTTGAAAGTGAAAATGAGTCCAACAGCTCCACCAGCCTCCCCCATGGTTTAGTTATCTCTTAGATCTTGGTTTCCTTGATAATCGATCTTTCTGGTGACAAATCCATCGAAGTGTCATCATACTATGCCACTCAAGCCTTTTATAGCATGGGTTATTTCTTGATTGATGATAAATAGTGTAAAAAGGGGTCCGTCAGGGTAAGACGGAACAACCCAGAGCAAGAAAGACCTCTGCAGACTCTACTATTGAAATTCTCAAGGAAATTAGTGATGTCAAGGAAAGATTAATAGCGTTGGAGGACAACATGTGTCATGTAAAGGAGTTTCTGACAAAAATTCTTCAACTCAACAATGACACCAACATTGATGTGGGCAAGTTGCACCTCTCACACATCAATAAAATTAAGATTATTCTTTTATCTGATATGTCGTGATTATTAGACGTAAGTATATAATTTACTCTTAAAAATCTAATATAAATTTTTAATTAAACAAATTTATTAAACGCATACATCGTACACAAATATAGAGTAAATTAAACATCACTACATGAGCTTCAAATATTTTTTTTCTCTTTGTGAACCTAGAGTGGTAATTTCCTTTTGAAAACTTAAAACCCGATAGAGAGAGGAGATGTGCTAGATATAGACTGTAATTGATGAATACATATTGAATCAATATTGAGGTTGTATCAATATGTGTCAATATAGAGGTGAGATATATCAACACATGTTCTATCAATATGTATCAATATATATATATGGAGGTTGTATCTCAAATATGTATCAATATAGGTTGTATCTCTGATTTGTATTAATTTGTAACACTACAGGTTATATCAATATCTATTTGTATGGAGATTATATATCAGATATGTATTAGTACAAGTTGTATCAACATGTATCAATATGGAGGTTGTATCTCAGATATGTATCAATGGAGGTTGTATCAATATGAATCAGTATGGAGGTTGTATCAATGGCCTGCTTTATAACAGTGAGATGAAATCACTAGGGAAAAGTGTATAAGATAAAATTCCAAAAAAATTGTTACTTGTATCAATGAATTTTTTAAACTTTTATCTTTGTGTATCAATGATAGAATCGATACAGTATGTATCAGACATTATCAAGTTGATACATATCCATTGATATAATAGTATGTCCTTGCTATGTAGTTCCATTATTGAATACAATCTTGAAGGGTAAATAATAGAGTGATAAAACCTATGAAAAGGAAAAGAGAGAGGTGAGACAGAGAGAAGAAGAGGGAGAGAAAGAGAAAGACAGGAGAAAACAGAGTGAGTGAGAGACATGGGAGAGGGAGAGAATGGAGCAAAAGAGGAGAGAGGCGAACGAAAGAGTGAGAGAGAGTAGAAATTTGCAATAAAACTCTAACTATAATTATGTTTGATAATATTTCAGAACTATAGTCATGTATAGTAAATATAGTATTTATGTTTGCTAGGTTACGTAATTTTCCCTTTTTACTTCACATCCTTGTAGATAACTGTCCATCCTTACAAGCTCAATATACAATCAAACATATATAAATATGTATATTTATCCTGGTGGTATTTGTTGCGCTGATCTATTGGATTTGAATAGCCAAGAACACAATACTTTGGGAAGTCAAAGTTCCCAGGCTTTTACAGTTAATGGAGTAGATTAAAATAGAATAAAAATACAAGAAAAATATTTTTTTACAACGAAAGCAGAGCAACATACACAGAGACTGAATAATGAACGGAGAAGGGCCTAAATTACCCTTTAAGTATTGGAAATGGTACAAATATATCCTCCTTCCATTTTTGGGTTCTAAAATGTCCTTCACATCCACCTTTGGGCTCTAAAATACCCTTCTCATACATCTTTGAGGTCTATTTTGCCCTTTTACTTAACAGATCTTTTAATAATAATAATTAGGATTTTCATTTAATATGTAACAATATTTTATTGGTTGAAATTTTAATTAATCAAAACCTATTAACCCACAAATCCAATTCAGATCCTGGATTTAGCTCCTCTTCATTTCTCATCTCTCCATTTTTTCCAAGTTCTTATTTAGATTAGAGACATATGTTATAGATTTAAATTAATGGTTGAGATTTAATAAATTAAAAATAAGCCTTAACTATGATTAAAATAATTAATTACTTTCATACATTTACTTTTAAAATATTATTTTAATCTCACAATTTTAGTTGTACAAAATATCTTTCCTAAATATAAAAAATATTCTTACTTGCCTTGAATAAATTTTGTTATGCATCATTTTTACTTTTAATATTTTGCTACAATTTTTTTCACTCAAATTATTTTTAGCCTAATTTTGGATGGTGGAAAAGAATTTCAATGTTGAAAGAGAAATCCTCTCGCTTTAAAAAATTTACATCCAAAATTTAGTATAACTTTTTTCCTGTATTGTAAATAATATAGCAATCGGATATTTGAATATTTGACAAAATAAAAAATAAAAAATAATATAATTAAAAATAAATTTAGTGGCTAAAATTGTGGGATTGCATTATATTTTGGAGCAAATATATAAAATGTTTATTATTCTAATCATGATTAAGGCTTATCATTAATCTCAACTATTAATTTGAATTTATGACACGTGTCTCTCATCTAAATAAGAACTTAAAAAAATGGAGAAATGAGAAATGGAGAGGAGCCAAAATTCGGGATCCGAATTGAAATTCTGGGTTAATAGGTTTTGATTAATTAAAATTTCAATCAATAAAATATTGTTTACATATTAAATAAAAACCTTAATTATTTTTTCTAAAGGGTGTTTTAAGGGAAAGGATAAAATAAGGCCCAAAGGTGGATGAGAAGAGCATTTTAGAGCCAAAGGTGAATAATACGGGTATTTTAGAGCCCAAAGGTGGATGAAAAAAGTATTTTAGAGTCCAAAGGTGGAAGAAGGGTATATTTATACCATTTTCAATATTTGAAGGATAATTTAGGTCCTTCTCCGAATAATGAATACACTCAGATATCATAGTGTAGATAGAAGCTCATTCTATTTTCTTTTACAAATTTTTGGTATAGAGATAGTTGATAAGTAGCTATAGATTCAAGATTATAATCCGAAAAATGTAAATTATCGAGCGAAGATTAATAAAATATTTTTTATTCACCAAAAATATACTTCAGTTTTTGCATGGAGAGTTGCATCTCAAACATTATCTTTTTAGTGTTGGTTCCCTTTCAAGCAAAAACAATTTTTTTGTCAATAATTTCTTGTTCTTTATTTAAGGAGGAAATGAATACTACTAATTTACCTTCTAAGTTAAGAATAACTATTTATCAGAGCATTAGATATTTTATGTTTGAACATCTATTGATATACTTTTTAGGTATTGTGTTTTAATATTTTATTCGTGACTTATATTAGAAAGTATATTTAATTCATTCAATATTATTACTTCTCCTTGTACATAATTTTTATTTTTTTCAACATGCAAATATAACTTTGATTATGTTATTAATTATTAACATAACCGAATAGACGAACAGAAAAAAATCAAACCGAATAGAGAAAAATCGAATCAAATCAAATTTATTTTGACTCGAATTGAATTGCACTTTTACATAATCAAAAATCGAAAAATCAAAATCGAATAATACAAAATCAAACCGAAAAACCAAATGCACGCCCCTAGACTTAGGTGGCAAAAAAAGGAGAGAGATTCTAACTCTTCCGATTTATCTTCAAAATGATTGCACTGGCCTTCAAGAATTCCCTGGATTAATAATATTAATAAATTAACTAAAGCTCTAGGATTACTGTCTAGTTATGTTGCTTCTAAAATTAATTAAAGAAAGAGGTTGCGCAGATTCAGAATTCGAGAAAGACTAGGCACCACTATCTTTAATATAGTCATAAAATAAAAAAAATTGACAACCAATGTGGGTTTAGTTAAAAGAAGAGGGGCGGGGGTAAAGGAGGCTTGCAACTGAAATTCGAACCCGGGTCATCACGTACTAGCATTTATATATATATATATATCGATCCCTTCCATTTCACGTAGGTTACCCTCTAAAGGCAGTGTTGTGGTATTAAGTTCATCTGAATTTAATACTTTCAAGGAATTGCATAATTTTTTGTGTAAAAATTTATCAAAATTACAGTATATAATAATAGGTCAAAACCCATATAAAATTTTAAAATATAATAAACTTATTGCCAAGAAATTTAATAATTTAAATCTTAAATTTGCTTTCACTATGCAATTTACCACTCACTCATCGAGTTCATTTACCTCAGACAACTAGAGTTGCAACACAAGTCAGATCTGAATTTTGGATTCAATATACAAATTTGGTATTGTCAATTTGATCGTGACCTAAACACTCAAAGAATTTTTTTTTTTGAGTAACTATGCAATAAGATAAATTACGGAATAATAAATCAATACAAGTATTTAGCGTGAAAAACTCCTTACTTAAGGGAGGCAAAAAACTGATCCACCTCTGTATGTATGATTTTTCCCTAACTCTCCACTATGTAAATTCGAGCAAATTTAAGATTCACAATCGCCCTTGTAACACTTAAAGAACTGTTCCCAACAATCTCAACATCTATCCTCTTAATTTTTCTCTTCAATGATTCTACTATGTGAATGAAGTCCCTTACAAATATAAAACAACACTCACTGCAATCAACTAAGAAAATAATCAAGATCTTGTCTTGGTACCAACACGAAGAAACTAACAATTACAATTCAAGAACTGTATGAATAATTCTTTATAGGAACAAGTTCTTCTGTTATAACAACCTTTTCTTCGTGACTAGTTGTGTAAAATTCTTCTCATTCCGACGCCTCTCTTTTTGGGTGTGATCAAACTCCAAAGCATTAACTCTTGTTGTTTATATAAGAGTAAATAGTCTCCTTGTAATTTTCTAATTCAAACACAAATTGGTTCAAGACTTTCAAGAAATTCAATCCTAATTTGACTGAGTTTGAAATTTTTCAAGCGTCAACAAAAACACTTAGCAGGTCAAGATCATAGGAAAACGGAAGAACAAGGGATCTTATTTTAAAGAAGATGATTCCAAAAGAAAGTCAAAACGAGGTATAGGATGCCTTAAAGGTAAATAAGGCCTCTTTCTCCTATTCCCCGGCTAATTCCACGTGCATAATGTATGGTAACTTTCCTTGTATAGAATTGTAGTTCCTTGTCAAATTGAATTCTCCAAGGATTCCTGGTGCATACTTAAAGCAACTTCAGTATTGACAGTCTCCAATACTGCCTCAGAGGGACAAGTTCTCTTATGAGTTTCTCTGGCAATGTTGCTAACTTCTTCACTTCTTCTTGGAGATCTGTGAGCACCTTGTTCTTGAAAATTTTATTTTTCATTCTTCCTTCTTTATATAGATTGTATTGTATTCTGTATACAGTCGGTGATTAATCAAACACCACATGATCTTGAATGTAAATTGATCATGGTGCTTCAATAATTATTTTTACCGTAATATCTCTGTCCTTGAATACAGTACTTTGCCTTGGAGAAAGAGTCTTCCAGCTAAACGTAACTTGTCTCGCTCAAGAAGTGAGAAATTGGGTGTACTTGCAAACTGTTGTGGTATTAAATCCAAAGAAAAAAAAAATACACATCCTATAATAAGGTGTAGCAACTGCGCTCAATTTACTAGACCCTAAAAACAACCTTTGGTACTTGAATAGTTAAGAGTATAAACCCATCAAATCATGTAGAAAGCCATTTCCGATCTGCCCGCCTGATTGATCTTGTAATCAACTATTTCAAAGGGGTTAATGTTGTTGGAACAAATTGTTTACTTT
The DNA here is from genome assembly GCA_003996215.1 of Jaltomata sinuosa. Taxonomy (NCBI): domain Eukaryota; kingdom Viridiplantae; phylum Streptophyta; class Magnoliopsida; order Solanales; family Solanaceae; genus Jaltomata; species Jaltomata sinuosa. The sequence goes on from QJPP01000206.1 coordinate 153,985, forward strand.
ATCGAAAAAAACTTTACTAGAGAATCTTGATTAATTGGTTGGTCTCTTATTTTTTCAACTAGATATAAGAGCCCTAGCTAGTATATTGAAGCAGCGTAACACTATTTCGATATCATTATATCAACGTATTAAATTCACCACATTATTATTTCGATATCATTATATCAACTTCTCAAGTAAACCAGATTTTATTATTCAAAGTTTATGTTATACTTTTTCATTAAAAATTTGCATTGTTTACAATATTCTTACTTCATAAAATTTGCGTATATCCTACCCTCCTCAGACCTCATTTATGAGATTTGACTTTAGGCCCCCAATCTTGTTGAGACGACCCCTGCATGTTATTAACTCAGCCACAAAATTTCCTAAATGAAAGTACCTGTATATACTCAACCACTAAGACTAAAATCCTTTGAATTGACTTATATCCTTATTTGTGCAATAAGGGAAGCAAGTAAACGTAGTAAAGTTGGTTAAAATTCCATTTTTGAAGTAACATTAGAGGATTTAATGATGCACTACCTTCCTTTCTTATTTAGATTTAGAGTTTCTCGAGAAAATTCCCTCCTTCAATATCATGATTGGATCGATCATACCAAATCATAAGCGAATAGAAAAAAATAAGTAGAACAATGCTACCACATCTACTATGAGAAGCCCCTAGCATTTGTTGTGTGAAAAACAGCAACTTGACAGGGACAAAGAGTACCCGCGAAAAGAAAAAAATAGAATTGAGTTTTTGCTAATCCAAGCCATCAAAGTATTGCTTCTTACACGAACTTGGAAGTATTCTTGGGGAAACGTTTGGAGAATAAACAAGAGGTATACAATCTAATTTGTTATCATCAGCATTTGATTAGTCTATCATTCCCCTCTCATAGACATAAGGTTAAAACCTAGTACTATAGTACCCCTTGTATCCTTTTATAGAAGTTACAGGTATAAAATCAGCACTAGTAATCCCCCAACTTACCATTAACTTAAATACTCACAGTGGTTTTGCCCTCATCTTCCCAAGAGCTGCATTTGAATAGCAGCCTTGAGCCACAAAGTTAAGAGATACAGAAAAAGGAGGGGGGAGGGGTTGGATAGATATGCACATAAGCAACAACCTACACCCAGGTTTTACTTTTAAATCACACACAACATATTTGTTCATAAACATCAAGCTCATGGTATGAAGTTTAACCTACACTAAGGGAACACTGTAACTTTTAATAACTGATGCTTCATGTCTATATATTAATAATAAAGTTCAAAGTATGCAGACTGCTATCACTGTGGTGTGTTCTCCAGTACTACGCTACTCGGACTACTCTCTGCTCCTAGCTTCTGGATTCTGCAGATGGCATGAAATCAGGGATCAGTTGGGGAGTAATTAATATGCAATATATATAATTAACCGCGTAAACAATAATGGAAATGCCAAAAGGTGACTATTAATGACATCTCAGACTTGTTAAATAAGTCAACATCGTAGAATTTCCCTTGTCAAACCTTCAAATAGTAGTTAAAAAACTTGAAAAGCCCCACAGGCAGGGTCGATAAGCAAAACCCTTCTCCACACACAATTACAAACTTGATTGGAATGCCCCAAAAGGAAGGAAAAAAGGATTCAAATTCTAATCAATTCTGCACCACAAACAGGCTGACCGAACCGACATAGCATAGGCTTCCAGGTAATAAGAATATATGATTATAAAGATATAGTAGTAGTAAATTAGAGGCCTAGGCAGGAGTAAGACATCAATGGAAGACAGAGAACAAATGACAGGGTAACTTTAGTGATGAAATATGAAATCATGCTTACACTGTAATCTAAGCTTTGAGCTGCTTAAGAATCTGAGGGTGGTTGTTGCTGCTGGGGCCAAATTGGCTGAGCCATATATGGACGGGGCTGCTGGGCATAAAGTGCTTGATCAACAGGCTTTCCCATGTACATCCCTGAAGCTCCAATTGGTGGAGCAGATTGCGGTGGCATGCTGTAATAGAATGGCAGACCCTCAGTTGGGCCTCCAACAGGAAGTGTTCCTCTAGGAATTGATGCAAGCACCTCATCTTTCAAGTCCTCCCTTGGGACAATGTCAACTAAGAAATCAAATATGTCAGTCCTTGTTATGGCTGCAGCGATATCATTTTTCTGCAGTGTCCTCCTTTTGTTCTCCTCAGTGTGGTTCCATGCACGCAGTGTCAATTCAAGTATGAACATCTCACAGGCACGAGCAAATACAACTGGTGCTTCTGCAGATATCATCCTAACATCTTCATCGGCCTTCATGATTTTCTTGATCCTTGCCAATGGAAGGCTATGATTCTTGAAATCAGTAACATGCTCGATTTCTTGATATTGATTCGCCCAGAAAGTTTGGATTTGTTGCTGCAATTGTTGTTGCTGCTGCTGATGAATGTGCTGATAAGCGAGCTGATGTTGCGCCATCTGGGCTGACGAAGCAGCAAGACCAGCTGCTTGAGGAGATTGAATTGCACCAGCTGAAACTGCAGGAGGAGAGGGCCCTGCCATTTGGTTAGCTTGGTATGGAGCACCATATATTGGAGCTGAGCTAGTAACGACTCCAATACCTGGAGGCTGTCCATTTCCATGATGATCCATTTTGAGCAAGTGTCCCTTTCGGAGAATTCAAGGCTAACTTAGGCTGTGGGCAAGGTAGAAACAAGTAACAATTTAAGATTCTAAATAAAGGCTTTCATGTATTAGCGACTGAACAAATAAATCAAAAGAAAAACCAGTCATTCAGTTTAATCATGTCGATGGAAGCCCTGACTAATCATGTCACTTATGAGCTCAATGGTCACATTATGTGTGTCTACATAATGAGACTATAATAATAGATAGTATCAACCTTCTTTAACTTCTCACATGCACTTGTACCTACCTATTGACTATGAATGCTACTTCTATACCTTCTATACTAAGGATATCAATCACATGGAGAAAATATATATTCATGCATTTCGAAGAAAACTTCAGATGCCTAGTAAAAAGATGCTGCTAAACAGACCATACAAATTAAGAAAAATATGCAGAGTATGCATGGAAAGAAAACTTTAAATGCCTACTAAAAGGATGCTACTAAACAAACCATACAAATCATACTTAAATAAATATATGCAGAGTATGCATGGAAAAGTATATCAACCAAATAACAGAAAGAATCAAGTCTAACAGTCCATCATAACTGGTATGCAGATTTCACGAGTATTACAATTATAGATTCACTGGTATCCAGTCCAGTGAATCTATGCATGTGGAATATTACAATGTAAAAAATTATAGATGGCTATTAGAAGGAAACCTAGGAAGTGTAAAAGCAATGAAGTCATTAAGTTCCATCATGACATTCTCAAGAAAAAAAACAAAGACAAGATCTTAACAAGCTAAAGATAGTAATAAGCATTAGACCGCGCTCATGGTGCAAGAAGTAACAGACTCTACAGCCCTAGGAACGGACAATTTAATGATATGATCACACCCTAGAAGAGCTACTGAAAAAGTACAGAAACTACCGAAAACTACAAAACAAATGCACTTCAGCCATAGTTAACAAGATATCATTTCAAAGTATCTAATTATCCAAATCTTCTTTGAAGTAATAATAAAGAAACCTCTTCCCAACTCAGGCATGTGGTGAGCACGCATAATTGTTACAAAATGTTCCTACACTCCGGATAACTAGCTATTTTGTTACTTCCGTCCAATCCAAGATTCCAACTAAGTCCTATCTGGAAGTATGATAGACACCACTTTCATATAATGAACGTGTGGATCATGCATCATTTTTGACATATATATAGTCGGGTAATTTGAGATAACCCACAAATTTGTCGTTTTCAGGAAATCCAAATCCCAATTCCTCACTATCCAGGAAACGTGTAACTAAATGTTCCAGAATTGGAAAACTCCTTATTCTGCTATACCGACAGGAATAATCCAAAACCTTTGTTATTTTCCGCTCATTCCGAATCCAGATGGGAATTAAGTCAAAATGACAAGCACAAAGAAAATCATAAGAGTATTAAATGCTTTCCCCAATGAACCAACACTAAAAATTATTTATTCCTTGATAAAAAATTAATCCTAACACAGTCTTTAAAGCATTTGCAAGTTCCTAGTGATTCATACATGGAAACAACAATAGAAACATCATATCACGACAGCTTAACAAACAAAGGTACCATTTTATGCATCTGCAAAAACCTCTGAATTGAATTTCAGCTCTAAACACCACTAAGAAAAACATACATACATGTGTGTGCCTATATGCGCCTGTCTATACCAGAACATAAGACAACCCCAAACCTCAATCAACAAGCAAAAGAAACCATAAACCCACACATGCATGCATGTTCTTTATGTGTCTTTAAGCACAGAACAAGACCACTTGAATAATACTCAAGACTCTACCAAACAGACCAAAAAAGAAAACACCTAAATCTGATTGACCATCGATCAACATAAAGGGCAAATAGGAGAGCAACATTCAGTACCTCCCTACTGAGTACTGATTGAAGCTACAAATTCTGAATTCACCCCGCGATCAAATTACCTAGCATCAAGGAAAAAATATCAGCAAACAAGCCATAACCTTGAAAAAGAAATTGAGCTGAAAACCCAAAAATAACAAAAAGAACCAACCATACACCTCTATTCTAACAAATGAAAACCCCCAAAAGTAACAAAAAACAAAAACAAAACAATAAGAGGCAAAATTGTTGCAAAAATGGAAACATGCAGATACAAAATTGAACCTGAAAAATTGGAACTTGGATTCCAACCAGAAAAAACTCATTAACAATCAGGCATAAATCTCAATCTAATCAAACAAAAACTACCCAAAAACTTAAAAAGAAAAAGCAAGATTCAGCAAACATGCACATGGAAAATTGAAGCTGAAAAAAAAAAACTGAAATTTGGATTGATAATAAAATTCAGCAAACAACCCATGACCACAAAATCCAAACAAAAAAACCCCACTAAGAATCAACCATAAATCTCTGTTATAACCAAATCAAAACCAGCAAATAAACCAAAAACATAAAAAGAGCAAAAATTTCATGTAAAAAGGGAAATTTAAATGCAAATCAAAGAAAAACTCACTAAAATAACTGCAAATCTCCATTTTAATCAAACACCCACCAAAAAAAAAGAGAGGCAAAATTCGACCAGTACATGTAAAGATATAAACATGCAGATAAAAAATTGAACCTGAAAGATTGAAAATTTCTGTTCTTTTTAGAGAGAGAGAGAGAGAGTCAGCTAGGGTTCAATCAAAGAGGTAGATGATTGATTGATTCCAAATGTAGGTGAAGAGTTAATAAATACTTAACACTTGGAACTTAAAAATTTATTACTCCCTAGTGAGCAAAGTTTAGGTACACCTCTATTTGTTTACTGTGTATGTAAAGTACCACTAAATAAAGCACGATTTTTAGCTGTTGAAACTTTAAAAATAATTGTCAAAAAATAACATATATTTTATTTTTAAAAAAATATAATTTTTTTAACTTCACAAAAAAAGAAATTCAAAAACTGATCTGACTTATAAAAATGTTCGATAATTCTTTTGGAAAAATTATCAAATTTCATAAACAATTACTAATATTTTTAAAATTTTATTTTAAAAAATTATTCTCAAAATTTACGATCAAATAGACTTGTGGTCTCTCTAGCTAGAACTCTCCACGAGGCCCCTCTAATTTTGAAACTTTATTGTGATCATGCTTACGCTAAAAAAAGTTTTAACAAAAGAAAAGAGAGAAAAAAAACCCTACTTTTCTCTTTTTTTTTTTTCTTCTTTTCCATTCTATGAAAAAAGAAAACCCTATTCAATTTTACTAACTTTTGTTTTCCTCATGGCAAAGTGACAAATTTATTCTTTTTGTTTTGTTGTTATTCTGATTTCCTTCTTTTTTTTTGTTGGTTTGGTTGGAGATTTGTCACCCCTTGGTTTTTATCAAACTAAAAAAAGCTAAAAGAAGGAAAAATAGAAGACGCAACTACCATATTCTCTCCGTATTAATTTGTTTGATATATTTTATTTTGAGATGATGTTTAAGAAAATTAAGAAATTTTTTGAATTTTGTAATTTTAAATTTAAAATATATCAAATGTACTAAAATATTTTTTAATTTTATGATCTTAAATATGTCATGTGAAAAATTAAAAGTAAAAAATTATTAAAAAAGAAAGGATTATTCCTTTTGAATTAGACTAAAAAAAAATAAGCCAAACAAATTAAAATCGATTAACAGTAATTTTAATTCAAGTTTATTGATTGCATTTAAAACCAAGCATTATGATGGAGAAAAATATTCATAAAGAATAAAGAGTTACGAATGTTTTTTATGTTTATTTGACGTTTCTTAAGCTTTTGATATAGACACTAATTATTATTTCCTCTGTCTCATATTAATTGTTCATTTTATTATAAATAATTATCTTAAATTATCTTTTACTTATTAAATTAAGACTAAATTAATTAAAATTTTCTCATTTTACCTCTACAACTAATACTCTATCTGTTCCTAAATAAGTAATTGTTTAGCATTTTTATTTTGTTCCTAAATAAGTGGTGTTTTAGATATTAAGGAGACATTAAGGACGTTCTTTCAATTTTATCCTTCTTTAAATAAATAGAGATTTTACATAATCAAGAAACTAATGTGATCAATCAAGCTAAAAAGATTACTTATTTAGGAATGGAGGAAGTATTTTTGAAAGCCTAAACAAGTTTATAAGTTTCACAAAGTTTCTTTTCCAAAAGAGTGGATAAAGGATAAATTAGTAAAATTATTCAACTTATTTTTGATTTCTTAAGAGATGTGTAAAAGAGAAAGTGGATAACTAATGGAGGGAGTATTTTTGAAAGCCTAAACAAGTTTATAAGTTTCAAAAAGTTTCTTTTTCAAAAGAGTGGATAAAGGGTAAATTAGTAAAATTATCCAACTTATTTTTGATTTCTTAAGAGGTGTGTAAAAGAGAAAGTGGATAACTAATATGAGACGGAAGCAAAGGTAAATTTATGATTTCTAAAATAGGGATATATCACTAAAAAAAAATGTATTAAGTTAGAAGTCTCTAGTTAAATAACTCAAGTTTTAACTAAGTGTACCATTCAACCTTCTTGTTGCATGAATGGTCAACAGATAATAATATATTAATTTTTAAAAATATATACATAAAATATCTAATTTTATGAAAAAACCATGAATTCACGTATATTCATAATATAGCATATAAATTCGCTACTGGACGGAGGGAGTAGATTTTTAGTGCTCATACAGATGATCAAGTGAAAGAAAACTGATACTCCATTTGAGGGTTTTTAATTCATTTTTTTTCACAATGAAAGAGATGAAACTGAGGCAGATTGACGCACTTCTCAAAAATGGAACCTCTAGGACATATTTGGTGTAATAGATAAAAGGAGATAATTTTGGTATAATTTTTTTAATTTTTTTTAATTTTTTATTTAGTTACAAAATTTAGAATAACTTATTTATGAAAAACAATTAGTCATAGAATAAGTTATTCATGTCTAGAGATGGAATATTAATAATTGTGACATAATGGGATAAATAATTAAAATAACAAAAATATGCTCCTCAAACCCTTTTCATATATTACTACATAAAAAAAATTAAATAAGGTGAAAGATATTTTTGTAAACAAATAATTTATTCTTAAAAATTATTTAAAATATATTATTTTTTAATATAACAAACTAAACACTCAATAAAAATAATATTCATACTAAAATAACTTATCTAATATAATTAATCCCAACATAATTAATCTCAACCTAATAACTTGTATTCAAACCAAACTACCCTTAATGGAGTAATAATGATGGGGTGGGATGTAGTGTGGGGGTGGGGGAACTGTTAAATCTTCATCTATATCCAATAGATAATTGATTAGGCAGCCATTTAACTTTTCTGTTGGTTTGACCATTTGGTTTCCACTAGATATTGCTTTTTGCCAAACGAGCACTTCATAAAGATACAACGTGTGAACTTATCCAAATAAGATAAATTAGGCTTTTGTTGGTATAAATTAGGCGTTTATTGGTATCCAAATAAGATACATTAGATATTTTACGGTAAGTAGGGTTGTTCATGGTTTGGTTAAAAACCAAATCAAACCTCAAATCGATTAAAAATATTAATATTTGGTTTGGTTTAGTTTAGTTTGATTTGGTTTTGAATTTTAAAAATCAACATTATTTGATTTGGTTATGATTTTACAAAAAACAAACGCAAAATAATCGAACCGAACCGATAAATTATATATACAAATTTTATAGTTATTTATATATTATTTATAAATAAATTATGATTATTTTATTATATTTTAATCATGAACTTAATCTTTAGCATATCATAATTTATCAAGCCAGACACTTTAGCCCAAATCCGACAACCCTCAACTTCAAGTCCAACACTTTAATCTTTAGGTGTCTAAGTTCTAACCATAGGATCTCACTTTTTATTTTAATTTAAAAATAATGCGTAGCAAATCAAGTGCTTATTATTGCATTCTGTGGTTCTTTCCATAATACTAAGTAATGCATTAAAATTTATAGGATTAGTGTCTCATTTTTTTGGTGGTTGCTTCCCCATAAAATAGTTATTTGTGATTTTTATCCTATAGACGGTACTACTAATACTTATTATTTTGGTATTTGATTCACAAATTCAAGAGACAAAATTATTGTTTGCAATATCAAATAAGATAGGTTTGTTAAAGATATTTACTTAGTTGGTGTTATTAGGACTTGTATCTAGGCAAACATTTTAGCTATTGTCATTTTTTATACTATTATCAATTTATCATTAGTTAGGATCATAAACCGAAAAAATCGAACCAAACCGACAAGAACCAAACCGACAGTTATTTTTTTATTTGGTTTGGTTTGGTTGTAGAAATTTAAAAATCGACTAAATTGGTTTGGTTTTGATTTTGATCAAAAACTGACCCAAACCGACCCGTGAACACCCCTAATGGTAAGTAACATACATTATAGCTTGTTTGATTAAGGTTTTGGGAGGTTTAAAGTATTTTTTTTTTTAAAAGTGAGGTATTTGTAAGTTTTTGAGAGAAAATAAGTATCGATGAGGAGTAGTATAAACTATTTTTCAGAAGTTAAAAAAATAGTTTTTCATCAAAAAAAATTTTATTTGAAAAGCAATTTTGAGAAAATACACTTAAAAGCACTTTTTAAAACTGTCACGATCCAACCGTTGTGAGTGCACCCACACTAACTCTCCTATGGAAGAATCATTTAACCCCAATTACCCAACATCAATACTTAACAGTTTTTTAAATATGAAATAAGCGACTTCATTATCAGACAATAAATTCGGATAAGTCTAATAATAAAAATAGTGCAAAATAAATTAAATGACTAGGCATTATGTTTTCACCTAGTCCCTTCACAAACAATAAACAGATAAATCAGACAAACGCATGACAAATTCAACCAATCCACCCTTATCAATATCATGACTAATAACAGTAAATTCAACCTTGCCACAAGTTTTTTTTTTATACTTGACTTCAACAAATGATTACACAATTCAAGTAAGTTAATAGCTCGGATAAGTCATGGATCCAAAATAACATCAATAATATATCCCTATTCACTTATGAAACTGTCAAACGCATTAATACCATGTACATACATGCTATGGGTCTTATAAATTCTCACTAGCCATGACCTGCAGAGGACGAGCTCAGTCCATGTAACAAATAATTCAGACAATTAGTGTTTGTCACCTTTATCCCAAATCAGTGTTATACCACCCTTATTCCAATGTCCCACCCTTGTACCTCCTGAATTTCACTAGTTCTGTGGCAATGACCTTTACCGATTCATCTCACAATATCAACTCATGTCACAATACTTACAATCACATTTTGAGATAGCACAATCGCATTACATTTTAAAACAAGTATTTTTACATAATCTAATTTCAGGTGATTAGACACTTGCAATATTATCCGGCCAGTTAACATTTACATCATGCATTGCAACAAGTAAACAAAGAGGTAATTAACATGCACACATCAACTAAATTAAGTATCAACAACAATTCAATTATCACCTACCTCAATCCAACCCTTGCACTGTTCTAACAAACTTGAGCCTTTTCCTTTCTTACAAGTTCAGCTGATTGTGATCTAAAAATAACAAGGTAAACACTACTCAATAAATATCCTAAAAATTACAAGGATTATAACCTAATTCCATAATCTCAAGGCCAACGACCATGATCATTCCTTCGTTCTAGGGTTTTTCTACATTCATTCCACCTAAGATTTCTAAGCATGTAGCCTTAATTTATTCACCCTTGACCAAAACTCAAAGAATACATCTTATTTTTACTAAATTACATCAGAAAATCAATCTAGGTCAAGTTAAATCTTCTCCCACAATCAAAACCTAGTGAAAGGATTAACCAATAAAAAATTAATTAAACGGGTAGATTTACTTACCTCAATGAAGAAATTTGGGTAGAAACTGATGAAGTACGCCCTAAATTGCTTTTTTCAAGTCTGAAACAAAGATGAAATGAAAAATAATGTTTTAAGTTCAAAATTGCATTTAAAAGCGTGCAACCCATTATAGAAGCCCAATCCTCGCTATAGAGACATCGCTATAGCAGAATTTGCACGCTATAACGAGGTTGACCAAGGCTGACCTCCGCTACAGTAAAATTATTCTCGCGATAGCAGACCCGTGACAACGACTTATCTCCCATCGCAGTGGCCTAGGCGAGACAGAATGTTTGACAATCTCAGATTTTTTTTAGTTTTATAATACATTTTCAGATATTGTCATCTCAAACTAACCACTTTACATCAAACAAGATAATCGGAAGTCTACTAACCCAAATTCACTTTTAAAAGTTTTTATGAACTCCTTAACCTCTTAGCTATCATAATACAATCTTGAGTCATATAGACACCAATTTATCCATTATAGATTTATCTAGACCTACCACACCTGAAATTTTTACAAGACTAACATAGCCTGAAAATTCAAAAAAAATTATTCGGTGAGAAACTTAATTCGAATGTTGGCACGATAGTCCATACCATAAAAATAAAAAATAATTATTACAACAGATACCAATTTATCCATCGTTCATTCCCGAATGATAAATCAAGAAAATGAGTAAAATGAAGAGAGGAGAGTACCTGAATCTTCAAAAAAGTGAGGGTACTTGTCGCGCATATCTTCTTCAGTATCCCAAGTGGCCTCCTCAACCGAATGGTGCTTTCACTGGACTTTCACTGATCTAATATCCTTAGTCCTTAACTTCCAAATATCCCGATCAAGAATTGTTATTGGTTCCTCTTTATAAGAAAGGTTCTTATCAAGCAAAACTGAGTCCCCCTTAATTATGTAGCCACCATCCTCATGGTATTCTTAAACATGAAAACATGAAATACCGGATGGACTCTGGACAGGCTTGGAGGCAATGCCAGCCTGTAAGCTATCAGACCCACATCATTAAGAATCTTAAACGAAACGATATACCTAGAGGTGAGCTATTCCTTCTTATCAAATCACATAACTCCCTTCACGGAAGGCACCTTCAACAACACATGCTCACTCAGTTTGAAATACATATCCTTTACCTTGCGGTCTACGTATTCCTTTTGTCTACTTTGAGCTGTCAACAACTTGTTCTGAATGAGCCTCACTTTCTCTTGGACTTCCTTCACCAGGTCAGTGTCCAAAGGCTTCACATCATCCACCTCGAACTAACCTATGAGTGATTTACACCTTCTCCCTTAATGTGCTTCAAATGAGGTCATGTCAACACTAGAGTGATGACTGTTATTGTATGATGTAACAACCTGTTTAGTTGTTACACTGAATTAAGGCATAAGTAAATGGCTAGAAAAGTTCCTAAGTGAGAATTAAAAATCTTGGGCTAGGTGAGCTCACATTAAAATATAGTGTTCTGTATCTTAGAGGTAATTCATATTTCATGTGATGTCGTATGATAGTGTGGTATTTATTTGTGGATAGTCAACTATCATAGAATCTCGTAGGAAGTTTTGAAATGAGAATCAGAGTCATAAATGATAGTTGCCATATTAAAAATAATTTATGGTGTCTATGAAATAATGTATGTTGTGAAATGGGATCTGGGAGAGAAATGGTGACATTCTGGAAATCGGCCTTCACCACACTGGGAGGACGCCTCACTGCGATGAGCCAATACTTATCGCGATGATCCATCACAATGGAGATCCATCCATCAAAATGAGATTACAGAGTAGTATACCTGATCGATTTGCAATTTCTGAGTCATTCCTTTTGTTATTCTACTTTGTCCTAGAGCTCTCAAAAGTAATTTCTCCAAGAAAACTGGGGCAAACTCCATCGTTCGAGGTAAGTAATTTGTAGAAATCTTAACTTGTTGATTAATTACTTTCCTTAGATCTTGGGAGGAAGGATTAATGGTGGATTTCTTGTAGTTAAGCCCTAGAAGTATGAACTTGTGGAAGAACCCTACGAGTAGGTGTACAATCACCTAGAATTAATTTTAAGTTGTATTTTATGAGTTCTAACATGAAATTATTAGTTCTTAACATGTTTAAGGCTAGTGGAGAACCTTAGATTCCATAAAGGTGAAATCTTTAGGCATAAAATGGTGAAAAAGATATGAACTTGGTTACAAACCTTGAGTTATTGATCCTTTAAATGTAATGAGTATAATTAATAATTAGTTAACCCTTAGAAAATATTATAAACCTCGTTTAATGGGTAGAATGATTGGATTTGATTCCCAAATCCTGAAATAAAGGATAATTGGATAATTACTCTTATATTATTATTATTTCTAAACCTTGTGCATTTCAGAGAGTTAAGAAAAGACAAGACAGTGGTGAACTAGCTTGCAGGTGTTATATCTACACTCGAGGTAGATTATGATTTGAATTGGATTTAAGACTCACTTTATTTTATATTTATAGTAAAATTGCATAACTCGTGATTGATTTTTGAACATGGTTGTATTATATATGCTTTCCTAGTTATGCTTATATGAATAGGCTAATGAACAGGAAGTGGTGAGTGAGCTGAATTGGCTAAGTATAAATAATATTTTGGACACTGAGTGTCTCGTGAGAATATGGGTCTGAGAACCTATTTATTTAGATATTATTGTTGATGCATTGATATGAAGCGGATACCACAGTGGTATAATATATGGACACCTAGGGTCCCCTGCAGGTCATGGTTAGTGGGTAGAAATAAGACCCATAGCATGTGTGCACACTCTTTTACCTTGTTTTGCTTACTATGATGAGTTGACTGAGAACTGAGGTGAGACTAAAGGAACAGACGATATGAGTAGATATTGATGAAGATAGTGATATATGACAATGTTGTTAAGTGTGATTACTCCTTTCCCCTCTCATAATGATATTCCATGAATTGTGGACTTGAGATTGTTATTGCCGAACTTACATTGAAAAGACTATATGTTGGCTGATTATGTGCTAAGTGTTGAAGAACTGTTACTTATTATATATTTTACTTTTTTTATGTTATATTATTGGATCGGCCTATGATACCTACCAGTACATAGTGTGTTGTATTGATACTACTCTGTCCTCTTCTTTTATTGAGTGCAGACCATATTTTAGAGGCTGAGACGTGACCTCGGCTAGAGTAGAGAGACCGACTGCAGATCCAAGGGTGAACACTACTTCTCAGGCTGCCATGGATTCTCCACGAGTTATTATCCTTCTTCTGGACAACAGAACTCTCTTATCTTATTGCTTTTAGTAGATACTGAATTCTTAGTCTATGTTGGTTTAGAGTTCTGAACGATGACTTTTAGTTTTTGGGGATATATTTAGTTGACTGTTTTTGGCACATTCTTTTATTATTTATATAAACATTATTTCATTTATGATTTAAGCGGAATATTTATCTATTTTCTCTTGAAATAGTTAAGTCCGAGAGTTGGATTTGGGTTGTTTGGTTCTCCCACCAGAGGGTTAGTTTTGGTGTCAATCCGAACTTATTTGAATCGTGAAAAAATTGGTATCAGATCCCCGGGTTCATTAATCTTGTGTACCAGAATAAGTCAAGTACAATCTTGCGAAATGGTGCATAAACATCTGTATGTCTCTGCAAGAGGCTATACAACTTTAAACCTAAACTTCTTTTATTTCTCGTGCTATAACTTGATTCCAATTGGTATCTGGCAATCCAAATTGGTATCTAACTCTTTCACTCTTATTCTTGCAAATGGTGAGGAAACATTCATCTAAAGCTAGAGCAGCAACACCTGGGTCGTTGTTGAGCTGCGGTTCATGGTAGGATTAGAGTTAGAGGTAGAGCCAGAGGAAAGAGAAGAGGTGCGCCCATCAGGGGTGGAGCTCGAGCTGCAGCTCCAGCTCGTGAAAGGTCAACATATCCTCCTCTGCAAGAGAATATTCCTGAGATTGTGGTAGAGGAAGAAGTTTGAATTGAGCATAATGAGGCGACAGAACTAGTTCAGGGGATGGGCACGCACCCAGTTCAAGGAGGTGTGGCGTAGGTTCCATTATCCTCTGAGGTAATCCAACAGGTTCTGAACTTTCTTAGTGGATTGACATGGAATGGGGCTACTTCTGCGATTCCTGTTGTCCATCATCTGGTGACCCAGCGTGCTGCAGTCTCAATTTGAGTTTGGACAAATGTTTAAAACCCAATTTAAGTCGGCGCACATATATACCATTAGCCTCGATTTGAGTCTAGCAGTATATATGGAAGCCCATGTTCAAGTTCGGGAAAGGTATATGGATCTCGCAAAACTTTCATGGGTTCCACCTCATAACAATTTTACGAAAGGGGTGAATAACGATAGGATCATTGGCCATTGTATTGCATGTTATATTATTAACTATTGTATTGCTTCTTACTGCTTATATTGTTGAACTGCTGAAATTTTTCTTAGTGCAAGAGTTCTTTATTCTTTATATGATATAGTATTAATATTGCTCGATCGGCTTATGATGTGTATTGATTATGCCTGATTTTGTACCATACTACTCTTGCTATATTTTTGTTGATATAGATCCGGACACTAGCTATTTTTGCAAATTTTGATTCGTTCGAGGCCATCATCTATTCGGAGTTGGGATGAGCTTCTTGCTTTCGGAGACTTGGTCCAGCTTTCTCTATATTTCATTTATGTATTTTCACTTTTTAAACAGTTGGGTGTGATAGACATGGTATTTTCTTTTGTAATAGAAAGCACTTTATGTGACACTAAATTTTTGAATGGTTATATTTTGTACTTCGTACCTAATTTATAAAAGCTATGAGTTTAAGACTACTTATATCATTGATGATTTCTTTTGTGATAATTTATTATATCTTTGTATTGTTGAGGGGATGACTTACCTATCTGTGAGTTAGGTTACCTAACGATGGGTTAAGGTAAGTACCATCATGACCTGAGATTTTGGATTGTGACATAGAATTTTCATATAAGCTATCAAAAATTTACAAGCACCGAGAAGAAAAAAATACTACTAAAAACATCTAAAATCAACCTAAATAAATCAACCTCAAAAGAAGTTAAAAAAACTAATATCGCGAAGTCAATTTTTTTAAAAAAATATTTTTAATAAAATCAAGAGGTCAGTTATTTTAGCGCCAAACCTTCGGAGATCAATTTTGGAGGTCGGTTTTGACCCTTTTTAGTGGTGAAAAATCCTATCCGAGCTCCACAATTTTATTTTGCAATAAGCTTTTTATGTCCTCATTAGAAATGACTTACTTTTATTGATTCACATTAATTAGTCCCTTTTTGTCTGACTATCCATTTTATTTTTTAGTTTTAATTAAGCCCATCTTCCAGTTAGATACTATATATATGCCTCCTGGAAGTAGCTCTTCTGCCACTTGATTTGGTTCCAATTCAGAAGCTTTGTCAGTGTTGTGGGAATTAGGAGTACCCTCTTGTACATATATTACCAGAATATCTTAGGTAGATAATTTAAAAGTGATTTTAATTAAACTTCTTTTGTACTTGGATAATTACAGGCTTCTTCACATTAATTGTTCAAATTCAATCTTGAGCTATTGACCCTTTTGTCATTCCTAGGTTGATGTTCAGTATCTAGCGATGGCAAACTGTGTGATTGCAGTCAAATCCATGAAGGATTCAACTTGACCGTCTCACATAGAAAAAAATGATGTTTTCAACCGACCCCACCATCATATATTTTTAATTGAGTTTGATACTAAACATAAAATTCATAAAAATAAATTTATTTTTCTTATTAAGTACTATTAATTTAATAGACAACGACTTGAAATTAATTTCTTGGAGGTCAATTGCGGATTTTCCTGTAAGGTTATAAGGAACTGTCAATTTTTACTGTGACTTTCAAATGACTTGATTTTCATTTATAAGAACAAACAAAATTAAAGTAAATTATCATTTTTATTGTTTTAAACCATTTTCTCCCTTGTAATTTGTTTTTTTTTTTTTCTTGTTAATCTTGTAAATTTAATACTTATTAGTCATATCATTTTGCATGATTTTTATTCACTTTTGGGTTGGTTGGCAAAGAATAAATTAATAATCATAGTTTATTACTTATTTTATGGTATTGATTTTCTTACTAAGATTATGTTTTTGGTAGGTATTTAAGATGAATAAGACTTCTGAGCAAATCTAATGTATATCAATAGATATAGAATGTTATTTATAATATTTCCAAATATTATCTTGTAAAATCATTTCACACCCACTATAAAATCCTTCTTTTGTTTCTTAATTTTTCACTCCTCAATTGCTTTCTCTAATGCAATTTGAAAGCTAGGATTTTTCAATCACAACTTCTTGCTTTATTTTTCAGCATTTTTATTGCAACATCTAGAGTTTAGAGACGTCACAAAATATATTTCTCATCATTGCAATTTGCAAGACGCAGAGAGATGGATATTTTAACTAATCTTGTTAAACACATACTCTTTTTCTCCCAAAATTTGGTCCAAATACACTCTTGGGCTAGCCTGGGCTCAGAAATGTGTATAGCATCATAGTGAGTTGGGAGTGAGTCTCTTTTAAATGATTCTCTTCTCTCTCTCTCTTATGGAAATTTAACCCTAAACCCTGATGGCTGACATGGCTGCCGGCCAACCTTCCACTGAGGTTGGCCAGCCCTCCGCCACTGATTACCCGCCGCTCCACAATAATACTCCCACCCCAATTCCTAATTTGCCTACACCTTATATTAACCTGGTAACAAATGTCACTCAAAACACAGATTCCATCCCGCAAAAACAAGTTGAGTATGTAGAAGGGGTCCCTCACATCACATGGTCGCAAAAAGAGGTAGACACTATGGATAGAATAGAAAACCTGCAATATGCAGTCATCGGTAAGTTCACATACGAAGTAAGCAACCTGGAGGAGTTAAGGCTGATACTGCCTAAACAATGCGACATTAAAGGTTACTGTCAAATTGGTCTATTGCGCAACAAACATATTCTCATTCGGCTGAATCAGCACACAGATTTCATCAATCTTGTTTCTAAAGGGGCCTATTACATCGAGTGCAAGGATGGGTATTCATACCTAATGCGTACACTGATTTATGATGCAAGATTCAAAATCAATGAAGAAACCACTAAGGCAATGGCGTGGATATCTTTTCCAAACCTACTACCTACCTTTTTTGTCAAAGAGTGCTTTTTTTCTTTGGCATCTGCAGTTGGGAAACCCGTACAACTTGATCTAGTGACTATTAATAAAACTAGACCAAGTTGCGCGAGAGTGAAGGTCTTGGTAGATTTGAAGAGGAACTTCCCCAACGCAGTAATGATGGATATTGTTAATGAAGGCACTGGGGAGGTACGATCAGAAAGGGTACAAATTCAGTACGACTATGTACCTAAATACTGTCAAGAGTGCAAAATGCAAGGTCATGGTAAACATGAGTGTAGAAAGAGAAAATACAATCTACCCCCTTGAACTTGTACCTGATTTCTAAGTAGACACTTTAACTTTGCGGAGGTCCTATGACCCCCTCGGATAATTTTAAAGTGGTATAAATACACACTTTTTGGTCAATCCTACTTTTGAGTAAGAGAATAATTTTCACTCACCAATCAGTGATGACCATGTGTCAAAATACCCAAAATAATACAAAAAGAAAAATAAAAAAACACTTATTTTAATAATATATATAAAAAAGGTTTTCCATCATCTCCTTTTATAAATATTTTAAAAAAAAAAAAAGTTTCCACTCTCTTCTTCTCCAGGTGATCTCCTATTTGTCTTCACTATCTCAGAAATGGAAATTGAAAATCACTCCACCATTTATGCTATTATTATTGTATTTGGTCTATTTGTTTCTCCCTAAGATTATACAAACATAATTATGACTGAAGAATCTATTTGAAAAAAAAAAAAATTACCGGCGGCAAATGCCACCATGGATGACGACCACTATTCCGCCATTTTTTTACTTTGCTATTTTGGTGGTTCTTATATGGAATCAGACTAAATTTTTCTTTGCTTTAACAAGCTTATCAGTGTGTTGCTCCTATAAATACGAATTTCTTCGTTTGACTTTCAATGGAGAGCACACTTACTTTTGTTCTCCGATTCAGATATCGTCCGGTCAATTGTAGTATATTTCTTGTGCCATGTAGTATCAGCGGGGAATTTTTTATTGAATTTTCAAGAAATTAAAACATCATTTTGGTAATATACAATCTTGGAGAACAAGTGTAGAACCTGTTCTATATAACCTATGGAGGAAGATGAATCCGGACATTTTTAGGAAGAAAGGAGAAACAAAAACAAAAAAGGAAAACAAATAGAAAAATGTAAAGAAAATATCATATAATTAAAAATTTGTCAAAATAATTTTTTTTCATCATTTCCCTTGTTCCGTACTCTCCCTGGGAGAGTGATACCCACTTGCTATGCTAGGTGGTCGAAAATGATATATTTAGACCAGTTTAAAGTTGTTTAGGGCGGTCATAGGACCCCCGCAAAGTTAAAGTGTCTACTTAGAAATCAGGTACAACTTCAGGGGGGTAATGATGTATTTTCTCGTGTAGAAACAATAACAAGGCACAAAGGGATGTGGTATAGGTAGCAAAGGAACCAATCGATGTCAAGAGTGATGAAAAAGAAGGAAAGGAGCACACAAAGCAGGCACGACCATGGATTCACTACTTTAGAAAAGGAAAAGCAAAAGTGCTAACCAGTGGTAGAGTTGTTGGAGACCCTGGGTCATGGATTGTGGTGAAGGACAACAACAAATATGCAGTTCTAGGGTAAGAACATGATGCAACAGATATAGTACCAGAGAACAATACAAACAACAATTCAACCAGCGATGCCCTTGCTTCCAGTCCTATTATTACAGACGTGCCTAATAATGGGAAAAAGGGGACAAGGGAGGTGTACAACGGGGAGTCAGCCAAAGCTTGGGTCACCCAAGTATTTAGGCAATCTTCTAGTGTGCAAGTCCAGTTGCCTACAAATATTCCACCTGCAAACTGCAGCACCAGTGATCAGCAAATAATTGACAAAGAAAACAAAGATCAAACAGATTCAGATAATACATCAAGTGGAGAAATAAGAGAGGACATAGCAGAAGACAATATTAATAAGGCAGTAGCATTAATCAAACATCAGGAAGAGGCACAACTGACAGAGGCAACAAATCTTAATAAGGCCATTATAACTGTCTCAAATCCCACAAATGCTATTCAAGTGATATCTCCTAATAGAATATTACATGATATAGTGTCACACAACCTTGGAGAGGTAGAGATAGAAGGT
Organism: Jaltomata sinuosa; assembly: GCA_003996215.1. Lineage (NCBI taxonomy): Eukaryota > Viridiplantae > Streptophyta > Magnoliopsida > Solanales > Solanaceae > Jaltomata > Jaltomata sinuosa. The sequence continues at coordinate 173,836 of QJPP01000206.1, forward strand.
TCAAAAGATATACAAGCTAGAGGAGTCCCAGAAATTGAGCTACCAGATGATGAGCAGGACAACTACCTTCTGGAAACAGAAATACCACTAAAATTACTAAAAAGTTCAAGAAAAGGGAAAAAATAAGGAGATGGAGAGTCCACTCAACCTATCAGGGTTCAGCCAAGGAGAAATAAATCAGTAAATAAATCATGAAAGCCTTAATTTGGAACATCAGATCAGTGAAGTCACAACAAGCTTTTCAGAGAGTGCAAATGCTTCATAATTTTCATAAGTTCTCTTTTATAGGTTTGGTGGAACCTTTTCAGAATACCAGGTACATTCACAAATATAGAAGAAGATTGTAGATGCCTCAGGTGCAGGCTAATTGCAATGGCAAAATATGGCTATTCATCAATGAAGGTTTTGATGTTGTTGTGATTAAGAATAATGAGCAACAACTGATTGTATGCTTACAACATCAACAACAGAGTCACAAGTTATTTGTTACAGTAGTATATGCTAAATGCAATGCAGAGGATAGACTAATATTGTGGGGGGACATCTATCAATTGGAATTGAACATGGATAGTCCTTGGTTGATTGGTGGAGATTTCAATGTGGTCCTAAATGAAGAAGAAAAGATTGGGGGCCTACCAGTACAAGATGCTGACCATGAAGATTTTGACAATTGTTTACAAGGTTGTGACCTAACTGAAGTTCAATTCAAAGGTAGTCCATTCACCTGGTGGAATGGAAGGGCAGACAATGGGTGCATTTTTGAGAGATTGGACAGAATCTTAACCAATCAGCATATGCAGACATGGTTCAATTCTATGGAGGTCAAACACCTTACTAGAACAGGTCCAGATCATGCTCTTATGTTACTTTCTATGGAGGAGGGGGTGTTTATATACAGGAAACCATTCAGGTTCTTGAAGTTCTGGACTGAACATGATAATTTCAGTGAGGTTGTGAGGTAAAACTAGGTAGAAGATGGGACTCAAAACCCTTTTCTATAGTTTAAAGATAATATTAAGAGGGTCAAGACTGCTCTAACTAAATGGAGTAAAGATACATATGGTGATATTTTCTAGCAGCTGCAAATCAGAGAAGATATTGTTAAAATCAAAGAACAATTATTTGAAGAGGTCCCCAATGCTGAGAACAAAGAAGTCCTTCAGAGAGCTCAGGCAGAGTACAAAAAATACTTGCACTTTGAAGAAATATTTTGGTAACAGAAGGCTGGTTATGAATGGTTTGAGAATGGGGACACGAATACAAGATTTTTCACAGCATAATCAAGGGCAGAAGGAAAAAGCTCTAGTTACACAGAATACAAGATAGTCAGGGTTCCTAGTTAGAAGAAGAAACAACTATTACAGCTGAAGCAGTAAACTACTTTGATAGTCAATTTCATCAAGACAGATATGCAACTTCTTTCTCTCTGTTAAGGCATGTCCCAAACCTTGTGTCAGCAGAAGAAAATATTGAGCTATGTAAAGAACCTGATTTTGAAGAAGTAATTAAGAATGCAGTGTTTAATTTGAATGGGGATAGTGCTGCAGGGCCAGATGGGTTAACAGAAAGATTCTATCAGTGTTGTTGGGATATTGTAGGCCCTGACATCTTCAGACTGATTCAAGATTTTTTTGGTGGTAACACTCTCTCTAAATCCATCACTCATACTAATTTGGTGTTGCTGCCCAAAAAAGATCAGGTTCACACCTTTACTGATCGAAGGCCAATTAGTTTGAGCAATTTTGTCAACAAGATCATTTCTAGGGTTATCCATGACAGACTAGAAATAGTACTTCCCAAGTTAATTTCCCCAAACCAATCTAGTTTTGTGAAAGGAAGAAGTATTATTGAAAATATGTTACTAACTCAGGAAATTGTTACAGATATCAGGAAGAGAGGTAAACCTGCTAATGTGATAATAAAGCTAGATATGGCTAAGGCTTATGACAGAGTCTCTTAGTTCTTTCTGATGAAAGTTTTTAGGAAGCTGGGTTTCTCAGAAGGATTTGTGGACCTGATATGGTGGTTACTAGAAAAAAACTAGTACTCCGTGTTTATAAATAGTCAATCTCATGGTTTTTTTCACTCCACTAGGGGGTGAAACAAGGAGACCCACTCTCCCCTGCTCTTTTCATTCTCTCTGCTGAAGTCTTATCCAGGGCTTTAACTTCTCTGTTTGAAGATAACCTCTTTCAAGGTTATGGGATGTCAAAATGGAGTGCTAATATCAATCATCTTGCTTATACAGATGATACTATTATCTTTACATCTGCTAACAGATACTCTTTGATGAAGATTATGACTATATTGCAGGAATATGAGACACAATCAGGCCAGAAGGTTAATAAGGAGAAAAGTGCATTCTACCTGCACCAAAATGCAGCTGCTGCTCATAAGCTACTGGTGGAAGATTGTACAGGCTTTATCAGGAGGCAATTTCCTTTCAAATACCTAGGGTGTCCTATTACACATGCAAGGAAGAGAAAGGAGCACTACACTGATCTCATTGGTAGATTCAAAGCTAAATTGCAATCTTGGAAGGGTAATATGCTGTCTTATGGTGGTAAGGAAGTTCTAATTACTAGTGTCCTACAGAGTGTCCCCATTCATGTCCTCTCTGCTATTGTACCTCCTGTGTGTGTCTTAAAAGAACTTCACAGAATCTTTGCCAAGTTTTTTTGGAGTAATAAGGTCACTGGAAGGAGCAAGCACTGGGCTGCTTGGAACAAAATCTGCTTACCTAAACAGGAGGGAGGATTGGGCTTTAGATCTATGTTTGATATGTCACAGGCCTTATATGCTAAAATATGGTGGAAATTTAGAACCCAAAGATCTCTATGGTCTAATTTTATGTGGAATAAATACTGCAAGAAACAAATTCAGATTTTACTGCAAGAAACAAATTCAAATCATTGTCTTTCTATTCATCACTAAGCTATCAATGATTTTAAAACAGTCCTAGATTTAGACAAGCTATTATCCCTCACGTTTGTCTGAAGTAGATTCTTATGGCAACATTATCATGCACCTGGTGAGAGTTTAAGGTGTCTCATATGATATAAAGCCAGGACAAAGTGGGTTCTATATAGCTTTTCTATATCTAGTTTCTTAAATCATGGAAACAGCAACACAATCTTCTTCAATTAATAAAGGGAGAAGAGTACCTGAGATCGTCCAGATATGCAAGACACTAAGGAAGATGGGGAGGTTTTCTTCTTTTCTTGGAAGTCAACATTGAAATCATAGTTAGTATATCTTTTTGAAGATTTAAGCTCAGGTGGTGGTATTATCCCCTTTGTGGGCTCAACCCACCAGGATTAGATCTAAGAAAGGGAGATACAAACTTACCCATGAGTTGGTTGTCTAGGTTCATCTATCTCGGAAGACCTGTCAATAGAAAAAAGACAAGTTATAACTATCCTTGTGCAAAGCTTCAACACATGATCTGATTATAAATGGGTGCTTACCTTTCAAATGCTCGAGCTAGATCAGAGTTGAAGAGATAATGAGCTAGAGGTGGAAGAAACACGACGAGAACCAAAGGTTGTTGCGCCATACCCCCCCCCCCCCTTGAAGACCACCTTGATGGCATCGACGACCAACGAGGCATAACACCGGCAACTTTGAGGAGGATAAAGCCGACTTGACTTGCCCCTTCATTTCCCTTGACAAACTTTTGTTGTCTATTCCATTTTCCTTTTTGCTTCTTTTGTTTTTGGACCGGGTCTGCCTGTTTTGGACTTGTAAATATTTTGATCTTTTTCATAATAAAGAGGTCCGAGTCTCAATTTTAATTTCAAAAAAAACAACATTTGGGTTGGAAAAAAAAAGAGTTGGGAGTGAGTATATGTTGGGCCATGGAAGAATAATATGCGTCCAGAAGTTGGAGGGTCCTGCTCTCTTTAATAGACACTGAAAAATGAAACCCCAAACTTAACTAGCGCTTGACCTTAGATTTTAGATCAGGTTTTAAAAATTTATCTTCAAATATTTGTTTAGTCATAGATTTTGGAGCGGATTTTAAAAAATTGTCTTCAAAAATATTTCAAGTTCCTTTCACTCACAAAACTTCAATTTTTTCCAAGTAAAATAGAAGTCCAAACCAACTTCAAGTTTAAAAAATCACTACTTCAAAAACTCAAACCTTGTTAAAGATATTAGGAGGAAGATTGCAAGAAAATATTAGAGGAACTTTCACATATAATGACATCCCATATGATACAACTATTAATAGAAGGTATATTACCTATCCATCAATAATTGTTTTTTTCTCCTCTCTTTCTATTGCCTTAAAATCAATTTTCATGTTTTAACTTTCAAATCCAAAATATATAACGGAACATGAGCTTAACCTCCTGATATTTGCACACCTTTTAGTCATGCTTTACCATGTTTATACCTTGTTCTAGAATAAATAAGCTAAATACTCCTAACTTTTAATCATTTCTATATTTTGAAACTAATTTAATGTGCTACATGATTTGTAGGTAAAAATGCTCAAAAATTGACCAAGTATTGGTTGGTAGGGATTTCCTCGCCGCGCAAGGCTAAGGGCGAGCAGAATAGCCTCGCTGGGTGAGCCCCATAGTGAATAGGGGCCTAATTTTATGCCCTCTTTAAAGTTTTATGCTTGTAATTAAAAAACCTAGACAAAGGCAAGAGCCTCGCAGTAGAACCCAAGGGCAAGGCACTGCCCGTTGCAACGCGAGGCAGTTAAGACAAGGTCATTTTGGCCTGTTTTGTCCACTCATTTTGGCTGGATCTCTTAAGTGTTTACACTTAGTATAAAACCTACATTTAGACCTTTTTAAGTCATTTTCAACATTGCGGAAGCACAGAACAAAGACAAAGGCTTATTTCTCTTAGGGTTACTTCTTTTCTCCTTTACTTAGCATTATTTCTTGTTCAAACATGATTTTTTGCTATTTTAATCATATTATGAGTGGATAAACGCCTTTGCTCTAGGGTTATGCCTAAAGTATGAATGAAGTATCATAATTTAAAGTTGTTTGTATTTTTCTACCATATAAATCTTTCTTTTAATCTTGTATTACTATTCTATTTGTTCGCGATCAATAGGATAAATGGATAATCGTTAATGAAACTCGAAAGAAGAAAGCTAGGAATAGAACGTGAATTAAAAGGAGTAAGATGCATTTTGCAGAATGAATTTGCGGCTAGGATAGAAATATACCTAGTTTGCCTTACTTGGCTCTTGTACAGGATATATAAATGCATTTTGATTAATTATGAGTATCATAACTTAAAAATATAGGTATGAGGTTAACCCAAATAGATAATTAGAGGTTCGAAAGTCCATGACCATAATATCATCCGTGTGAGTCAATAATTCGGTGTATAGAATGACAACTAAGGTGTATATACGGCAGGATTATGAAAAGAATTATAGCAGTGGGATTGATCTTCTCTGTGAATTAAATTTCATAAAACTGATCATTGTTACTATTTTAGTATGAAATCATAAAGTAGAAATAAAACAAACAACAACAAACTCTCTTTATGGATAACACTTATTCTTTTAATTATAATAGATTAAATTGATTACTTGTAAGAGATAAGTTTATGTGAGATTTGACCTCTAATTGATCAAGCAATTGTTGTATTACTTGGTGACCATGTACACTTGCGTGTGCACTAAAAGCGAACAATAATATTTTGGTATTGTAGCTGAGAACTTAAAGTATTGACAAGTTTGAGATTTTTCTAATATTATTTATTTTAAAAGTGTTAACATCTTGATCTTAGCTATTGTATTTGCAGGTGACAGGCTTATATGCAACACACTGAGAGCAAAAACAACTTTAAGGGAAAAAAGCAAAAACACTTAAAGCGAGACCGAGGTTAAAGGAAATGTGACTGATTTCCTATTTGAAACCAAAAGGTTCTTTCATCAATGATAAAGGGAGAAATCTTTGTTGCGTGAGCAACCAATCCAACCACCTGTAGTCATGGAAGTTAGGGCAGCAACCCTTTAGTAGTGTGCAAAGTGGAAGTACCACTCGTAGGAAATATGAACTCTAGCATTGTGTTGTGGTTGACCCCTCCCATGCTTGGAGCACTCTCTGGTAAAATGACCAAACTCTCTACACTCAAAGCACCCACTACCTGAAGTAGGTTGATGGGATGGCCCTGATAAACTAGATCACCAACTGTAACCTGAAAACCCATAATAAGAATCTTTGGATGTCTGACCCAAACTCTGACCACTCTAAGCACTCATCCCAGAATAATCACCATCAAAAATATGCAACGCCACCTGAACTACCTACTAGGCTAATACTGATGACCCCTACCTGAGAAGCCTCTGCCCCGAGCTGATAAACTACTAAAACCACAGTGATTATGGGCTCTCTTGCCACCACATCCGTAGGCATCGGCACTAATTCCCTCAATACTCCTAGCATGATCTACTATCTTCTCAAAGGTACCTCCAATAGTCACTAACAACATTTTAATCAAATGAAGTAGAGTAATCAATCCCTTCACGAATTTCCTGATTCGCTCCTCTTCTGATTGAATACTCATCAAGGCATGCCTACACAGGGCATGAAACCTCATCTCATACTCGGTAACTTTCATCTAACCTTGCTCTAAGCTATAAAACTCATCTCTCAGACTCTCTCTCAAGCTGCGAGGCATATACCTACCAAGAAAAGCCTCAAAGAACTGTGCCAAAGTCATAAGAGGCGAACCCGCTGGTCTACAACAAAGATACGATCTCTACCACTACTTCACTGCCCCTACCATCTGAAAAGTAGTGTTAAGAGAACGAAGGATGATTACTTGATTTCTTTCTCCTTATCCTTCTTGATCCACCATGTGACTCAACCAAACCAAGGTTATGCAATCTCTCTTAACAACTGACCAAAAACTCATATGCATCCTCCCAAAGTGCACCAGCAAACTTGGGAGGACCTAATCTCATGAATCTATCAAACTTATTCTGCTCCTCAAATGTCATCACCAGCCTAGCTACACCTAGTGGAACAACAAGTCTGACTGGCAAAGCATCACTGAAGGGAGCTGCAACAGCAGCATGCTATGCCCTAAGAGTCTAAAACCTTAAACCAGTACCCTCTCAGGAGGCTGAATCCCATCTCTAGTCTATGATATATCTGGAGTGATAGGTAGAGCTCCTGTCTAGGCCATACCCCCTAAGAAACTCAAAATCTGAACCATAGTATTTTGAAATACTAGGTGGCTATAAAATCCTGTGGAACATGAGCTGACCCCACGTCCTCTGTCTTAGAAGCCACATCCTCATACTCAATCTTTGTCTCAGGAGATGCTGCCCTGGAAATACCCTGAGCTGGTGTTGCACCAGGTGCTCTACCTCTACCATGGCCTCGACCCTTAACTGGAGACCCAACAATGGTTGCAAGCATACCATCATCAGTAGCAATTGGCCCCATTCTCATCATCTGTTGAGAGAATGAAACACAAGTTTAGAATTCAAGGAGTGAACAAGTCACACAATAAAGAGTCTAAGAATAGAATTTTTCTGAAGAATATCCCATATCCTCTCAAAGATAGATACAAACATCATCGTACCATTCCAGAAGACTTTACTAGACACTTGCTCTTGTACTCATGAGACTGGTGAACCTAGCGCTCTGATATCAACTTGTTATGGACCAAAATCAACAGGTTGTGATGGCACATATCCCAACCCAACCTTGGTAGGTAAGCCTATCGCGAAAAATAGGATATACTTGAAGTAAAGATAATAATATAGAAACCACACGCATAAAATATAAATGATGTATCAAACCATTTTCAACTAGTAATGAATAAAATAACCCGGCATCCCCAAGACTCAGAATTCATAAGTTTAAGAGTGACTCTAATACAATGTCAAAACCAAATAATCCAACAATGTTTGGAAAGTAAAATAGATAGGACATAAATGATAAAGAAAGTTGGGCCAATCTCCAAAGATAGAATCTCACTGCAGCTTCGATCAATATCCAGGAGCACAAACTTAGCCACGGGGTCTAATCATACCAAGATCTTTATTAGAAAGATACAGAAAAGTAAGAGTGAGTACGGTTCACTTGTACTCGGTAGATATCAGAGGTTGATTGAACTTAAGAAGATCTCATATCGAATAAAGGATACTACAATAACCTTGTAAGCAAAAAAGTTCCAGCAGTTCAATAACAATAATCATAAAATATCACTACAACACACCATGATAACAAGAAAGATGTAATATAATGATATAAAATAATATGCAATGGCCAATGCCTATCATTATACACCCCTCCAGCGGTTTGCTGTAAAGGTAGGACCCATGAGGGACTCGTGAGGTTCATATATTATGCTCAGACCTGAACCAAGACTTCTAATATCTTTCCCAGACTCAAATCGAGACTAAATTTAGTACCAATGACTCAGACTTAAATCGAGACTAAAATCATTTACTCTTTTCAAAGCATTTCTTTCAAATTGTTTCCTTTAAATATAATATTTCCATGTACCATGATATTAATAAATATGCATAAACATGAAGGTAAAAGAAAGCTAAATACAACATATATGACCAAAATCATATAATCATAATAAATCCATGAACACAGGACGGGCTATGAGCTTAAATATCAAGCCATGGATCTAAGTTCTTTGTCACCCAGCACAGTATAAGCCCCAATTTGGAAATCATAATGATAATTCATCTCCTTTAGTATTCAAATTCCTAAATTTCACCCAAGCCATAGCATACTTTACATAGTAAATTCTCACTCAAGTAAAGTCTAAAGAAAGTTAAGTCATAACATACCTCAAAATCGAACTACAAAACTCTACTTGATCACACCTGAGCTTTACCTTTTTGAATAGCCTCTAAATGCAATCAATCTACCAATAACAAGTTCTATGCATAAAAACGAGTCCAACAATACCCATATTGCTAAGGTTCTATCCCGAGTCTAAAAAGTCAACCCAAAAGTCAATTCTGATCCCACAAGGGCAAAATTAGAATCTTGTTAGAAAATCAATTTACCCAAAGTTTAAGAAGATTAAATATGAAATTTTATCATAAACGGAGTTTAAATCGATCTCGAAATTAGCAAAAAACTATTCTTTAACTTTATAGGAAAACCCCCAAAAATTTAAGTTGGAAAACCAAGATTTGAAGGTGATATTATAAAATAATCATTGAAAAATATATAAAAGTAGAATAAAAAGCTTACCCAATGAAGAACTCTCAAAAATATCCTTTTGAATTGCCCAAAATCAAGTCCCCAAACTCAAAAAACGTGATATAAAAATAGAATAAAAGGGAAGAACTACTTGTTAAAACACACTGATTCCACCTACAGAAAATTAACCGCGCTCGCTGTAGCTGAAAATCCTCTGCAACTGCGGAGGTCACCCAAATAGGTGGGCATCACCGTTGCAGTTAGCCATTCGCGACAGCGGAAGTGTATGAGCGAAGAACGCTTGCAGGTGCATCACTGCAGTGATGGAAAAGCTTCGTAGGAGTGGCTAACTCCTGCCTATCCTAAATTTGCCAAAGCAGAACAATTCCCACTGGTGCAGTGCTACAACTGAAAACTCAAGCTCGTAGGAGCAGTCCATAGTCCGAATGATCGAGCATCACATGAGTGGTGCCTTAGTCGCAGGTGCGACACCATTGGTGTGGACCAAGGGCTGCTAGTGCGATGCACCAAATACTAGCAACCTCAAACATTCTCAAAAGTTGAAATCAGCCTCAGGAACACATTCAGAACTTCACAAACACAAATCAGCTATGCTAATGAACTAAATCGATATTCCAGACTCAATAGAATCATAAGATTCACCAATGAAGGTCGTTATCAATGAATGTTGATCTATGTCAGCACTAGGCTAAAACTTCTAACTTTTTAACCAACTATCCAAAATACATCTGAATGCCTTGGTACCCGAACCAACAATGCTACTAGCCCAAAAATGGTATTCTAGAGCTAACAGAATTGACAAAATTTTCATACAATATTTAAATCTCTAAATGTTGATCAAAGTCAATCATATCAACTTCAAAATCTTTCAAAATAAAAGACTCACCTCAAACCCAACCAAATACCTCGAGAATTTTACCACCCACTTCTGTAAATCACAAATAATATAATACAACTACGAGAAAGGGTAAAATAATTAAAATGCACAAAAAATCAAAAATCACTATGAGGATTGTTATACTTAGAGTCATGTACTCTTGTCCTCAAGTTTTGGAATATTTAAATCATCTTTTCCATATTTTCTACTTGTTTTTATGAAAAGAAACTATTTAACACTTAGTTCAACTTTTGAGTTATTAAATTATGCATTTTCTATTAAATTAATTGGCTAACAATGGGTTGGCTTACCTATCAATGAGATTGGATAGGTGTCATCACAATTTTGAATTTTAGGTTGTGACAACTTGGTATTAGAGCATGGTTCATTGGTTTCATGAGTACAAACTTTGCCTAGTAGAGTCTTAAGGATTAGTGTCGAGATATTTGTTACTAATATTTGAGAGGTTATAGGACTTTAGGAACATTCTGTTCATTCTTTCTTATCATACTTTCTTGATTCCATCAGTTACTAAGTCTCTTTTTTTGTTACTAAGTCTCTTTTTTATTCTCTAACAGATCTTGTGGACACGATCTACCATTACTAGGAATTAGGGTCCCACAATAGTACCTACACTTGGTGCATGAGCCTTGGTACACGAGAGAGGCAGATATCGAGGTAAGGGTAGAGGCCAGGGTACGACACTAGCTAGAGCGAGAGCATATATAGCTGCTTAGGTCCCAGTTAGAGTAAAGTCTCTAGAAATTGATGATGATTCGAAGGGTGAGTAGGTTAATAATGAGTGGGTAGGCATCTCAAGCATAACCCAAATTTGTGGCTACTCTGGTACTTTAGGACACCCTTGTTTGTGTACTAGGATTTCTTGAGGGTATTACTCTAGTTGGTATCTTTTCTGGAACTCCAGATGATTCACAAACTAGGACATGAGGACATACTCCTATTTGACATGCTATTCAAGGTTTTTAGGGTCCAGCGGGTCATCCAACCACAACATTATCTCCTAGACTTGGGGTTATGCCCTTTTCAGGCATTAGAGTACCCCTAGATGCTAGTTATATTATGTATGATGATGAGCAGAAGAGGTTTGAGCACTTCAGGAAGATGGACCCACCCATGTTTTTGGGTGGACAAAATCGTCCAGGATGATCAATGAAAGGTAAGGTAAGTTTTAGGAGAGAGTGTAACAATCGGGTTCGTTGTTACGGGTAGTCCAATCGTGCCAAGTGTTAGAGTTAGAAAACTTCGGGTTTGAGAGTTTGAAATTCTGGGCTAGGCTAGCCTCGGCCAGTTTTGGAGCGAGATAGAGTCTAGGAAAATCCGAGTATGAATTGGACTAGGTGTCTTAGGTTAAGCTAGTTTTCCGCATAGCCAAGATATAGAGGAGTCCGGGGGACTTTTTGAAATCGAATTTGTGTAAGTAGAACTCCCAGAATCGCGTTTGCTATGAAAAAGTTATTTCAGGTCATTGGGAGAAGCAGGTGTGTTGTTAAATAGCCAAAACTGGCAGATTTTTGGACATTTTGTGATAGCGTCCACCGCTATAGCGGTGGAAATTACCGCTATAGCAGTGGTCAAAGGGCGGTCAACCTGCTTAAGACCGCTATAGCGGCAGCCGGCCGCTATAGCGGCAGCCGACCGCTATAGCGGGACCGTTATAGCGGAGCAGGGACTGCTATAGCGGGCCGACAGGGTTTTAATGCAGAAACATTCCCCAAAACATCAGTTTTTCACAAGTTCATTTTGGGAGAAGGGCTAGGCAATTCCAGGCGTTTTTCCTCATTCTTCCATCAAAAATCTTCCCTAAGGTAAGACTTTCGTTCCCTAAATTCTGTAATACATTTCCTATGCGATAAAATTGCTAGGAGGGAAATTAGGGAAGGGTTGGAATGACCTAGGGATAGTGAAATTTGGGGAAAGAAGGGGATTCCAAGCATGTATGTTCTTGGGTATTGTTAGTAGTATGTTATTATGATCATAGGTTGTTAAATTCTCTGTTTTATCCATAAAAATGATAGAACAGGGAGATTTAACGATGGAAAGCCCAGGAAAAGGATGGGATGATCATGGGTGGCATGGGGTTTGGGGATTTGGTATAGTTCGGGTAATGTGCATGCCTTGTATGTTAATTGTATGTACTGTGTGTTATTTTTAGACCAAGAACGAGAAAGGAATTCTGGTAAAAAGGATGCAAAACCACGGATCTGGGTCTGTAGGACCGCCAAGAATTTCTCCACAGAGCCAGAAATGCACGGTTACAGCTGCTTGGCTCCCATGTAGGCTAGGTTTTTATGAGTAGTTAGACCTGTTTACTTTTTGTACTTGTTGTATAGTAGAAACAGAGAATCCATATTTTAGGCCTCCGGACACGGAGTCTGGCGGATTCGGGATTGGTTGTGTTGTTTTTAAGATATATGGAATGGCTGGTCTTATGAATGGTATTATGTTTTCAACTAATTCATATTATCGTGATAAAATGATGGGTTGAGGGACTAGCGTGTTGGGAAGGTTCGGGGAACCGGGGAAGTGCTTAGGAGCACGGAAAATGGGAATAGGAAGCTCCTAGGTGGGGTTTCAGGAATGTTTATTGCTTGAGGCTTAACGGCGGTCTTGCTAAGGTTAGAAAAGGGAAGCGTGTCGTATTCTTGTATGTTTATCAAAATAAAAAAGGTGAATCGGGGAATAGTCTTCGGACGGGAATTGATGGTTTGTAGTTGTACCCGGAGAAGGGTAGGTGATGGTTTACGGTTTCCTGTAAATGTTGTATATTCATGTACTCATATCTAAGTGATTGTATGCATTACATTACTTAGGAAAGTTGTGTGGAATTTCTAGTTTTCTGTTTACAGTCTGTGTTTGAATGGTGTTTACTTGTTGGTTTTACAAGTTGTGTGTGTTCATCTATTGACTATGGTTTTGTTGACATTCAGTTGGCTCACGTACCACGCTTGGTACATGTTATTATTTGGTTGGCTCAGGTACCACACCTGGTACAGGTTACTATTCGGTTGGCTCGGGTACCACACCTGGTACAGGGTACTATTCGGTTAGCTCGGGTACCACGCCTGGTACGAGTTTACTTTATTTCATATTGCATTGTGATTATTGTATTGCATTGACTGATATTGGTTTCGTGAGTGGACTGGGTTATTTTACTGAGTGTAATAACTGTTATTGGTTCTGTGAGTGGACCGGGCTGTCTCATTGAAAATGTGATGATTGTTGGTGGTCCTTAAGTGTCCGAGAACTGTTGTATAGTTGCTTTGTTGGTCTTGGTATAGGCCGGTTTTTTATGTCATATTAATGAGTTTGGTCTTTCTGTAGGCCGGGTTGTTATGTCATGTTATAAGTTTGGTCTTGGTGTAGGCCAGTTTGTTATGTCATGTTATGAGTTTGGTCTTGGTGTAGGCCGGGTTGTTATATCATGTTATTAGTTTGGTCTTGGTGTAGGCCGGGTTGTTACATCATGTTATGAGTTTGATCTTGGTGTAGACCGGGTTGTCATGTTAACACCTAGATGTGTTAGGGGGGAATCCAGGTGGGTCCGGACTATGTAAAAAAGGTTATGAGTTCATGTTTTATTGTCATTAAGTGTACTAATGATGATCAAGGATTAATTGTGTTAATAAGCATAAGGATGGGTCTTGGGGTAGACCGGGTAGCCTGTTGAACACTTAGATGTGGCTAGAGTATCCTTGGAGGGTCCGGGTTTTGGGATGAGAAAGGGATTTAGATATAACTCTGTTGTTGCCATTGAATGTGTCAATGGTTGCTATGTGAGTTGCATGTGGTTGGTAAATATAGAGGAAGACGAAGAGTCTGGGCGTGGTTATTGGTTAATATAACCCGGTGGTAAAGTTGTCCTAGAAGTCCAGAAAATGGCAAGAAATACTTGGGTATAAGTGGTTTGTTTGGGCAGTGGGCTGGATTTAGTCCGGGTATTTAGTTAAGGTAGTTGACTGGGGTAAAGGTTAAAGGTGACTTGGGAAGTCTACGTGTCAAGGTGACTTGAGAAGTCTGGGTGACAAGGAGACCTTGAGAAGTCTAGTTATGAGTAAGACTTGGGAAGTCCTAGAGGTCAGGGTCAAGGTTAAAGGTGAAAGATGGAGCCTTAATGTTTATTTCATGTTTTTCCCTGTTTTCTTATATGATGGTAGGAGTGGATTCGGGTCGACCGATGATGCCTACCAGTATGTGTGTTTGTACTGACTTTACTCTTGCTATACCTTTTTGGTATATTCTGGTTGCAGGTTGGTGATGTTTCATAGGTTTGTGGCGATGAGGTCTTTAGCAACTTCTGTCTTTGATTTCCATGGCGTAAGTTGAGTCTTTTTCCTCTTGTGTCCTCTTATAGTAGCTCTTGTACCTGCTTAGACCAGATCCTAGGGGAGGGTGTTTTTTAAAATGTTGTAAGGGTTTTTCCGCAATTTCTTATGTAGTTTATTTCTGAGCAGGATTTTTGTAAAGAAAGGATTTCAGTCATGTATAAAGGTGGCTTAATTTAATGGTTTACTTTAATTCCACATGTTACCTGTTGGACGGGTGGTAAGGGTTCGTCTATCTAGGTGATTAGAGTAGGCGCCCGCACAGCCCAGTAGGTTGGGTCGTGACAAAGAGTTTCTTTTCCATGCCTTAAGAGGCCAATAGGGGCCAAGTCCATATTCCTACGCAGTTCTTCAGGTCTATGCACCTTTTGATGTCCTGTGAGACCCACAATAGTTCTAGTGTTCTAATAGCAAATTAGAGATCGAGTTAGTCCCTTACACAAAGGAAACTCTACGAAAACATTTAGAAAGTTTCAGACGTAGATCCTACCTATGCGCATGACCATCATTCAAGGATGAATGAACTTAAGGGAGAGATATTATAACACCCCAAACTTTCAAGCTAAGATTTGAACTGTTCTACACATGTAGTTAGTCCCAAAACTAGTGAGTTTTTAATTTTACTTGGGGAAAAGGTCATTTATTAAGCATGGGAAGAGTGTTGAATGTCAATTAAGGTCATAAGGAACCTCTAGCACAAAGTTGAGTTGAAAGTTTCTCTATTGATTTAGTTTTCGTATAGGTTCATACTAGGGTCAATTTCAAATGAGAATATCTATTAGAATATAAAGAGTTGTGTGGTCCATTACCTATCAAATTAAAGGTTTTTTAGTCTTCTTTCTAACATCACTGACCGCTCACTTCCAAGTTTCGAGTAAAAAGTTATATATATTTTACTGAAGGATAGTCAAAATAGACAAAAAGGCTAAATTTGGCCTAGCTTCTGGAACCATTTCCAGACCCTTATGCGGTCGTACATCAGGGTGTGTGGTTCGCCCAATGATCGATGAGGAGTATTTTAAGTTGGTCTTTTCCAAAAAAAATCAGTCTTTTCCTATTCTTTCAAGTTTTAGACTGGTTTTCTCTCCTCTCCTCATCCTCCTACACTAAGGTAAGTTTCTCTCATTCTCTATAATGCTAGATACTTCTATCATCCGAATATGGATTACTAACAAAATTCAACTGTATAACCTTAGGGTTTTCAAGAAAAGTTATATCAAGACTTCAAGAATTGGATTCTTGGAGTTTCTTTCTCAAGCTAGGGTTTTTCCTTGAATACTTGAGACCGATTAAGGTATGTATGACTATATCTTCTCATGATGTACCTCTAGATTTATTTTCCTTTGTTTGAATGAAACCCTTGGAAAGATTAGGGTTAGAAGAAAATCTCCTTGTATTGAAATCTCTTTGATTATTTATGTTAATATCATGAAATCACTTTTCAATGTACCCTATCCTTCATGATTGTCTTAGTCATTCACCTTTATGAAATTTCCTCTATGGGCCCTTGAATATTGTCAAATGTTATGAACCCTTATACTATATATCAAGAATTGAGTAAAGCTTTACAGATTATGATATATCTTAAACTCGTCAAGGAAACCCTCATGAATCATGTATGACTTGTGAACTTAGGATGTTCCATACATCTTACTGAATCTCGAATTGTGAACCTCTCATGAGAATGTAACCTCTTTAAATTTTTAAAACCCTCTTAAGTATGCTCTAATATAATGATGTAATCTTCTCGTCTATGCTTTGATACGAACATATGAATTCCTTCATCATATGATTATGCTTAAAGGATATGAACATCCAAAAATCTTACCCTCTATAAAGTCACAAAAGTCTTTAAAACTTATGATTCTTATGACCCTCGTGAAATTTAATAATCCCTTATGAACTCCAAATGATTAACTCTATTTCTTAAAAGATACACTCCATGATTTATGGTCTTACAACATGAACTATCTTGGCTATACTTTTGATATGATTTCATGACCTCCTTAATGATGTGCCGCCATTTTACGGCACTTTCGACTCCTTTTAACTAAGAACAATCGTACGTTTTCAAGCAACCGTTGTCGTTTTTGATGTTTTTATGTTATGTTTGTAGGAAATGGAGACAAACGTAGAAAAGGAAAGAACTACGATCAAAAGCGTGCCACTGCCTAAGAGTGACGGCCACCATGACGGGCCGTCACCCATGTGACGGTCCGTCACAATGACCGTCAAGTTGAGCTGCATCACTGCCTAAGAGTGACGGTCCAGGCGACGGTCCGTCAAGCCAGTGACGGTCCGTCAGCCTGGCCGTCAAGTTGAGACAGTCGGTTACGCGAAATCCGAGCGTTTTTGGGATTTATTTCCTAGACTCCTATAAATACCCTATGTTAGGTTTATTTCATTACCATGCTTTTAAGCTTTTATAATAGTTCACCCAATAATTCTAGGAGAGTTTAGTCGAATTGGAGAGCAAGAAACACGTTTTCTACTTCTTGAATTCGTGTTCTTGATTTGTTCTTGGGATCTTGTTTTCTTGTTCTTGGATAATTGAAGATTATTTTCATTATATTGTAAGAATTTTTTCTCTTTATTATGAATATGACTTTCTTCTCTTCTTCTTCTAGCATGATTAACTAAACTCCCACAACTAGGGTTGTGGGAGCCATGGCAAAAGTAGCATGATAGATTCCGGGTAGCTACGGGTTCAATATATATGTTGTCACGTTGTTAATCATTCATTATTTAACGTTTTCTAGTGGTTGCAAACATTAGAACATGCCTAGGTTTAATTTGCTTGAGTAAAGAGATTAAAACCGGGAAACTTGATTAACGACGAGGATTCGAGACTACCAACTCTCGTCTTTAATGATTAATACCGTAACTAGATTAATCTACTTGATGTTTAGGATTGAAATCTAAAAGCACACCTTTTCAAGTTCGAGAGAATTGAAAAGTAAATTCGTCTATTTGGTTGAGAAACGTTTAGACGATACCATTAATTCAATCACATCGTGACACACATATAGAAAGAACCCGGTTAAGCTTAGAATCGACATTGTTATCAATGCCATGGTAAACACTTCCCTATTTCATTCTCCTACTGATTATTTCTCATATATTATTGTTTGTTTTATTTACAATTCGTTCACAAACCCCCCTTGTTACCGGAAACTATTGACGATTAGTCATCTACTTCACTAAAGACTTAACTTTCACCATATTCCCTGTGGGATCGACCCCAACCTTTGTTGGGTTCTATATTTGACTACGACCGCTTACGCTTCCTAATTGGAGGTGTAGTTTGGGCGTTATCAAAAGTGGCGCCGTTGCCGGGGAATACTGTTGTTTATTAAGTCTGGTATGTTTATTTGACTCTTAGTCATACTTTCCTGCTTTTACGTTTATTTGTTGTTTTTGTTTTTGATATGGTACATAGTTGTGCATGCCAAGTACCCGACGCTCGGGTGAATCAACATTACCTTACGATCCTGAGCTTTCTAGAACATTAAGGCAGAATATGGCCGCACAACAAGAGGCAGCGAGGCTCGCTGCAGAACTGCAGGCCCAACAAAATCTGAATGCTGGTGGTCTGCAGGACGATGTTATGCTAAATGATGAGGATATCGATTTGGATGGAGTTGGAACTACGGGCGCCATTGTTCTTCCTCCCTTAGCGCCCGGAGCCAAGTTCAAATCACTAGCACGATGATTCAGTTGTTGAACTTGAGAGGAGTGTTCCGTGGAGTAGCTGGTGACGATCCAAACCGGCACTTGATGAATTTCGTGGGTATCTGCAAGTCGTTTGAACTGCCGGGCGTGAGTCAGACAGCGATCAGGCTCAGGTTGTTTCCGTTGTCTCTGTCTGATGAGGCAGCGTTATGGTTGACAGAGCTGACCCCCGACTCTATCGCAACTTGGGGAGAGTTGAAAGGAGCTTTCCTAGAAAGGTTCTTTCCTCCCTCTAGGATGATACAGTTGAGGGACGAGATTCGCAATTTCAGGCAGCAACCTCACGAAGCATTGCACAAGACCTGGCTGCGATTCAAGAAGAAGCTAACACAATCCCCGAACCATCAGTTGAATGACGAGTTTTTGATGCAGACATTCTACATGGCACTGAATTCGGCTACCAAGCCAACGTTGGACAACACAGCAGGTGGAGCGTTTATGGGTCGCACTTTTGCCGATGCCACATCTATTTTGGACAGGCTCACAATAACCAACAGGGCCTGGCATACACGAGATTCAGAGGTAGCAGCTAGTACTTACGTAGTTGGTATGTCAGCAGAGCAGCGCAGAAAAGAGGAGGAGCGCGACCAAGACATGGCGCATCTGAAAACGCAGTTGGACCTACTGACAAAGCACTTGTTTTCAGGAAGTATGGAGAAGGTGAAAGCTGTGGATTCCTAAGGTAGAGCAGCCGGTTGTGAATATGATGAGGAGGCGAACTATTTGGAGGGGTTCCAGGCCAACGGCCAAGGAAACCAAGGTCGGACCTATCAGAAGGACAGCTAATATGAGAAAGCTGGTTACAGAGATCGCGATCAAGGAAACTGGAGGAATAACACCGATAGAGGTGGCTTGTATGTACCACCTGGAAATCGGGACAGAGCTAACACCGAGACAGGGACGGCCAAGCTAGAGAGCATGATGGCGAAGATGCTGCTGAAGGTAGAATCGACTGACTCTGGGGTGAAGGAGATAAGGACTGAGTTATCGGCCTTGAGTCAAATAGTGGAGGCGCATTCCACCTTGATCAAGCAATTAGAGCAGCAAGTGGGACAAATCTCGGCATCTCTAAACCAAAGGAAGACAGGGACCTTGCCGAGTGACACTATTCATCCGAGGAATGACGCGAGCTGCATGGCGATCACTACAAGAAGTGGTAGAACGTTACCAGAATCACATCCGGTAATTCAAACTCAAGGTGATGTTGTGGATGACGATGTGGCGGAGGATGAAACGCAAAAGCCCGCGGAGAAAAGTAAGGAAGCTGAAAAGCCTCCAACTATGATGCCTCGGCCACCGCCTCCTTTCCCACAACGCCTGAAGAAGAATACGGAAGATGGTAAGTTCCTGAACTTCCTGACCATGCTCAAGCAGATATCAATAAACATCCCATTGGTGGAAGCGCTTGAACAAATGCCCGGTTATGCCAAGTTCATGAAGGACTTGATTACAAAGAAGAGGTCGGTAAGTTTTGAACCAAAAGACAACCTCCACCACTGCAGCGCTATTTCTTCAAGATCATTAGTGGAAAAGAAGGAAGACCCAGGTGCGTTTACTGTTCCCTGTACTATCGGGAAGCTCAACTTTGGGAGAGCATTATGTGATCTTGGTGCTAGCATCAACTTGATGCCGCTAGCAGTCTATAAACAATTGGGTTTGGGAGCTCCTAAACCAACGTCCATGAGAGTAATGATGGCTGACCGTTCAGTAAAG
Organism: Jaltomata sinuosa; assembly: GCA_003996215.1. Classification (NCBI taxonomy): domain Eukaryota; kingdom Viridiplantae; phylum Streptophyta; class Magnoliopsida; order Solanales; family Solanaceae; genus Jaltomata; species Jaltomata sinuosa. The sequence continues at coordinate 193,683 of QJPP01000206.1, forward strand.
CGACCTGTGGGAATATTGTCTGATGTGCTAGTAAAGATCGGTAAGCTTATCTTCCCAGCTGACTTTGTGATCTTGGATTGCGAAGTAGATTTTGAAGTTCCCATAATCTTGGGACGACCTTTGTTAGCCACGGCTAGAGCGTTGGTTGACATGGAAAGAAATGAACTGACCTTCAGACTAAACAATAAAGTTGTCAAGTTCTATGTGTCCAAATTGATGAAGCAACCAAGTGACATGAGGGTGGTCGCGGTCGTCAATGTTATTGAGGAAGCTCCTGTGGATGTGCATCTTGAGGAGAAAGGTTTGGTCGAGACTCTAGCTGTTATGAGAGTAAGGTCGCGATCGCAAGAGGAGAAGCAGGTAAAGGAAAGCGGGGAAAATAGATCAAGAAAACGAAAACACCGCAAGAGAATCTGCAAAGAAAGAGCAAAGAAATTATCGCGACTAGCTATGGAGCCAATAAAAGAGGAAGCTGGAACGCCACACTCCATCGAGTTCTCCTGCTTTGGAGACCCATCATTCCAGAATCTGAGTCCGATGGACTTCACAGGTATTCCTCTCTTCTCACAGTTTTACGCTTTCATATGTATGCATTGGGGACAATGCATGAGTCTAAGTTGAGGGTGAAGGGAAACCTGTGAGTCACCACCGAGGGTTTTTGTTGCCGTGTTTCTTTTCCCTCCGGTGTGCTATCTAGTAGAACCGGCATGTTTAGGTTGTTATTTTAAATTTTTGTTTTTTTTAGTGTCTATAGCAAGCATCATGGCGTTTTTCTTGACTAAAAGGAGCCCCCTCTGAAAATTTTCTGGTTGTGTACGTATGTTGAAACTATTGACTGTCTGGATCCTTGAATGTCATTGTGTGGTTATGATTGGAATAAGTATGCTTAAGCCGAGCGGTTGTTTTGATAGTTGGTAGTGGTATGGTTTCTTGGTGCCAAGTGTGTGTGAGCGTATTGTTATAAATTCCTACTCTGTGCATGCATCTAGAACTTGCCCGGTCTATTTTGTTAAGTTTGAAGTTTGGTTGCTTAGGAAAGGATCACAGGCCTTTTTTGTGTGCAGTCCACTTAACCTATAAGACCGTCCAAATGCAAATAATCCCTTTGATCCCTGTTTGAGCCATAATTGACCTTGTTCTTTCAATAACCTGTCACCGTTCCTGTTTAACTTTAAATCCCTATTTTGGCCCTGGTCCTTCCTTCCACATCGTGCACCTCAACCCAGGCAAACAGCCTAAGTTGAGGGTGGCTACTATAGAGGTAAACCCTGTTTTGGCCCTGGTCCTGCCTAGGACATCATGCACCTCACTTCAGGCAATCAGCCTAAGTTGAGGGTGGCTACTCTAGAGGTGAATGATAAGAAAAAGAGGATGGAGAAGATTGGTTGGGAATAGAATGAAAAGTCGGGTGTGTGCCTAATAAAAGAAAGAAAAAAGAGATGAAAAAGATCGAAAAAGAAATAAAAAGAATTGTCAAAATAAAGAGGCCGCATCTGTAGCTAGAAACAAGGAAATAAAAAAGGTGAATAAGGATGGACAAAGTAAAGTTATGGGGTAATATGATGTCAATGGTTCCAAGGAGGGCTTAGTCACTAACCCCTAAATGTATCATACCTGCACCTGAAGCCTCATTACAAGCCAAAACAAGTCCTGTAGTGATCCTGAGCGGCTTTCTGAAGAACTGAAATAGAATAGTAAGGGCAAGCCTATGGTATCGCATGTGCATTGTTTGAAATCAATTGTGAGTGTGAGCGCTTACCTAGTCCCAAATCTTGTGTGTGAGATTTCTTTGTAGTGAGGGCATCAAGATTCCTGTATTATCTATTGACTGTTAGGATAGCTGCGCGTGTGTATGCATAATGTTCTATCATATCGGAATGACATGTTTGGATCCTTGCAACTTAGTGTTTCATACATTTGTGTGCTATGAGGGAGATTGATTTAAAAGTGAATAAGTTTTCGAATGACCATGAGTTGCTAGAGACATGAGTCTTTGTTCTTAGTCGTGTTGTTTTTTCTTTTATGTTATGTTGCTTGAGGACAAGCGAACGTCTAAGTTGAGGGTGTTGATGTGCCGCCATTTTACGGCACTTTCGACTCCTTTTAACTAAGAACAATCGTACGTTTTCAAGCAACCGTTGTCATTTTTGATGTTTTTATGTTATATTTGTAGGAAATGAAGACAAACGTAGAAAAGGAAAGAACTACGATCAAAAGCGCGCCACTGCCTAAGAGTGACGGCCACCATGACGGGCCGTCACCCATGTGACGGTCCATCACAATGACCGTCAAGTTGAGCTGCATCACTGCCTAAGAGTGACGGTCCAGGCGACGGTCCGTCAAGCCAGTGACGGTCCGTCAGCCTGGCCGTCAAGTTGAGACAGTCGGTTACGCGGAATCCGAGCGTTTTTTGGGATTTGTTTCCTAGACTCCTATAAATACCCTATGTTAGGTTTATTTCATTATCATGCTTTTAAGCTTTTACAATAGTTCACCCAATAATTCTAGGAGAGTTTAGTCGAATTGGAGAGCAAGAAACACGTTTTCTACTTCTTGAATTCGTGTTCTTGATTTGTTCTTGGGATCTTGTTTTCTTGTTCTTGGATAATTGAAGATTGTTTTCATTATATTGTAAGAATCTTTTCTCTTTATTATGAATATGACTTTCTTCTCTTCTTTTTCTAGCATGATTAACTAAACTCCCACAACTAGGGTTGTGGGAGCCATGGCAAAAGTAGCATGATAGATTTCGGGTAGCTACGGGTTCAATATATATGTTGTCACGTTGTTAATCATTCATTATTTAACGTTTTCTAGTGGTTGCGAACATTAGAACATGCCTAGGTTTAATTTGCTTGAGTAAAGAGATTAAAACCGGGAAACTTGATTAACGACGAGGATTCGAGACTACCAACTCTCGTCTTATGATTAATGCTGTAACTAGATTAATCTACTTGATGTTTAGGATTGAAATCTAAAAGCACACCTTTTCAAGTTCGAGAGAATTGAAAAGTAAATTCGTCTATTTGGTTGAGAAACGTTTAGACGATACCATTAATTCAATCACATCGTGACACACATATAGAAAGAACCCGGTTAAGCTTAGAATCAACATTGTTATCAACGCCATGGTAAACACTTCCCTAGTTCATTCTCCTACTGATTATTTCTCATATATTATTGTTTGTTTTGTTTACAATTCGTTCACAAACCCCCCTTGTTACCGGAAACTATTGACGATTAGTCATCTACTTCACTAAAGACTTAACTTTCACCATATTCCCTGTGGGATCGACCCCAACCTTTGTTGGGTTCTATATTTGACTACGACCCCTTACGCTTCCTAATAAGAGGTGTAGTTTGGGCGTTATCAAAAGTGGATAACGCCCAAACTACACCTCCAATTAGGAAGCGTAAGCGGTCGTAGTCAAATATAGAACCCAACAAAGGTTGGGGTCGATCCCACAGGGAATATGGTGAAAGTTAAGTCTTTAGTGAAGTAGATGACTAATCGTCAATAGTTTCCGGTAACAAAGGGGGTTTGTGAACGAATTGTAAACAAAACAAACAATAATATATGAGAAATAATCAGTAGGAGAATGAACTAGGGAAGTGTTTACCATGGCGTTGATAACAATGTCGATTCTAAGCTTAACCGAGTTCTTTCTATATGTGTGTCACGATTAGATTGAATTAATGGTATCGTCTAAACGTTTCTCAACCAAATAGATGAATTTACTTTTCAATTCTCTCGAACTTGAAAAGGTGTGCTTTTAGATTTCAATCTTAAACATCAAGTAGATTAATCTAGTTACAACATTAATCATAAGACGAGAGTTGGTAGTCTCGAATTCTCGTCGTTAATCAAGTTTCCCGGTTTTAATCTCTTTACTCAAACAAATTAAACCTAGGCATGTTCTAATGTTCGCAACCACTAGAAAAAGTTAAATAATGAATGATTAACAACGTGACAACATATATATTGAACCCGTAGCTACCCGGAATCTATCATGCTACTTTTGCCATGGCTCCCACAACCCTAGTTGTGGGAGTTTAGTTAATCATGCTAGAAGAAGAAGAGAAGAAAGTCATATTCATAATAAAGAGAAAAGATTCTTACAATATAATGAAAACAATCTTCAATTATCCAAGAACAAGAAAACAAGATCCCAAGAACAAATCAAGAACACGAATTCAAGAAGTAGAAAACGTATTTCTTGCTCTCCAATTCGACTAAACTCTCCTAGAATTATTGGGTGAACTATTGTAAAAGCTTAAAAGCATGATAATGAAATAAACCTAACATAGGGTATTTATAGGAGTCTAGGAAACAAATCCCAAAGACGCTCGGATTCCGCGTAACCGACTGTCTCAACTTGACGGCCAGGCTGACGGACCATCACTGGCTTGACGGACCGTCGCCTGGACCGTCACTCTTAGGCAGTGATGCAGCTCAACTTGACGGTCATTGTGACGGACCGTCACTTAACCATAACTATGTTAAACCAACTTGAATCTTTTAAAAATCTCCATAACTCCTATAATGTCATGAAACCTCTTTTTTCTTATGAATGAGGGAATATTGATATGATTCATATGACGTCTAATGCTAAAAAATTACTTCAAGAATGTCTTCAGAACATTATGATATGATCTCTATAATCTTACCTACGCTAAAAAAATGGCATGAACATCCCAAATATCATTTTTCATAAAGTTTGAGCACCTATATTTTATGAACTATGGCAGTATGAATTATGATACTGCCCTCAATGAGGTTAATGAATTATGTAACTTATGATATGAGCCTAAAGTGGCTAATTCACAAATGTGAGCCTAAATTGGCAAACTCACGGATATGCGCACAAAACGGCTAACTTATTATTATGGGTAAGAGGTAACTAATGACTTCATATTTCCTTATGAAACAAATAATTTCAAAACATCCACATGGTTCTTGATGTGATGCTATAAATTTATAAACTTACATGTATAACATGATGGTACCAGTATTATATGAACCTTTATAAATTTAATGGATGGTTATTGGAATTTAATATGAATTTAATATGGGCTAAAGAGGATTAGATGGTTAACCAAGAAGTTGTGCGCCATAAGGGGCTCACTACCTAAAACTATGTTTGATGACATAGGTATGGTTCGTTCTATAAATTGAGGCAACTTTTGATGTTTCCTCTATGAGGATGATTTGGCATACTTAGACATTGTTATATATAGAAGAATATTATTCATGAGGTAAACATAGATTGGAGCTCAGGCGATCAGGTGTTGATTAAATCCACATAGCCCATGGTGTATTATGTATTTATATCGGTTATACTATCTAGTTTAATAGTTAATTAATGATACTAATGGATATCCTACCTTCACAGTTGATATTTCATGTTCTTTTATTATAAGTTGATATTTAAATTTCATACACATATATTATGTCATGTCTTTCCTTCCCCAATTTTACATACCATACATTCTATGTATTGAAGCTATTTGGTGCTGCATCATTTTATGATGCAGCTTCAGATATTCAGGTGTGTGATCAGACATTTCAGTAGGCTTCATCTCCTCAGCCTTGTGTGAGTCCTCATTATTTCGAGAGGACGTAGTCTGTAATTTGTGTTAGTAGTTTTGCTTGTTTTCATAAGGGTAGACCGGGGGCCTTGTTCCAGAAAGTAGTATTCAGTTATGTCAGTAGAGGCTTTATTTCAGTTGATCAGTCAGTTCAGTTGTAATCAATTTTTAAATGACTTTATGTCTCAGTTTATAAAAGTTTGCTTTTGCTTTAATTTCAAAAGCTTAATTCTTATTTCATGTTTATAGAGGTTCTACATTTATGTTCTAGTTAAATGCTTATGTATTATGCCAAGTGGTTTGCTTGAGCCAGAGATGGTCTCGGGTGATGGTTATGTCCATGGTCTAAGCTCGGGTTGTGACATGAGCTCCTAGTGAGTTATCATGAGAGGTTGCAAAATATGAGGCTCGTAGAATCCTACGGAATGGGCTACTTGAGTAGGTATGTTTATCCCTCATTGAGACTCATATTCTATAAATAGCAACCTCACATTAGATACGACTTAGAATTACACGTTACGTCACTTACAGCTTGCCATTTACTTTTAGGAAACTTACTTGTCTTTTATTGCTTTTGAGATTGTTGTGGCTGCAATAGACACCTGGAGCCTTCTGTGCTCAGATATGTGCTCAGATACAAATTTAAGAGCACTGTTGTGGATGCTTTAGACATCTGCAGCCTTGTGTGCTCAGATACAAATATAAGAGCCTTGTGTGCTTAGATACATATACAAAATCCTTGTGTTCTCATATAAAAATACGGGAGCCTTGTGTTCTTAGATACAAATATAGGAGCTTGTGTGCTCAATTACAAATACATGAGTCTTATGTGCTCAGATGCAAATATAGGATCCTTGTGTGCTTAGATATAGATATAGCGAGCCTTGTGTGCTCGATTGCACAGAGCCTCCAGGCTAGAAAGATATACAGAGTCTACAAACTAGCCAGTAATACAGATAGTCTTCGGACTAGAAAATGATACAGATTGACCCATAGGGTCCAAATGGTGGACAATAGGGGTAATTAGGTTGATATTGTACTTGTCGGGCTTATAAGGTTCGGGGTAGGTTGTTTGATTATTGTTTGTACCGTCTAAGCTTATGGGGGCCAGGTAGGTTCTTGTTTGCTTATTAATTGTATAGTATGTGGTAGGTGTAGATAAGTACGTTCAGATTTTCTATTGACTCTCCTATCTGATTACTTACAGGATTTATGACATTAGGTTCTATTTCAGCTTTCAGTTACCTTACATACTTGGTCTATTATTTCGTATTGACTCCCCGAGAAGGGGGCCGCTGCATTCATGCCTATAAGTCCTAACAGACAGGTAAATAGGCCTCCTCAGTAGGATTGCCGAGTTCCAACAGATTGGCCACCTCTGCTTCTTTTGGAGTTGCCAAAGTTCTGAGGTTTGTTAGCTTTTGCTGTAGATGGTTCCCGACCAAGTTTTATTAATCTTAGAGGCTTGTAGATTTTGGGTTGTATAGATGTGTATTGTCCGCCATGTTGGCCTCGTTGTTTTTTCCTTGTAGCACAACGGCTTGTTGATCTTGATCGTATATGTATATATGTGTTCAGTTTATATGTTTCTAGATATCATGGTGGCCTCGACGGGCTGCATAGCGTTACCTGACTATAGATAAGTGACAACATAGTGTCCTCAACGTCCCCGCACAAAATTTAGTTTTTGTTTAGTATGAATTGTTGGGATTAGCTGAGTTTATTACAAGTTATGTTGACAGGGACCTTGCCGGTCGAGAGCTTCTTTTTAAACCGAGATATACTTATTTATTTTCTTAATTGTGGTTGGTATTACGCTGGTAGCGTAATTGTCCTGCAATGGTCGGCTCAGGTCTAAGTTAGCATCAGGTGCCAGTTGCATTCTTAAATCGGAGCGTGACACAATGTTTATGGACTTAATGAATCATGTTTTCAATCCTTCCCTACGTGTTTCATTATCGTCTTTATCGATGACACTATGATATATTCAAAGAGTCGCAAATACCATGCAAATTATTTGAGAATAATTTGGCAAACATTCAAGGAGAATGAACTTTACCCATAATTCTCTAACTGTGAGTTCTAACTTAACTTTATGACATTCTTGAGTCATGTGATATCTAATAATGCTATCAAGTATCAAGGTTGGTTAATTGAGGTCAAACATTACGTTTCAAATATGAATATTTTTTATCTAGCTAGCCTCAACGTAAGGGGGTCAGTTAAGTTGCTGATGAGATTTAGAAAAGACACGTAAATAACAACTTCATACAAAGATACACGTGTCTCAAATTCTCAATTATTTATGTGGAGATGCTCATTTTACTCGTCATGACGGATTGATGGGGAATTTCCGAATTTGTTGCAAATTGCAATCAAGGGAGAGTAAGGTCTTGAAGAAGAAGGTAGAGAAAGAGGAAAAAGAAATTGCATGAAAAGGCTTCATTGTCCATTTCCATACTATATTACAAACATTACTGAGCTGAAAGAAAGGCGTACATTGATTGCAGTAGTTAAAATACCTAAAAGAAACCAAACATCATACTTTCAACCTAACTCTTATCCTAAAGCAGCACAAAAAGTAGAACTTAGGAACTAGGAAGAGAAAACACTTGTTCACTTTATTTACATGGCTCCCACTAATACCCACGGCCTTGTTTTTCACAGCAGATCTCAAAGACGAAAACCAAATCTTCTATTTTGTGGCTGCAAGAACAGCTGAACCTTCCACCTGAAATATTATCAGTAGGCTCTTAATTAGCACCAGTGAATACGAGAACATGTGGTTCAGAAATGATTTTGAGTAGGACGACAATGAAATGGTACTATTGCATCCATTATTAGTTTGTCAGATTGTATGATATATGTATTTTGTATATACATAGTTCAAATCGAGGTCAGGGAACAAGATACGCTAACCGCTACCGTACCACATCGATCCATCTCCTATGTGGTTGGTTCTATGTGAATATCAGCCACTAAGTCGAATTTTATTCATATAGAGCCACTACATACTAGAGCATATATAGCAAAGAAAGAGGCTAGTGGTTTCATAGTTCCACCAATCATGAATAAAAGTCTTGTTGTCCTTTTCTCTTTGTGGTCATCACAAGAAGTTTTGATGAGGTTATTGATTTGAACAGCTCTATTCACGGATAGGTAGATGTTACAAATTGGGGCCAGTAAAGTAGCTATAATTAATGTTAAATGTCTCGATCTGAATTTACTTGCTCTGCTATTTGTTAGTGTGAAGATATAGTAAAAGTTTCTCTTTTCAAGTTATCACATAAGGGTCCACTTCCTAATGGTTTGTGTTTATCTGACAACTAATTAAGCCACTCATAGCCCAGTATGCAGAGCGCATGAGTGAGAGATATGGAAATTCGTCAGACTGATACCGACACTTGCTTTGAATTAGTGATGATCGTTGATGAATAAGTCCATTCTATATCAAATGGGGTTGTCCCTAGCATGCTGTGAAATAATTCAACTACTTTAAATTTGTACCTTTTTTTTTTTATAAAAATTAAATTTATGGCCAAAAATTCAATATCCACCATGTGACTGTAGTGATGTCAATGTTGCCAACTTGTTGATCGTGTAGAAAATTTTTATCAGATTACGTGGAATGAGGGAGACTGAATTTTCAAAGACCCAAAGGCTATGGGATGAATCTTCAGGTATTTAATCAGTATAAGAAAATGGGACCACTACAGATAATATTACTTGGACCAGTTCAGAATGATTTAGTGTAATATGTAGCTAAGCTATTAAAATATCACTTACCATAAACTTAGCGCCCCATATTTCTTCCTCAGTAGCAGGAACGGCAGTGATCTTGTTATTGGGGTTCTCATAGCTTCTCAGTTCTCCAACTGCTGTAGAGTAGAAGCACCCTGAAAAAGCAAAGAAAAGATGTTGAATTTAAGATAATATTATAAAAGCTATAAAGGATATGTTAGTGTTCTGGTTGGACAGACTTCTTGCCTCTGTGAATGTCACTTTCTGAATTATTTATTTGCATACATGTTAATTTGGTCATGCTAAGTCTAAAAGGCATAATTACTTCAACAGGTATCCCACTAGATAAATCAGATCACCTAAAGGAGAATAATCTGTCAAACCTACCTTGAGGAAAAGAAGCAAGTGACTTGCCACAAGCACCTTTAAGCAAATCAGCATCATTGGCAAAGGCCACATACCCATCAGCAGTGATTCCCCAGTAGAGGGGTACCTTACCAACTTGATCCTGTTCACAAAAATCCAAATATAATATTATAGGTAAGGACTAAGGATCAAAATTCAACCACACCTACTACTACAAGGCAATTTTGGTAGGTAAAAGTTACTTACAGTAGCTACAAACAAGGTGGAAGTAGACTTGTCAAAAACAATGAAAGCAAAATTGCCTTCAAGGTGACCAACAACATGGTTTGGAGGGTAAGGTGCCCTGTCACGAAGTGCCTTGTATGCTTCAATCACCAGCATCACCTCATTTGCAGATTTGGCAAGGCCATATTGTTGCCTCAGACTCCCCAAGTTGTCAAGTGATCCCTCAAACAAGCAAAATATGTCATCCTTAACAGCAAATGACCTGCCATTTCCCCAAGAAGTTAATTATACAAGTTGATACATCAAAGAATAAATAAAACGACTGCGCATACAAACTTCTAGTTTAGTTCATATGCTTCTGTCAAGTGACAGGAATAAGCAAACCTTTCATACTTAGGGGTCATTAAAATATTAAATCCTAGTAAAAGGCTTCCCTTTCAATTGACTACTAGGAAGCTTGCTTAATCACCAAAGGGACCACCGTATAGAGAAAGAAAGTATTATACTATAATTGTAGTAAAATAGATTTTAAAGTCTCCAACCACCCAGATCTCTCCCCCTCCCTCAGTTTTCGAAGGCACTTGTAAAGGATGAATTCCACCAATAAGTGTTCTACTATATGCAACTACAAAAATCTTACAACTTCTCCTATTAGTCAATTCCTAACATATTGCCAACAATCCAGTTCCTTTTTATATAAGCAGAATATTGATCAAACCAGGAAAATTAAATAAAAAACAAAAAGGAAAAAAGATTACTAGAATTTCCCAACTACTGATCCACTACTCTTTTCCAAAGATTTTCTCGTCCAACTGACCAATTTGGTTGTAGGAAGGGGGGTTGGGGGGGGACTGGACCTATATAAAAAAAAAAGGAGAAACAAAAATAAACAAGAGAAATGAAAAGGCAATCTCTGGTCAAGGCAGCCTCACTATAGATGGATTCAGTAATTCAGTGTCCAACAGCAAGTTCTTGAACTAATAAATCACTTCTTTTAATATCACTAATAAACAAGTATACTCAGATATTATATCCCCATAGGGAAAGATTCATATCACACGTGTCAGTCCTCTCCATTATCATTACAACCAGTTGGCTCAAAGTTATAAGCTTCGAGTTTGATGCTGGAAAAATATCTTGTCCCTTTGTCAAAACGCAACTGTCCATCTTATAAGCGCTACGATTGTTTATTAAGGTTCCTGGATTCAGCTGAGCTAAGCTAATAGCACTTTCCATTTAAATAATGATTTGGATACACCTTGAATACAGCCAAACTTTGACAAGCTTTCTTCTTCCCTTTTAATTATTGACGTTTGTGCTCCATGCCTACTCTATGGATCTAAAACCTAAATGGAAGTTCGAGAACAACCTACAAGGTTTAGGATTAATAATACTAATAATAATACCATTTTTTAATAAGGTAAAGTATCCTCCATTTCAATTTATTTGTCTGATTTTGACGTGATATGAAATTTAACAACGTAAAAAAAATTTCTCTTATGGCCTTAAACTAGAAAATGTGAAATGTATTATTAAAATATTTTTTAATCTTGTAATAATCTTAAACGTGTAAGAATTATCAAATAGCAAAAAAAGAGACATTCTTGATTAAACTGTCTAAAATAAAAAGTGAGACAGCCAAATTAAAACAGAGGAAGTACTAATAATAATAATAATAATAATAATAATATCACCTTCATCATACAAGACAAAACATGTTAATTACCACGGAGAGAGAGGTTGATACTGGTGAAACTAATAAATGCTAACATCATCTATGACCGTCAGATCACATTATTGTGCAATAATAACCGTTTTCTGTCACCCGTTTCGTCCGCTGTTGGATTCATCCAAAAGAAACCAACAACTTTTCCGGATTCCGGTTTGACTTTAAATTGACGAAACTTACTTTACTAAAAAAACCGTTTGGATTGTTAAAAATATACTGTGTATTCGATTTTTCTGGAAAAGTGATGTTACAAAATTAATTAAAATAGTCAGTGTATGAGATAGTATTAGTCTTATCACTTTTATTTAATATTAGAAAAATAATCCACTAATTCTAAGAAGAGTCTATTTAAACCAATAGCAGCATATGATTTTATCATTGAAACTAAAAGGTATAAGCAAGGCAAAAATTTCTGATAATCAAAATGAAAAGCAGAACAATATTCATGCATCATGCATGATAATCCTAATCGATGATGTCACATCCATCAAATCGGTGCAATAATCTAAACCGTTGATCACATATCCACAAGCTAATAAACGTTTCAGATCACGTTATCAGAGCTGAAATTCTACCTCACGAATTCCTATTCAACACCTTCATTTATACTTTTCAATTTAGAATTAAACTTAAAACGCAGCTAAAATTAAGTTCACAGAAGTTTTTTTGGTTCTTAGTTGCTGTACCTGGGGAGTACAGCAGACTCGTTGGAGTGAGAGTAAGCGAGTTGGACAAAATCGCCGATCTGCATAGAAATCGCCGACGAATTGCTCTGAACGAAACGGTTCACCAGAGCATCCGACGTGGTCTTAGGTGACGGAGTCCGGCTCCCGGCGGCCACGAGCTCGTCGGGCGGCGAAACAATGGAACTGCTAAATACACCCAACATTTTCTAAAAATTCAAAAATAGACCACAGAAGAAAAGATAAAACTACACAATCACTCTATTTCTCTCTAGAAGTATGTAGAACTGAGAATTACGAGATTAGACACGAGAGAGCAATGAAGAGAGGGGCATGGAATTTATAACAAAAGATCCTGAGGATAGTTTAGTTATTCAAATTGATATACGGGGTATTTGAGTAAATTGTTAATGGGATAGTACGTGGATTGGGACCCGCAAAAGAGGCGATGATTTCTGTAGGAAATAATCCTAGTGTGGGTCCCACCGGAACTCTTATTTTGGAGGTATATGCTGACGTGGCAAGCGTAGGAGAGAAGGGATAAGATAGTATGGGTTCGCGTCCGTCGTAGTAATTGTTATGGATGTAAAGCAGATTCTGCCACGTCACAAAGTGAAGATATTTATCGCTTAATTGTATGATTCTAAATAAATTATTGTTTTCACCGATCTAAAATAATTGATATTTTAAGCTTGAAGGCATTAAGAAATTCACTTACTTCTAAAAAAAAAACATAATATATAGATAGAAATTTTAATTTGATTTTAATTAGCAATTAAATGATTCGATTTTGAGTTTGCACACACATCAACTCGTTTTTACTATGTTTGTTAAAACACTCAACTTACAAAATGATCATCCGGACACCTTCAAAATTAATGAGTCACATCAGCATCGTGTGTTCACGAGACATAATAGAGACGAATTAAAAATGTTTAATTGTCAATTGAGACCAAGTTGAAGTGTCTAGATGTACACTAGCTCAAAGTTAACGTGTTTTACTTGTCAGTTGAGGCCAAATTTAAGTGTCTCTTTATATATTATGCCAAAATTAATAAGATTTTTGATGAAAAGTTGATATAATTACAATGAAGACTAAGAATCTGTTAATAACATAATACATTAACTCTCCTTTGTACTAATAGAGAATGAGAGCACTTCTCCTTCTCTCAATTTGAAAGCATTTAAAACCCCATTAGAAACCTAGAGCTATGGATAATAGGTCCTTCGTTCAAATAATAATCAATGTATTATGTCGATTGTAATGATCATGATATCTTTAAAAAGAGGGGTGAGGTTAAATTAAGTCTGACAAATTGAATTATGACTCGTTAATTGACCAATCTTTGACCCATATTTACCCTACTCAAATTGGTCCACTACGTCCATTTACCACCTCTAATTCAATGTGACATGTGATATTCTGTAAGAGGTAGATAAAGCTTCTATATTTGTGGAAAGGTGAAGATATTTAATCTTAGACATGAATCAAGGAAAAAAAATTCAAAGTTGCAAGAATATATGAATCGATATTTTATGCTTTTTTACCGAATCACACGCACCTATCTCCTTGCCTTAAGGAAGTCTCAATCTCCTTAGTTTTGTGGCATTGATTCAGGAAAGGAACCATTCCAAATTGTATTATTGCTGCCATTGTAGGTTGTCTAGTCTAAATCACACTTAAACCTTAGTGGGCGTTTGCCCATGAAAAAAAAAATTCACTGAAATTTTTAAAGTTAGAGTAGGAGTTGGAGTTGTGTTTGGTCATAATTTTTGTAATAAGTTAAAATTTAAATATATTTTCTTAAAAGAACATAAAATATGATTTAAACATGAAACATAATTTAAATGAGGTTATTTGATGAAAATAAAAAATTTAGAATTTTTTGGGAAAATGATATTTTAAAAAGTGATAACGGGGTTTTGTCTGTTTTTCAAATTTCAAATACAACTTCAAGTTATATTTGAAATTTTCATGATCAAATGCTGATTTTTAAGTTGTATTTGAAATTTTCATGGTCAAATGCTGATTTTCAAATAAAGTTAAAAAAAATGAAAAAAATTCATGGCCTAATGGCTCCTTATTGTTTGCAAGAAAGTGAACATCATCCACTAATAAACTTACCTCATGGCAAAAAATAAATAATATAAGAAAAAAAAAGGTTAAAAAAAAGAAGAAGAGAAAATTTGCGTGGGCCATGGTTCTCTAGATGCTACGGGAAGGTAAAATAGTTTTCGAATTAAAAATAAAAAGCAAAGAAAAATCCCATTTTACTAGCTAATTTTATATTTTCTTGATAGTTGTTAGTTGTTACAACGTTTTTACTTTTTGTGGGAGATGTGTGCGTGAACAATATGGGAGGATAAAGGGAATAATTTTTAGTGGAATCAGAATGCAAATTTATAACTATCAAATAAATTGCAATTTGAATATAAATGACTCGAATATACTTTTTTTTTATTGATGAATTTGAAATAACTAATTTTAAAATTCTTTTTCTAAGAACTTAATTTATGTCCTGGTTAAGAACAATGATGATATGCTTTTCACAATGCAATTAATAGTTTCATTCTAGATTATAGTAGAAGACATAGCTTACGATCTTCGAATTTGATTATGCCACTAGATATCTAATTAAAAAAATATATAGTGATTGAACACTTCAGCATTTTATTCCGTAAAATAGGTCTTTTTCAACATTTTCTTTTTATTCCATTTGTCTAGTGGCCAATAAAAATCCAATTTTTAAACCTTCAAAACTGTGGATGAACCCGAGGTTTTTAGTGTTCAAACTAAAATTTTCATCCATGTTTACAAGGCTGCTTAATTACAAGACAAATCGAAAGTAGAAACATCATAAAGTTCATGTGAGCCTTCTTCAACCTAATATTATTCTAAATTAACATAAAGTTTATTCGAGATACATTACTAAAAAAGTTACTATTTCTTAATGAAAAAATGTTATTGAATCGGTGGAAGAAAATAGTACTCTGTCCATTTTTTTTAGTTGTCATATTTCGCTTTTCGAAAGTTAATTTGACTAATTTTTAAAGTTAAGTTAGATTAGATTAATTTAATATTTTAAAATTAAAATTTAGATATTCAAAAACTATACGAAAAGTACAATGAATTGTAATTTTTCTCATATTAATATAATAAAAAATTATATTTTAAAATATTGGTCAAAATTTATATCGTTTGACCCTTAAAAGGGAAACTGTGACAACTAAAAAGGAACAGAGGAAGTAATGTTTTCATATGACAAAATTAGAAAGTTTTTCACTATTTTAATGAGAATTTGTTTTTCACCATGTATTTTCCTAGTGAGCTAATTCGATGAAAAATAGATGAGAAATTTATATTTTACAACACAAGTTTTTTATTAATTCACAGTGAAAAGGACTTTTGTTTCTAACTAGTAGTGACACTTATAATTTAACTTTGCGAGATACTGAAATTGATGCACGGTTCTAATGTTTGTCGATATTATTTATTTAACATAAATAAAAGTGTGACGTAGTTTAGAAAGAATCTAATCTTAGTATCAACATTTGTTAATTACAAGATACCGTCCTAGATTTAGGGTGCAGGTACATTAATATTTTTCCTTTAAATTAAAGATTCAATAATACAAATTTGGATTTATTTGCTCACAAGCCACACAAGAAGTCAACAAGTGATGATACATTGCCTCTACTTTGTCATTTGATTAAGGATGATAATAAAGTATTAAGTTATGGTTAAAGTTGATAGTGACTAACACCTTCTCTAGATGCCTGTTGTATTGTATTTTCATTTTAAATATAATGATTATTTAAATTATTTCTGAATTTTATCGTAAGACACCTAAATTTAGGATTGTTCCTATTGAACACTCAATACATATTCAGAAATTGTCCTATATATTAGACATTTTTCTGATAATTAGCAAAAAAATTAAGAAAAGTGTAATACACCATCCAATGAAATGACAAAGTCGCCGATTAACTTATATTACACGTTGCATTATGAGTCACAATAATATTTAAAAATAATTACAAGAAAGAAAAGAAAAAGAAAAACTATTTAAACTTATTTAACTAATTAAAAGAATACTTTAACAATAAAAAAAAAGAAAAAAAAAACTTTCTAGAAAACTCATTTTCATCCATAGAAACCCCTCCTACCAAAAATAAATGGAGTTTCACTGAAAAAAATTGTCCTAGATTTGATTCTTTTTTCAATGGACTTTTCTTCTTTCTTTATAGATCTTATAATTTTAATTTTAGATAAAATGTGTTTTGGTAGAAGAGGGAGAGGGAGAGGGAGAGAGAACGAGAGTGGCGACATTGGCAAATTTTCATATTTTTTCCAACGAAACATGATGGTGATGGTATATTTCAGATCTAAAAAAGATTTTTTAAAATGTGATTAATGAAAAGAAATATTTAATGCATAAATTATTTTAAGTAAAGAATTTTTAAAAAAGTGAATAAACAAACAAAACAAAAAAAGAAGAGCTGCCGTCGAAGTTCGAAGAAGATGATTCCCCTCTTTCAATTTTAATTTTGTTGTTTTTTTATTATATGTGGGATGAATTATCTAAATTTTCATTAAAAATGTGAATTTGAAGTTCAAGAGATAATTCATTTACAAAAAATGTTGCAAATCAATTTTCAGATGTATTTGCAACTCTATGTTATGATTTAGCTTCAAATTTATTAATTAGAAGTCCTTAAAGGATAAAGTCTATGGCACACCTGAAGCGTGACAAATCAATCGATTTCAAAGGTAAAATTCCTAGAAGGAGGAGAGGAGCAAATGATTAAGATGGTCATGATAATGAGACAAGTGCTTTAAAAGAGCATCAGGACATAATACTTCATCAAATTTTGGAAAAGGTTCAAGTACTTGAAAATGATGAAAAAATAAAGAAATCTCGATAAGTTATAATATTGTATCAAAATCGATATCAAATAACCGTAGACAGTATCTTTGATATAAAGTAGCGCTCAATATTATAAATGAAAATAAAAATCTTGATTTTAAATCTGTCGAATAGTGTGAATAGATAAATGATTGGTCAAGTATGCAATTTAAGTATATCTTATTTCACTTGAAAAAGTGATATTTTAAATTTATAGTCCAAAAATCCAGGTATAATGTCAGTGGGATGTAAATAAGTCATTGTGCTAAAAGTAAAATTGTAAGATATATAGCACGACTTGTGCTTTGGGGCATAAAAATTTAACTTTCACAAAAGTCTTGATATTATTGTATGAGATATGTTCTTCTGTGGTGGACGCAGTAATGTTTCTTTTAGTCTGACAATATATGAAAAATTTGAATGTGTATAATGAATTATTGTTATATCTAGCTAGATAGAGAAGCTTATAGAAAAATCCTCAATTGATTTGAATTGTTCGAAAGCATATAAAAGTTTCTAAGACTTTGTTACATAAAGCTTCAACAAAACTTTACGTCAATTCAAGTGATTTCATTGAGTATCTCAATGATTGTGATATTACTAGACATAAATAAAAATCAGTTAGACTTCATGAAAATGATGTATATATTAAAATATAATTGATTATATATTAAAAAGAAACTATTGATACAAATTTGTTTATCCTAACAAATATTGTCAAGATTTTATTGGTTATAAAAATGCAGGACATTACATGAAGTTCTTTCTTCAAACAATCTATTTGCATGTGAGAGTATTGTCATATTATCAAATTCTACAAGACGGTCAATTATTGATACTTATTTAAGTCGGGCCAAAATACTAGTAATTTATAAAGCAAGTGACTTAACATATAGAAGATGTGTGATTTTCTTTGAGAAGAAGGTTACAATATCATATGAAGACGAGACTGTTTGCGTAGCTCAATTGAATGAAGAATATATTAAAGAAGACAAAATAAAGTACATTCATCAAATGTAACACCCCAGAATTCGATTCAGCTTTTAAACTTAGAATCTCTAGAAAAATTTAACCGGAATTACGAGTCTAAATCACGGGCCGTGGTTTGAACCACAGCCGTGGAATGAACTCGTGATTTAAGTCTGCAGAATCAGCCTCTGGTCTGAGAATCATGAGTGGATTCTACGGACCGTAGTTCATTCTACGGACCGTACTGTTCACTCGTGGAATCTAACCTGAGGGCTACATGTTTCACCAGGAACCACGAGTGGATTTTACGGATCGTAGTTCATTCTACGGACCGTTCTGTTCACTCGTAAAATCTGATCTGCAGCTGAGAACTTTGGTCAGGAACCACGAGAGGCAACCACGGGCTGTGATTCAGTCTACGGTCCATAGTCCTCATCCGTGAAACCTGAAGCCAAGATTTTAAAATAGTTTTTTTCAGCTTTTACCATGGGGGTATTTTTTTTAATTGCCCACTCTTTTAACTCTTAAGTGAGGTCGTTTTGGTCATTTTTAGTAGGGTTTCTACCCCAATTAGCCTAAGTCTTTCATTATTCCTCATTCATCTACCAAAAGAGGAAAGGAACTTCATCAACTCCAAGTCTCAAACTCCAAGTTCAAGCCTCTATTTCTTTTCATCTTAGATCAAGCAAGCTTCAAATCAGGTATGTGGGTATTCAATAAGGGATTCCTTTCACCTTTATGTCCAAAACCCCATGTTTTTACTTTGAGTTATCAAATTGTGAAATTAGGGTTCTTACCCAAATTGAGAAAAAGTTATGGGTCTTGTTTTAAAGTATCAATTCATGATTTCTCACTCATTACCCATGTTTTAATTAAGATTCCTTACATGGTTTCAAGAGCCCATAAGTTGATGATGAATTCTAGCATGATTTCATTGAATTATATGTTTTCAAGCAAAATTGACATGTTTAGATAATATGGCCTCTATTATCATGAAATTGCATGCCAAATTCTTTAAGTTATGACTTTAGAAAGGAAAGTATATTTTGAATTATGGATATGCTAAGCTTTAAGACTTATGATATGAGAATTGCATGACATTAGATATGTCCTTATGCTTTTCAAACAGATTTGGCATTAGATATGCCATTAGTATGTTATGAGCTATATGTATATTTTGGGAGTAGTATTTAACACCGAGCGATGAGGGTTCTAGATAACCCAAGTCCAAAACTACGTTGCCACCGCAGGTTGCCCTCTAGGGCTTATGGAAGGATCCTGGTAGATATGGTTCTAACCTTGACCGGTTAGGCCAACCTTTTTCGGTGTGGCTGCATGACACTGGACTTCATGTAGCTCATCATGGTTTATGTCGGTTAAGAGAAACTCCCGTATGAATGCTTTAAGTCTTATGCTCCTCTATTTCTCATTTTATGTTTAAACTACGATGTTACTTATGATTTCTCTTATGATGCATGAACTCAATTTTAATTATGTTTTAAGTACGTTTTTACCATATTTATGCATGTCTCACATATTCAGTACATCCTATAGTACTTATGCATATTTTGCGCTGCATCCTTTGATGATGCAGATTCAGGCTCCTTTCCTCCGCCTCGTGGCTAGACGTTGCCAGTTACTCTGATTTGGTTGGTGAGTCCTCATCGTTCGATGACCATAGCTATGCTAGTTACTTTTATGTCTTTCCTTTGAATTTCACTACTAGAAAAACAGGAAAAACCGACTTCAAAAAACCGACATCAAGAGGTCGATTTTCCCTGAAAAACCGACTCAAAACCGACTCAAAAGCCCTAGTCGGAAAAAGCTTGGTTGGTTTTCTATACCGACATCGTGAGGTCGGTAAATCCGGATGTCGGTTTTAATTTTAAATCCAAAAATTAAGAATTTAATATATATTTTATTTTGTTTTATTTCCAACTTGATGAAGTCGATTTTATTTAATTATATTTTTATTTATTATTATTTTTTCGACATCTAGAGGTCCATTTCTTTTAAAAAAAATATTATTAAATATATAATATACCGACCTACGGTGGTCGGTATTGTTTAATTTTTAATTTATTATTTTTTTTGGTTTTCCGACCTCCGGAAGTCGGTATTACTGAAATTTTAATTTATTATTTTTCTGATATTTCGACCACCTGAGGTCGGTATTATTTAAATTTTATTTTCTTATTTCACGCGATTCCGACTTACTCAGGTCGATTTTTTGGAAAATTTTATTCAAAAAACCGACTACTTGATGTCGGTTTTTTAGAAAAAATTATTCAAAAAACCGACTACTTGATGTCGGTTTTTTGGAAAATTTTATTCAAAAAATCGACTACTTGATGTCGGTTTTCTGGAAAATTTACCCAAAATACCGACCTCAGGAGGTCGATTTGTTGTCGATATTTTACCATAAAATTGGCAGTAAATTGCTGCAATTTGAATTGCCCACCTGCATATTTGATAAGCATATTCAACCAAAACCAGCTCAAATAGCTGTCAACACGATATTTTTCTATATTTACGTTTCACTACTTCAAATTAAACTTAAAATACGATCAAATAATCTAAAAAGTGTACAAGCTATATATACTAAGTCCAAAATGTCTAGTAGTTAGGTACAACTACTCATCATTAGCATCCTCATCCTCTTCACCTTCCTCACCCTCGATATCAGACTCATCCACTAGGCATCGACGTTTATCACTAGCACACTGAGGAATAATCTTTCCCGACTCAAAAAGAGATTTTAACTGGGACTGAAGCTCCGCATACCTCTTGTTCTCTATCTCCTTTGCTGCTGCAATCTGTGCAATCTGCTCGTCTCTTTTCTTCTCCCTTTCGGTTGATGCAGCAAGCTCGGCAGTGAGCATAGATATCTCCTCCTTCATTACAGACATGGTCTCTTTATCCATATTATCGAAGCCTGAAGATGATGGACAATAAAACCAGGGTTTCTTCTTCGCATAAGCCTTTTGTGTGTAACCATAGACTGAACCTCTTACTGGTTCACCCGCACTCTCTCGCCAAAATTGTTCTACTTGTTCATCTGTAAGCGGTGTGTCCTGACTTTCAGGAGGTTGAGTACTACGGTACTCCTGAATTCTTTGCACAAACGACTTCTATATTTAAATGAATAACTCTTAGCATAAGAATATAATAGATAAAAGAAAAAAAAGAATAAAAAAAATAGTTTGAATGCAGTTCTTACTTGTGTCTGTTGAGCACGTGTCTCACACCAACTTTCATCTGTGGAATTTTTTGGCGTCTTTGTGTGACAAACTTTGAATAACTCTTCCTGTGTTACAGGCCTACCCAAGTCTTTTTCCTGCAAACAACATGCATATAATGTGATTATTAATCTCCAAAAGCTACTTATCAAAAAGGATAATTTTATTTAACTGAATTAAGAAAATATACCATTCTCTTCTTTCTAGTAAGCTAGCTAATGGCCCCACCAGTGTGCAAAGAGCCGCCCTTATCCGATGCTCGAGCCTTCTTCCCGATCTCCCTTCTCTTAAGAAATTTTTCATCAGTTTTCCAGAAATTCAATAACTTGGCCCACATATCTGGCACCACAAAAGATGGAACTCTATTTTCTTCCCGACAATCAGAAAATAGGCCACTAAGCGCCTTCCCAGCTCTATATTTGAAGTTACTTTGAACTTTATTCTCATGCTCGGGAGCCCATACGTAATATTTCTGCAATAAAAAATAGTTAAATATTTATTCTAGAAATTTATAGCGAATTTAAATGTATATAATGTGAATTTAATTGAAAAATATTTTTACCCTAAATTCTATGAAGATCTGTCCTTGGATATTAAGTGGTATCGAACCCCAAGTCTGGTACATATCATTATAAAATGATCCGATGCAATTAAGGATTATTTTTGTCATTCCTTCATCCGAAAATAACCTTCAATACAAGATTAAACACTTGGAATATAAATTTGTAAATTAAAAAATTAAAAAATAAACATATAAAAAAAGATGTAATATAGTTGAATAATACCTATATCCTATAGGCTCGATGATGAGTCTCTGGGTATGGTCTCTATCGCCTGACTGTAAACCACCTAGCCGTGGACCATGTGCATCTGAGTGCTGGGTCGTGGGAGTATTAGAACTCGAGCCACCGGAACCAAGACGAAGACCTGAAAGTCCAATTGATCTACTAGCAGCACTAGACTGACTAGTGCTGGCTGATGACAAGGTAGACTGATGACCAAGATGGGAATAACCCTGTAGTGTTTGGTAACCCGAAGTGGGTACCATGACGGGCAAAGATATAGAATGACCAGAAAGTGGAGTCACGCGAGTAGAGGCATTATGTGACTGATGTACAGAGTGAGTAGCTGAAAGTGAGGCTCGTGGTGAGATATAAAGTCGCGGAGGCTCATCAGCTATCACGACCTCAATGGGTTTGAGTGAAGTATTGAGCTTTTTTTTCTTTTTTGGATTGACGGGTTTCTTTTGGTTAGCCTTGTTCTTATCTACCATCTATTAA
Organism: Jaltomata sinuosa; assembly: GCA_003996215.1. Taxonomy (NCBI): domain Eukaryota; kingdom Viridiplantae; phylum Streptophyta; class Magnoliopsida; order Solanales; family Solanaceae; genus Jaltomata; species Jaltomata sinuosa. The sequence continues at coordinate 216,411 of QJPP01000206.1, forward strand.
AATGAAGGTGAAGTTAAAAGAAAAAACATAGAACTGTAAAGGAAAAACTCTTAAAATGAAGGTCCAGTTAAAAACAACAACTTAGAAATGCTCAGGTTACTAATATTTTGAACAATAAACTTAAGAACAAACACAATGACCAAAATTGAACTTCAGACATGACTCTTGATTAAAGAACTATAATTGAAGATTATATTTTACAAATCTAAGAAGGCTGTAAATATTAAAAGAAATATCCTCTTCGGATTCAATAATTAAAAATAATGAATACAACATGCTAATTGCTATTCATCCTCTTCGGAAGTTTCGTCCCCATCTATCCATTCATTCTCTTCGAAAGTCTCCTCCTCAGTTGCCCATTCAACTTCTTCATCTGTTGATTCATCCTCCTTGACATTTGGTAATGTTTCTAACTCTTCTCTACTAACTTCTTCTAAAATGTGATCAGGATGCTCCAAGTTGGTTTCTAACTCAACGTCCACTTCTTGGTGAACAATTGCTATTTCGTTTTGATAAGCAACATCCAACACATTCTCAACTTTCACCCGCCCCATAGGCTTAGTTTTGATTACAACCCACCAATCAGACTTGTCCCTACGCAACGGATAAGGAGCATAGTACACTTACTTAGCATTCTGTGCAATAATAAAAGGATCATAAGCATGATAAGTCCTGATGTGTTTGACTTCAATGATGTTATGTTGCTTAAGTTCTCTTGTACCTCTGTTTGGTTTTGGATCAAACCACTTGCATTGAAAAAGTACAATTCTTTTGATTGGCCAACCAGAATACTCCACCTCTAGAATCTCCTGTAGCACGCCAAAATAATCAACGTTCTCATTTTGATTTCCATCGCCACCTTTAACCCAAACCCCACTATTGTTAGTTTTTCTATTCTTTGAGTATTCCTCCGTGGCAAATTTAAAACCATTTACATTATATTGGGACATTGTATGAACTTTAATCGGTCCCCAAGAAATATCCTTGAAAAATTGATCAAATGTGGCGGCATTTTCTGAATTGTAGACCTATATATGGTTAGTAAATTAAAAATAGTGTTAGTAGAAGGAAGAGAACTACGTTGTTGTTATTATGTATATATTATAACACTTACCCAATCAGTATACCATGTTGTAAATGACAAACACACTTGATCATGGTCATATAGCTCCACAAAATAACTGTAGTATCACATTAAAAATATAGTTAATTTTCTTAATGAAATTGTAGTTGAATATGTTGTGTAAGTATTTAATTTCCTTACTCTAAAAAGGGCTGGACTTCTGGGCAATTCAGCAAGACATGTAGCGCTGCAGATTTTTTCTCCTTTTCAGTAAGTATGCGCAATCTACGCCTTTTTGAACCCTTACCCGGCTGATTGAAGATTGATAATGGTTGTACTGCGGCATCAGTCTCGGCATCAGCGTGTCAATTAGGTCTATTTCTCAAGCACGACACTTGATCATCAAAGTAGTAAGAACAAAAGTGGGTTGTTTCTCTAGCAAGATATGCTTCAACTATAGAGCCTTCCACCCTATTTTTGTTTTTGACACTCCTTTTATACTTGCCAATGGTGCTGTAAAATTTTACGTTAGATATGTATATAATTGAAAAAATAAGAATAAATGTGTTGTAGTTACTTACCGCTCATAAGGATACATCCACCTATTTTGAACTGGACCTCCCAGTAGGGCTTCGTGGACAAGGTGAATGGGAAGATGTTCCATCACATCGAAGAACCCAGGTGGAAGAATCTTCTCCAACTTATTACTGATAACAACAATATTTTCAGCCATCTTAATCAGATTTTCTACTCTCAATGTGCTGGAACACAAATCTTTGAAAAATAAACTGATCTCTGCCATCGATTTCCATATATTTTCAGGCAATCCATTAAAAGCAATCGGAAGTAATTATTCCATGAAAACGTGGCAGTCATGACTTTTCATCCCATGTAAGATTCCATGGTCCATGTCAACCCTCTTCCCCAAATTGGAGGCATATCTATCTGGCATCTTCAAACTCTGCACCCACTCACAAATTTTTTGCTTTTGTTCCATTGTGAATGAATAACTGGCCTTGGGCTTAAGCAACTTCTCGTTGGCAGACTCTTGTAAATGTAACTCTGGTCGTCTACAATGTTTCGGTAAGTCAAGTCTAGCCTTAATATTATCCTTTGTCTTGCCAGTTACATCCATTACAGTGTTGAACAAATTATCAAAATAATTTTTTTTAATATGCATGACATCAAGATTATGTCTGAGTAGATTATCCTTCCAATAAGGTAATTCCCAGAATATGCTCTGTTTAGTCCAATTATGCGCAACACCGTATCCATGGAATTTATACGGTGGTTCCTCGGTAATCTTTGGAAAATTTTGAACCCTCTCCCAAATATCATGACCCGTTAATATTGGTGGTGGACCATTGTGTTCATTTTTATTCTTTCTAAATGCATATTTCATTCTCCTGAACTCATGATTAGGTGGCAAGAACCGACGGTGATAATCAAACCATGAAGTTTTTCGACCATGTTTTAATGTGAATGATTTAGTATCTTCCATGCAGTAGGGACAAGCTAACTTTCCAGCAGTCATCCACCCAGACAACATTCCATAGGCAGGAAAATCATTAATAGTCCACATTAAGGTAGCACACAAGTTGAAATTTTGTTTACAAGAAATGTCCCATGTTTCAACCCCCACAGACCACAACAGTTTCAACTCATCAATCAAAGGTTGTAAGTACACATCGATCAAACCTTTTGGATTACGCGGGCCAGGAATAACACAATTCAGAAATATATATGGACTTGTCATACACATCTCAGGTGGAAGATTATACAGTGTAATAAACACAGGCCAACATGAATATGGTGCAGCCCCAACGGAAAAATGGGTGAAACCATCAGCACACAAACCCAACCTAACATTCCTTGGTTCAGCTGCAAAATCTGGATAAGTTCTATCAAATTGCTTCCAGGCCTCTCCGTCTAATGGATGACACATGACACCATGTGGTCTTCTATTTTCACGGTGCCATCTCATATGAGGAGCGGAGCTATTTGATGCATACAACCTCTTCAACCTTGGTATAAGAGGTAAATAATGCATCGTCTTAAAAGCAATTTTCTTTCCACTAGAACCGCGCTTATAGCGAGGGTGTCCACAGAACTTACATGACTCTATATTGACATCCTCCTTAAAGTATAACATGCAACCATTTTCACAACAATCAATTCTGATCGAGGAGAGCCCTAACTTTGAAACCAGTCTCTTTGCCTTATAGTAAGAATCAGGAACCTCTATATTGGAGTCAACTAATTCATTCATAAGGTCTATCATAGAGTCCATTGCTCCTTGAGCAACATTCCAATCAGATTTGATACTTAACAATCTAACTGCAACAGACAATTGAGAGTGCAGACTCCCCTCAAAGAAAGGACGACTAGCATCACGCAATTGTTCATAAAAATTGTGTGCTTCTTCATTGGGAGGTTCTTCTACATTTTCCCCAAATTCAAAATCAGAATGCATCCCAAAAGCATCATGAATCATATCCAGCATTCTAGAATCTTGGACATAATTATGTTCCTTAGATCTACTACTTTCACCAACAACAAAGTTACTAAACCTATTAATGTTACTATCAACTTCACCATGACTAGTCCAAACTGTATATCCTGGTTTAAAACCCTTGAACATAAGATGCATAGAAACATTCTCTGTTGTTTGATATCTCATGTTGCTACAGTTAATACAAGGACACCTAATCAATTTTGAAGTTAAAAAAGGCTCAAGTGTCTTTGCATGATTTATAAAATGAGTGACACCTTCTGCAAATTCCGGAATCATACCCGCTCGACCAGGATTGTTTCTATTATACATCCAACTAACAACTTAATAAACTTCATTATTTTAAGTCACTAGTTCAAAATTTCAACTAACAACTAACTACACTTTACTTATTTTAAATCACTATTTCAAAATTTTAACTTACTACACTTCACAATTTCAAGTCACTAGTTCAAAATTTCAACTAACAACTAACTACACTATACTTATTTTAAGTCACTAGTTCAAAATTTTAACTTAATACACTTCACTATTTTATGTCACTAGTTCAAAATTTCAACTAACAACTAACTACACTATACTTATTTTAAGTCACTAGTTCAAAATTTTAACTTAATACACTTCACTATTTTAAGTCACTAGTTTAAAATTTTAACTTAATACAAACTACATTTTACGTATTTCAAGTCACTAGTTCAAAATTTCAACTTACTACACTTCACAATCTTAAGTCATTAGTTCAAAATTTCAACTAACAACTAACTACACTTTACTTATTTTAAGTCACTAGTTCAAAATTTTAACTTACTACACTTCACTATTTTAAGTCACTAGTTCAAATTTTAACTTAATAAAATTTATTATTTTAAGTCACTAGTTCAAAATTTCAACTAACAACTAACTACACTTTAATTATTTTAAGTCACTAGTTCACAATTTCAACTTAATGCAAACTATCATTTACTTATTTTAAGTCACTAGTTCAAAATTTTAACTTAATACAAATTACACGTTACTTATTTTAAGTCACTAGTTCAAAATTTTAACTTACTACACTTCACTATTTTAAGTCACTAGTTCAAATTTTAACTTAATAAACTTCATTATTTTAAGTCACTAGTTCAAAATTTCAACTAACAATTAACTACACTTTAATTATTTTAAGTCACTAGTTCACAATTTCAACTTAATGCAAACTATCATTTACTTATTTTAAGTCACTAGTTCAAAATTTTAACTTAATACAAACTACACGTTACTTATTTTAAGTCACTAGTTCAAAATTTTAACTTAATACAAACTACATTTTACTTATTTCAAGTCACTAGTTCAAAATTTCAACTTACTAAACTTCACAATTTTAAGTCACTAGTTCACAATTCCAACTAACAACTAATTACACTTTACTTATTTAAATCACTAGTTCAAAATTTTAACTTACTACACTTCACTATTTTAAGTCACTAGTTCAAATTTTAACTTAATAAACTTCATTATTTTAAGTCACTAGTTCAAAATTTAAACTAACAACTAACTACACTTTAATTATTTTAAGTCACTAGTTCACAATTTCAACTTAATGCAAACTATCATTTACTTATTTTAAGTCACTAGTTCAAAATTTTAACTTAATACACTTCACTATTTTAAGTCACTAGTTCAAAATTTTAACTTAATACAAACTACATTTTACTTATTTCAAGTCACTAGTTCAAAATTTCAACTTACTACACTTCACAATTTTAAGTCATTAGTTCAAAATTTCAACTAACAACTAACTACACTTTACTTATTTTAAGTCACTAGTTCAAAATTTTAACTTAATACACTTCATTATTTTAAGTCACTAGTTCAAAATTTCAATTAACAACTAACTACACTTTACTTATTTTAAGTCACTACTGCACAATTTCAACTTACTAAATTTCACAATTTTAAGTCACTAGTTCATATTTTCAGTTTATATGCATGATAATGATGTGCCAAACACAATCAGTAGCCCAATGGCTCACAAATAAACCTATCGGCCCTGCACAGGCTCCAATCGCTCTACAACATACATAACCAGCTCTATAATCGAGATATCGATGTCCGAGACTCACAGACATTCCCAAATAACCCACCATCTATGGTCCAGAGGCATAATCAAGGCCACACAGGGCCACAAGGGTAATACTACCAACTAAAACGAATACTACAACCATAAAGCGGACAAGGTCTGGGATGCAAAGCTAATAAAATCCAACCCAAGGATGCTAATTAGTATTAAGTGTCAACACTAGATGGACACAAATTGATCTTGCAAGAAAATCAATTTTGTCATCAATAGGATCAACTAGTCTTGACACTTACTAATCAACCACATTATAATCAAATTAAAGACTAAGTGTCAACACTAGATGGACACAAATTGATCTTGCAAGAAAATCAATTTTGTCATCAATAGGATCAACTAGTGTTGACACTTATGCTAATCAACGACATTATAACTAAATTAAAGACTAAGTGTCAACACTAGGTGGACATAAATTGATCTTGCAAGAAAATCAATTTTGTCATCAATAGGATCAACTAGTGTTGACACTTATGCTAAACAAATACATTATCACGCTAATAATTAAATAAACTAAATTAAAGACTAAGTTTCCTATTCCAATTCATTACAAGTCACTATCTCACAATTTGAACTCACTATACTTCACTATTTTAAGTAACTTGTTCATAATTTCAAGTCATTATACTTCACTATTCTAAGTCACTAGTTCACATTTTCAATTCACTACTTCACTATTCAAATTCACTAGTTCACATCCACCATATAAGACACACTAATTAACAATAATAAACCCTAATTAAATGATAAATCCTAATTTAGTAACTAAAATTAACAATGACATGTCCTAGTTAAATGATAAATCCTAATTTAGTAACTAAAATTAACAATGATAAACCCTAATTTAATAACTATAATTAATTAACAAGAAAATTAAAATTACTTACCTTGATGGACCCCCACCGGAGCAGCAACAGCGACGGCGACAGGCGACAACAACCTTCAGCAGCAGCAGCGGCAGCAACCTTCAGCAGCAGCGGCAGCAGCGCAGCAGGTTCAGCAGCAGCAGCGGCAATCTGCAGGCAGCGGCAGCGGTGGAAGGCGGAGGAGGGGGGGACGCCGGAGGGAAGGTTTTCGGAGGGAGGGGGCGCCGGAGGGAGGGGGCGCCGGAGGGAGGGTGGTGGCGATCGGGGAGAGAGAGAGTGTGTGAGTGTGAGTGTTAGGGTGTTTTAGGTAATAAAATAAAATCAAAAAAAAAAACCGACCAATTGAGGTCGGTTTTACTAAAAAATAAATTTTTAACAAAGTATTTTTGATAAAACCGACCATTTGAGGTCGGTTTTTAAAAAAAATTAAAAGTAATGAATAAAAATTATTTAATCATCAACATATTTCATAAACTCGGATACATTATTGATTCGTTACATTACTCAATGATTATACTACTATACAATGTATTTCATACTACTTGAATGGATTATCAATCGATTAATTAATTAGCTTTTGAATACGTACTATATATGTACATCATGACTAGACGAGACATATATTTAAGACGACGGACCAGTAATATATAGGACTTGGTTAATTATATTACTCAACGATCGTCATCGTATAGTACCTCATATGTACGTAATACAACGTATTCCACTAGCTACTTGGATGAATTGTCGATTAGTTAATTAGCTTTTGAATATGTACTATATATATAAACATACATCACTAAAGACGAGACATATATATTCAAGATGATGGACCATTTAATATACAGGACTTGATTAATTATATTACTCTAACGATCGTATATTACCTCATATATGTACGTAATACAATGTATTCCATACTACTTGGATGGATTATCGATTGGTTAATTAGCTTTTGAATACGTACTATATATATACGTACAATATCGCTGCAAAAAAACATATATTCAAGACGACAGATCATTACTATATATATAGGACTTGGTTATTTACATTACTCAACAATCGTTTATTACCTCGTGTGTACGTAATACAATGGTATTCCACTGCTTGGATGGATTATCGATTAGTTAATTAGCTTTTGAATACGTACTATATATATACGTACATCACTAGACGAGACATATATTCAAGACGGCGGATCATTATAGTACATAGAATAACTTGGTTAATTATATTCAATGATCGTATATTAACTCATATGTACGTAATATATAACATATTCCATACTACTTGGATATGGATTATATATCGATTGGTTAATTAGCTTTTGAATACGTACTATGTATATACGTACATCACTAGACGAGACATATATTCAAGACGATGGATCATTATATATAATATATAGGACTTGGTTAATTACATTTCTCAATGATCGTATATTAACTCATATGTACGTAATATACGACGTATCCATACTACGTATTTGGATATGTATTATCGATCGGTTAATTAGCTTTTGAATACGTACTATATATATATATATATATACGTATATACATCACTAGACGAGACATATGTATATATTCAAGACGATGTATAAATTATGAGAGAATCTATGTATTATCTTATACAGGATATAGAAGGTGGAATAAGTAATACTTGTATAATTAGTACATGAATAACTAATCCCTGCATAACTAATACATGTATAAATAATATATAGATTCCCTCATAACTAATATCTACATTACTAATACCTATATAACTTTAACTAGCTACCAAACGACCCCTTAGTGTATACACAATAGAAAAATAGTGATTATTAAAAATATTTTAAAGGTAATACCGACATCCGGAGGTCGATTTTATTCAAAATAATTAAATAAAAGTAAACTACCGACCTCCGGAGGTCGGTATTACCTTTAATTTTAATGAAAATAAAATTAATTACGTTAAATAAATAATACCGACCTCTGAATGTCGGTATTAATATTATTTTTATTTTATATTTTATATAAAACCGTCTTCCGAAAGACGCTTTATTTAAAACTAATTCAAAATATTATTCGGTAGTCTTTTATATTTTTAATTGAGATAAAATTAAATTATATTCTTAATTTTCTAATCAAGTACCGACCACTGGATGTCGATCCTAATAAAATAATTAAATAAAAATAAAAATACCGACTTCAGGAAGTCACTATGAGAATAATTTAAGGTAAATAAAATCAATTATGTAAATTTAATATTACCGACATCAGGAAGTCGGTATTAATTTGTTTTTTTTTGTTTTTTATCTTATAAATAACTGTCCTTCGGAGGACGGTTTATTTAAAAGTTATTAAAAATATTCCTTTTTTTCATTTTTTTATATTTAATTGAGATAAATTTAAATATTATTTTTTATTTACTAATTCGATACCGACTACAAGAGGTCGGTTTTTCTTAATTTTATTTTTTCTGCAAAAATTTCTGACCATCGGAGGTCGGTATTTGGTTTTCTCGCATTTTTTTCCCAAAAAAACCGACATCTTGAAGTCGGTTTTCTTAAGAAAATAAAATAATTTTTTGTTTTTAACAATACCGACCTCCGGAGGTCGGAAATTACCGACTTCGATAGGAGGTCGGTATTTTGGAGGTCGGTATTCATAGTTTTTTTAGTAGTGTTTTCGAGTTAGTTGGGGTCTTGTCCCAACAACTCTTTATGTCAATTTAAAGGCTTCAGGCATAGCTAGACTTGTATTCAGTATCTTCGAATTTGGTATTCTTAGACCTTTATCTTATATAGACATGGTTGTCCATTTCTACTGGTTATGCTTCCGCTATATTTTTTCGTGTATGCTTAAATTATGCTATGACCAAGTTGGGGCACTTGTGGTCCCTAGTCCCGTATTACATCTAGGGAGAGTCTCGAGGCTTGACATCAAAGTTCTTTTTCAGACACGAATTTCAACAGAATGTATACACGATTGAAATGTGTCGTCTCCAAGAAATAATGTGATATTTTCATAAGGGGACTAACATACGCTCTGCACTCTTTTTTTTAGCCAGATTTTGTCCCGCGGGATTTTCTAACAAAAGTTTTAACGAGGAAGCAAACATTAATGCGTATTAAAAGATATAAGCACTTTTTTTTTCACTGAGATTTTTTTTCCGATGAATTTTTCTAGTAAAATTTTAATACGACACATTATCTATCAAGGCATGCACATTCAAGAGTGAGTATTATGAAATTAATTGTGGATGTCCATTAATGTAGAAATAAATTCTTCACTACTCTTTACTATAATGATATTAACTCCCACCTTCATAATCTTCCCCCTTGATCTTCTTCCATAACCTTCCTGATTAATGTCATATTTATGATTAACTGTTTATGTATTTCTATGTAAAACTATGACTGGGCATAAAAGTTCATATTATAGTGACTTGATGACTTAAGAAACATATTAAAGAAATAAGAACTTTTTTTTATCTTGATCTTTCATTTTTTGTCTACTCTCTTGCTTCATATTATTGTTCTTTTAGCTTAATTTTATAACATCTTTCTATTTTTTACTTTCAATTTTAATTAATTCTTTATTTTTGTATTCGTAGGCCTAACATAATTTTTTGATATAGTAGTTAATTTTATCTTTTGAAAGAGCTGTCAAATCATCCAAATAGTACTTGCATATAGAGTTAAATTCAAATCTCTCTATAATAGCTTTATTTATTTTTATATATTTTTTATTATTATAATAAAATATTTTTATATTATAAAAAGTACTTCCTTCATCCCATTTTATGTGGCATACTTTGATTTGGTACGGTGTTTAAGAAAAAAAAAAAGACTTTTAAAACTTGTGGTCCAAAATAATCTTTGAATATTTGTGTGGTTGTAAATCATTTTATTAAGGGTAAAAGGAGAATTTCAAAGTTAAAAATATTCTAATTATAGAAAGGTAACATTCTTTTTGACACGGACTAAAAAGGAAAGTATGCCACATGAAATGAGACGGAGGGAGTATATAATATATACCATCAAAAATCTATTATAAAAAAAATATAAATTGAAAAGTTGGACTGTAATACACTAGTTTATTTGTGGTATTTAAACACAAAAGCAGAACAAAGAATGGAGTACGACAGTAAACACCAGAATCTGAGAACATGTAATATGCCGTAATAATTTGTATTACATTATTACCTTAATTTAGTACAATTAAATAAAAAGTTGATAGAGACAGAGTAGGTGAAAGTGCTATTTCATTATCTGAGATAGAATTTACCAATAAAAACACTAATTTATAGCAATTAAATATAAAGTTGATAGAGATAGAGTAGATGAAAGTGCAATTTCATTATGTAAGATGTAATTTATTTACCAATAAAAATACTGAATTGCTTTTGCAAGTTGGTGATGGAGATATAAATGGATTGTAGTGAGATGGTTGAGGTCTCTTCATTCTTAATTAGAGGTTTTGAGTTTGAGCCCTATATATGAAAGAAATTATGTTGAAAGTGTTATTTTTAAAATGAGCTTCGCAACGTACGATTTAAATATAATCGGACTCTAATATAAATATTGGACACTAGATAAAAAAAAAAAAGAGTTGGTGATGAGACGCCCATGGTTTTGGAGACAGCCCAAGGTTATTTTGAGTGCTCTTCTCCTATTTGTCCTTTTTTAGCTTATCATAATTTACTTTCATTTTATATTCTCCAATCTTTTTGTAATAATCAATTTAGGGAGTCTGATTTTGATTTTTCATAAATTGCTTTGTCAATACTCAATATCATGTGGTTTCTGGACATGGATAGACAAAATTAATTGTCGATCAAAATTCGATGAATAGTACTAATGGATTTCATTTTTTAATCTATAAACAATTTATGTAGATACATAATTTGATTTTATCTTCTTTTCTCCACTCAAGATTTCATTCATTTGTCAGACCCTATTTATTTTCATCCTAAAATATTTATAATATTTGAAAATAATAATATTATTGTATATATAAATAATTATAAAATTTATGTATATAATTTATCATTTAGTTCGATTATTTTTTTAATTTGTTTAGTAAAATTAAAATAAAATAAATATTATCAATTTTAAAATTTAAAATCAAATGAAACCCAAATACCAATTTATTTAATCGATTTAGTTTGAATTTCAACTTGATTTGGAACCGTGATTATCCCTAGGACTTGATAGTTTAGTGGAGGCTAAAGGTAAGGTAATTGGTCACCGTTGGGGTCCCCAAAATTAACGTGTAAACTGGAGAAGTACTCAATAGTTTTGGATTATTATATTTTCCTCTCCAAGAGTTTCACTTTCGTCAACCAAGTATGCAGGGGGCTCTCTAATTGTATTTTGATTTTTAAGTTATGGTTTTCACTAGATCAACATTCAATACCTCCATTTCAAACTTTAGGAATTAGGACAGTAAAATAGTGTAATTAGAAAAGTTAATTTTGTTTTCTTGAAACTTATTTCCTCGCCTTATTTTTTTTTAATCTTTTTGTATGGCTTAAGATCATGCCAAAAGACGTAGTCGATGAATAACAGGTGAATTATTTCAAGAATCTTTTCTTCCACTGGTCACTCCAAAGTTTGATCATTAATTTTAAGACGATTTTTAGAGAGAGGAATATAATTAAACAAAGAAGATTGGAATTAACAAAAAAGCTACTACCTCTATCCCATATTAGTTGGTCACTACACTATAAATAGTTGTCCATTTTACTAAATCAAGAAAACATTAATTAAAATTTTTCAATATTACCCTTGCAATTAATTCTTTTTGAATGTATTCACACTTGTTTGTAAAGTTTCAAAGAAGTTTCTCGGGGGTGAATTAGTAAAATTATCTTTTTATTTATGATTTCTTAATATGCGTGTAAAAAGAAAAATGATCAACTAATATGAGAGGAGAGAGTATAAAAATAAGAAGCTTCTACCAATGGGGAAAAACTACGTACGCGACTTCAACCATAAGAGACGTACGCGTTCATAGTTTCATACTGATTTCTTAATTCATTCAAAGAAATTATATGTATTAAGAGTAAATTTCTTAAAATGATATTAATATTGGAATAAATAAATAAATTATATTTTCTTATACAGATGAGCTCAAAATTATATAAACTCCCACATTGACTCCCCATTAAATTGACGTGAGATTGAAGTTTCATACCTTGCAATAAAATCACAATAATAGATGTTCTCAACGAGTTATCATTTAGTTTGAACAGTCATACAAGTTTTAATGCCAAAGCGAGATCGAAATTGCTAGTTCAAATCTTACTATTATAGGATTGCAAATTGTACGAACAAATTAATCTCAAAATGACATCTTTATGAAACAATAAAATTAGAATAAGAAGAAAATTGTAAAGAGAAGACAAAAGAGTTCTTATTTCTCTTGAGAGATTAATTACAATGAAGAAAAATCTTTTATTTATAAAAGAAAACTAACTTGGTCTCAAAGTTAGGGTTCCTAAATTTTCTCCAAAGAAACATAAAAGATAGACATTCATTATAATACAAATACATTTATAACCCCCCCCCCCCCCCCCCCCGAATGTCTACTTGATAGATAATGTATCTCGTTAAAATCACACCCAAAAAACTCAGTGAAAATAATTCTAGTAAAGAAAAAAGAGTACACATATATAATAGTACACATTTTGGTTGTCTCATTAAAAACCTTACAAGGAGAACCAGTGAGACAAAATCTTGTGAGAAAAAAAGAGTGCAACGCGTAATAACTCCCTCCATTGAGAACATCAATTCAATAGTTTAAGTCTTTGCTTCTCAATCTTGTGCACCATTTTCTCAAAAGTTACAGTAGGTAGAGAGTTTGTGAATAAATCTCAGTTATATTATCATTCTAACAAATTTATTGTTCGTTGATATCACCATTCTTTTGAAGATCATGTGTGTAGAAAATCTTTGATGAAATATGCTTCATTGCATCTTCTTTTATGAATTCTCCCTTCCATTGTGTTATGCATGCTGCATTATCTTCATATAAGATCATCGGTATTTTATCACATTTTAAACTATATTTTTCTCGAATGAGATGTATCATTGACCTCAACCACACATATTCTTGACTTGCTTCATGAATAACTATTGTCTCAGCATTATTTGATTGTCATGTAAAGCAACATGGTAGAACAGTAACCTTTCATGAAAATAGATACTAATATGTCGATCAGATGATATGTTGTATATTAAAAAACTTGACAATATTTGTTAGGATAAACGCATCCATATGGGGGCTTTCATTTGCAATATGCAAGTGATCTTATTTCATATCTCCATATATGAGTAAAACTATACCACGCTCATAGTTAGGGGTGTCAAACGGGTGATTTGGGCTGAAATTGAGCAAGTTAAAATGGACTGAGTTAATAAATGAGTTAGGCTAAAATTAGCCCAAAAGTTACTTGGGCTAAAATGGGTTAAGTTGAAATGGGCTGGGTCATGACCCGCTCAATTTGAACTAATTTTTTGAGTGGTCCACTTGATCTTGACCTTGATCCAAGACCTGGGAATTGAGCCTCAACCCGATACTTGTGACATGAGACTCGAGATTCGAGTCCCGACTCTAACCCGAGAATAGAAACTCAACCCCGATTCGACACTACTAAAAATATTAAAAATTAACCCAACAATCAACATTAGGAGGTCGATTTTTTTACTCTTTAAATTTATATACTTTTTTACTCTTTAAAAAAATCTTTCGAGGTCCATTTTTCTTAAAGAAAAAATTGAAAAACGATCTCAAAGGTTTGAGATCTATCTTTTACAAAAAAACAAATATATATATATATATATAAGATAAAAATTTGACCTTTGAAGGTCGGTACTTTACAAAAAAAATTACATGCGGGACCTGATTTCCGATCCTCGATCTCTCTTCGAGAATCGACACAAACTCGAGACCCAAACTGATTCTGGTTTGGGATTTGATATTCGAGAATTGGGTCTGATCTAAGATTTGAGTTTTGACTTGACCTGGATCGTGACTCGGGACCTGAGATCCAAGATTAGAGACCTAATCTCCAACCCTAACTCAAAACTCGAGCTCTGAATTTGACCCAAAACTCAAGACTCAAGATCTGATCCCCAACTTTATCTGAGACTTGACTCGAGACCCGATCTTACGAGATTCGAGAACTAATCCCGATCTTGATTTGAAATTTTGAGACCCGAGATCAAACTCTAATTCAGGACCTGACCTCAACCCGAGATTCTAGACTACAGACTCGAGTCTGGACCTATAAAAAGTCAAAGTAATATCAAATAATAAATTTAAATAAAGTAAATCTCATGTATGAGCTAGAATTGGACTAGTATTGGGCTTAATTGAAGATTTAAAAAAGGTTAAACTACCAAAAGAGACATACCTCCTTACCATATTTACTAATTCTCCCATACTTTATTTTAATTACTTAATATACCACATGTAAACACCTTGATACATCGCTCCAGGTCGTGATACATTGCCTCACCTCGTGATACATCGCCCCGATGTATCAAAGGTAATTATCCAGAGGTGAGGCAATGCATCACGCCTTGGGGCGATGTATCACGCTTTGGGGCGATGTATCAGAGCGAAGTGAGGTGAGAAAAAGAGTAATTAGCTCCCAAAGATGTGTGTTTTATGTAAGTTACCCTTTTAAAAAGGAATTATGTTGGATTGGGCTAAATTTAGTCTAATATGAAATTATCTTGAGTCCAACCCATTAAATCTTGGTGCGGGTAGGGCGGACCATCAATTTTTTGGGTCATATTTGACACCCGTACTCATAGTTATAGCAAGATGTATACATGCATCAATTGCACAAAATATAGTACTTCGGGACAAGTTCAATTCTACAAGTTTCTTATTTCAGTGTATTGCTTAGAATTGTCCAAAATTTAACTCTTTACAAGTAAGTGCGAACTACCATTTATAGGTAACAAAAGTAATACATCGATTAATAGAAAAATCCAACTTGAGCCCTAAAGTGCTATGTCCAATGAAAATATTCCACTTGAAAATACCTAGGAGTGTACAAAATCAAACCGCAAATCGAATCAAACCGCAAAAAAAAATTCGACTAATGATTTGGTTTGACTTGGTTTGGTATTGAAAAAAAACCCGACTATAATTGATTTGGTTTAATTTTAACTAAAAAAAGTCAAACCGAATCGAACCAACATGATATTACATGTATACTATTTTTAAAAATATTTTATTCATAAAAATATTTATTGTGATGTAATTTATAAATATTTCTTCAACTTTTTCATAGTTTTTATCTTTTAACATATTATTTCAAGTTTAAACTTAGAATTTTAAATGGTCCAATAAGTCTTTTTACAACCCATAGATATTAGTAACTCAAATAAAACACAAATCAATACGAATGTTAACAAAAGATTATTCATTCCAACACTAAGAATGACAATCATGTTAGATATGCATTCTTTAATTTTACATAAATATATAAACTAATTTATTTTTCTGTTTAATATTTAGTCATGCAGTTAATACTTATTAGACTTATTTTAGCATGACTTAATACTTTTAAATTATGATTATTTTTATTATGACTTATTAATATGCAATATTTATTCTATGCGATTTTATTATTTATTTGATTGAATATTTTATTATCATCACTCACTTCATAAATTCCAAATAAAGTGAATATATTTTCTGTTATTTTTTTAAGAAATACCTTAGATAGTTGTATTTTGCTCGGGCTAAAAAAATATTTGAAGCACAAGTTAATTATATGTTTGTATGAAGACTTTACCGAAAAAATCCGAAAAAACCCAAAAAAACCCGAGGTTGAAAAACCCGACTTATATTGGTTTGGTTTGGTTTATAAATTTAAAAATCCGACACTAATGATTTGGTTTGGTATTTAAAAAATTCGAACCAACCCGGTCCATGTACACCCCTAAAAATACCGTTATTCTTGCCATATGATATTTCTCTATAATTTGCAGAATCCCATATAGATACATCTGACGTATATGTCTTATTAGGGAAAAAAACTCATATATAATATATTAGATACTATATTACAAGTCATATCAATAGATTCTAGTTTTCAATACCTACCAATATAATAAACCCAAATAAAAAGTAAAAATAGTGGGAAAAAATAGAAACCGAATTTATGAAAAAAGTAAAAAACGATAAATAAAAATGGAAACAGAAATTGAAAAAAATCCTAGAAAATATTGAGGGATATGAATAAACCCAAAAATCTCTCACATATCTTAATTTTCTTATTTTACTCCTTTCTATTATCATCTTTTCCGCTAACAATTGTAATTTTGTAGGCTTAAATTTAGAGATTTATCAATCAACTAACTATATTTTTCCTCCTAATTCGATATTCTCTCTCCTAAAGTATATTCATTCCTCAGATATACATCGTTTATATTCATTCTTTCTTCTAAAATATATTTTAATTTTTGAAAAGAAAATCATTTCCCAAATATACACTTTTTTCACTGACAAGTTTAATTTTTAAGGGGATTCATGTATTTTTTTTTTGTCTTTATGATATAAAAACTGATGCTAAACATATGATGTTTGTTAATAGAATAATTATTCTTTACTTTATGAATATTAATTTTATATCAAATTGAATACCAAATTGAATACCAACTTGTGTACTAAATTGAATAATTTTGCATAGGCAATGTGTAAAAAATAGGTAAGAGTGATTATGTATGCAAATGTGTATAATATCTGCTTGCATAATGATTGTTGTATAGAGTATCGTGGCATAATTTTAATATCAATTTCATACCAAATTGAATATCAATTTTTATATCAACTCTATACCAAATTGAATACCAAATATAATGGTTTTGTGCATGCTATGTAATAAATAAATTAAATTAAAAAATTTAGCTTATCTCCCATGTAGCACCATCAACAGTATTTTCGATCAATTTAACAACATTCTTGTCCGAGGTTTGGGTAAAACAACCCAAGTCAAAACTTGATCTAGAAAGCATAATGTGACTATCTCCTTCAACATATCTAGAGCTTTTACAAGTGAGAGTAGAATAAAGAACAAATTTTTTCGACATGCTTCTCTCAAAATTTCAACAATAAAGAAAAATCCTAAGATGAAAACCCATAAAAATAAAGCATCAAACTAAGAAATTGAATTGCATCGGTATGAAATTAGAAGTATGATTTTGAGTAGTGAAATCAACCAAAAAGAACAAATATTTTGGGGAAGAAAATCTAATGAAGAGATTCGAGGAATTGTGAGTAAGAAACGTGATATTCGATGGATACGAGGGAATAAAGGGATTATGAGTAAAAGTTTAAAATGTGATATTTAGTGGTTCCAGTAGGTATTTATTGCAACGTTAATAACTGATAGTAATTATCTTCCTTAATTATAATGAGTTATTTTGTGGGTCTCAGTCAGAATTTATTAATTATAATTAGCATTAACAAAAAATCATAATTAAATGCAGTAAATAAAATAACAACTAATTTTAAGATTTTGATATGACTTATAATTAGAATGGTATTTTAAAAATTAAAAAAAAAGTAATATATTTGATGTAATAAAAAATCTTAAAATATTATCTAAGATAATTTTCTCGTCTTATATCCTTTTATTTTCTCCTAATTGGGTCACAAGTCCTTTTATTATCCTTTCCTCACTTCAGGCCACGAGTTCCCCTTATTTTCTTGATAATGTCCATCCAATTGATCCAGTAATAAGATGGGATCAAGCTAACCAGCCAGTCACTGATTCGAACACTCGAACAATAAATCCTCAATGGATGTTTTCATAGGTCCTCGATGCCCAATTATTTTTCGGCTTTATCGCAATGCCAGGTGACCTCTTTGCAAGTAGCGACTTGTGTACGATAAAAAAAATTTCAAGTACAATTGTATTATTATACAATTTACCTCGAGATTTCTCGAACATACTTAGTGGCTACTAGCTAGTGCATCTAATCGGGGCGTTGATCGCACAATTATATATAAGAAAATATTTAAAGTGAGGTAATTTTTCAGTGACTTCTCCGACGTGTGTGACTTTTTGGAAAACAAAGGAAGAGTTTAGTGACTTTGCTAATACAAAATAAAGAAAAATAACTTTAATAGATAAATATATCAAGTTAATTAGATGACCTTTTATGAAATTTACGTTGTATTATTTCTCTTAGTCTAAATCTTCAATCATTTTATTTGAAATAGAGGGAATACGTATTAGAAAATCAACATTTGTCTTTCACTGATTGCGTAAAATTTTCAAATGATTTTATATATTTCTCTGCCTACTTCATGCATTGACTTAAGATTTTTCGTTAGATACTCAAATTCTTTCACATGACACTAATACAAAAATTTTAATGAACCCGTTTGGGCAATTACTTTTCTCTCTTCATGTTCTATTGCTATGCGTTTCTTCCCCTTTTGACTTCGCTCGTGGAACTTCTTTGGTGTTAGAATGTCACTTTTGTCCTTCATTAATTGTAAAAAGATTCAAAAATATTTAATTTTCTTGAGCCACTCCATTAATTACCTTAAAATTTTGAATTGACTGATCAAACTCTCTCACTGGACATCGTATTCTCTTTACCTTAATGGTTCACAATGTGTCGTTCTACCATTTGAGGTTTAGAATAATAAAATACCGCAAGTCTCAATTCTAGGACTTGTCTAAGTCTCATTGGCTTGTAGTATGAATTTTGGGGCATAGAAAATTACATCAATATGATTAAGACTTGGAAAACTAATGTTTGTATTAAAAAAATGGTTAGGCAATTGACAGCCACAATATTTGTTCATTTAATCTTTCCAATTTCCATTTGACAATTGGGGTGTGGATGAGGAATATCCTCAAAGCCAATATGCTTTTTCTTGTGCAAAAATGGTCCATAATGTCCATAATTGTGGGAAAAGGGGACCATGCTCAGATTCATTTTATCGATATCTGAAATACTCAAAACTTTCTTTATTAGTAAAATGAAAGAAAAAAGATTGTCCTATCCTCATTTTAATTTTAATATGAAATACCCGAGAGTGTTTTTGATTTTGTACAAAAAATAAATACTAAAATAGATAACCTTTCTTTTCCGGTATAATAATTAGAAATTTCTTGGACATGACAATTTTATGTAAATCTTTAGTAGCTTTCAACCAAAAAGTAAAGAATACATCGGATATTTCTCGATTATAATCGGCAATTCTTTTGTAAAAAAGAAGAGAAGAGGAATTTCTTGAAAATTCTACTAGACTCATTTGTATCTTTATTTTGTTTTTTCTTGTCCGTTTTAGAAAATAAAGAAAATAATCGGTATACCAAAAATATGCATGAATTTTGGGGCATAGAAAATTACATCAATATGATTAAGACTTGGAAAACTAATGTTTGTATTAAAAAAATGGTTAGGCAATTGACAGCCACAATATTTGTTCATTTAATCTTTCCAATTTCCATTTGACAATTGGGGTGTGGATGAGGAATATCCTCAAAGCCAATATGCTTTTTCTTGTGCAAAAATGGTCCATAATGTCCATAATTGTGGGAAAAGGGGACCATGCTCAGATTCATTTTATCGATATCTGAAATACTCAAAACTTTCTTTATTAGTAAAATGAAAGAAAAAAGATTGTCCTATCCTCATTTTAATTTTAATATGAAATACCCGAGAGTGTTTTTGATTTTGTACAAAAAATAAATACTAAAATAGATAACCTTTCTTTTCCGGTATAATAATTAGAAATTTCTTGGACATGACAATTTTATGTAAATCTTTAGTAGCTTTCAACCAAAAAGTAAAGAATACATCAGATATTTCTCGATTATAGTCGGCAATTCTTTTGTAAAAAAGAAGAGAAGAGGAATTTCTTAAAAATTCTACTAGACTCATTTGTATCTTTATTTTGTTTTTTCTTGTCCGTTTTAGAAAATAAAGAAAATAGTCGGTATACCAAAAATATGCAAAAATTATACTCCCCCATCATAACTTACTAGTGACGATAGGCCGGGCTTTGCTCGGGCTCAACATGAACAAAAATTTATTTTATGATACATTATAAATAGAATTAATTTCAATAATTGAGAACCTATTAATAACCCAAACCAATAGTAAAAAATTATTTGAACATGTTGTAATTATAGGTGAGTTACAAAATGAGTGATGCAAAGCAACGATGTGATGAGACTTTAATCTATATTTGCATCAAGCTTCTAAAATTTGCGGAACTGTGAGCAATCAATGTTATTTCTCAAAAAAAAGTGTAATTTATAGTACTTATTATTTAGTTCTTTAATATTTAAATTTAAGTATATTAAGTTAATCTAATTCAATTTAAGTCTAAGAAATAAATTCTTATTATTTAGTTTTTAATATTTAAATTTAAATATATTAAGTTAACCTAATTCATTTAACTTTAAAAAATAATTAAATTATCTTTTGATAAACAAAAAATATCACATACATTAAGACGGAGAGTACAATTTTGAGCGCTATATGAAATTTTTTGTCCGTAAATTACAAACTACATTAAAAATTAGGATAAATAATTAATAAGCATTTGATTAAGCAAAAGAAGTTAAACCAGGAAAACCTTAAAAGAAAAAAGATAAACCCAAATTCTCCAAAATAGCCCTACTAACTCAAGCAGCTCTCCCAAATTCTCCAGAATAGCCCCACTACCCCAAGCAACTCTCCCTACCCCGAATAGTTGTTGGTTGTCGCTTCTAAATAAGAGAAGTCTATCGTGATCTTTTAAAAAAATAATTGTCCCAAATTGTTTATCATTTTAAAAGTCAAAATACAAAATTAATTACCTTAATAATAATTATTCTTGAACACTACAAATGCCTCAGTTATGGGGTAGTGATGATACTGTAATGCCTCGTACTTCTATACAAAGAGTTGACCCATTGGAAATGAATAATTTGACTCGGACCCAAAAAATAAGGTTGTGCTCGAGAATTAGAGCTTATTTGGATGGATGTATGGTCATATTCGACACCGTGTTCATGTTTAAATTCAAACACACCAAATTGCTCGTTGATCCTAGTTTGATACAAGAATTAAGTTACGTACATTTTACTAAAGTCTTAAAATTTTATTCTAAGGGTTGGTCGCGATAGGCAACGTGACAAGTTCTTCACGGTGGAGGTCACGCCGCGACCAAAGAAATATGCGATGAAGAAGAGTTTCTAAGTGTACGCCGCAATAGAGGGTGTGACACGATGTCCATCGCACCCAAGTTTGGACATGGTGGAGGTCGTTTCGTGACAAGGGTCAAAGGGAGAAGAATATTTGGCCAAGTGTAGAACATGACGCCCATCACAACGAGTTTCACTGTGATAGAGCTCGCAACATGACGTCCATCGATGGAGCCCATGCCTAGTTTAGTTCCTAAGTCTATAAATAAAACCTATTCAGTGTTTTTCTAAACTTTCACTTGTTCTTCCATTTTTTAAACCCCAACACGGATATTCTTTTCTCTCAACACCTTTCCACACCAAGGTACACGTAATTCTAAGTGCTTTCAAGCATTTTTAACATTCGAATACAAATTCTTAATGCAATTCTACTCTACGATCATAGGATCTTCAACGAAATCCAACTTTTCAAAGGCTTCAATGCAGGATTTTAGACATTCTTCATCAAATATCACATTTTTACTCGTTGTTTGTAAGCAATTAAAGTATGTAAGGCTATCTCTCGTTTGAGAATATGGCTATTCTTTTTCATGTTACATTTCTACATAAATCTCACAAATTCTCCTCTATTTGGTAATTAGAGTAATTATGAAAATGATATATTTGTTCATGTAGATTCAAGAACACCATAGACTCTTATGAAATTCTTATATGCTCATTATGATCTCATTCCATGAGTATTATGATTTTCTTCACGAAAATATGATTTATGATTTTCTTCAAAAGTACGAACTTTATGATTTTCTTCAAAATAAGCTTTACGACTTATGATATAACTCACACATGAAAATGAACAAATCATGATTTATGTCTTTTCTTCTAAAAGGAAGATCTCTACGAGCTTATAATACGATGAACATAATTAAGAACCATGAACTATAATTTATTAGCCCTTGAGCTAAAACGTTACTACGTAAATGATCAGGGAGTATTACTGTTAATCGAAAAGGCGTGAATATTATGACAATCGCCCAAAATTACGTATGTTAATGTAGGATAATGATCATTCTGATTTTTCGACAGTACCTCTATGTTAATCTCTTGTGGATATGATGTGGATTCAAATGCTAGTTTATGTCATGTATGTTTTATATCAAGATAATGTATGAGATGTCTTAGCCGATCGGGCAGAGATCAAATTCCATTTGCTCATATGATAGTTATGTCAGTTAAATTAAGAATCTCTCATAATGAAATAACTTATAATGAAAGGCGAAAATGTTAAAGTTAACCTAATGACTGATCCTTTTTTATTCATTTTCATGATTTTTGTATGCTTTGGTTGTCCTTTCATGTCCCATATATTTCTTATGTCATATTCTTGTCATATTATACGAATAACATGTACTTACGTTTCGTTTGTCGAGGACACTGTATCTCGTGATGTAAGTTCAAACACACAAGATGAACAAACTCCACATTAGGTTTCACACTTCAACTATTTGGTGAGCCCCATTTGCTCTTGGGGTCTAGTCATTTATTTAAGCTTTTTATTTAGCTTATGGGTATGCCGAGGTCCTTGTCTCCGTAAAATATTTTATTCATGCATTATATAAAGGCTTCATAGATAGTCAGACGAGTCTAGACATTCAGTTATGTAAACAATGACAAATTTCCAATTTATTGGATATCTTTTGATTTAGTTAATGAAACCTTTACGAATGAAATTGGGAAAATAGTTCAAGACACACCTAAACTATGGTCGAAATTGCTGTTAAACACTCTAACTTTGAGGGGGTCCTATGACCCCCTTGAACTATTCTATAGTGTAATATTAAGGGTATTATTAGCATAGATGAACATGCAAGTGAACACACCTATAAGCATCAACTTCAAAATAGTAAATTGAAAGTAAAAATCACATGAAATTGGAATGATTTGTGTTATTTGATCAATAATCATGAAGATAAAGTTAGAGAGTTTTAAGAAAATTTTACGGTTAATTGAAGATAAATTAACATTAATAAGAACTTACCCCTCTTTTTGGTAGCGTGTGTAATACTTACTTTAGTTTGAGTGATTTAGTGTTCCAGCTAAGCTGATAATACTCTAAATATTACACTATAAAATAGTTCAGGGGGTCATACCTTCGCAAAGTTAGAGTGTGTAACAACAATTTCGACCATAGTTTATGTGTGTTTTGAGGCATTTTCTCAATGAAATTTCTTTTAAAATTAAAGGTTTTACCTTTATGATTATGAATCTATTTCATATGTTCCACCTATGATACATGTATATGTCACGATAGCTGATTTTCTCAAGCATATTAAGGTATCGAGTGTCGGTTCTTCCCAGACCAAGATTCTAGAAGTGATAGATACATAATAGAGTAAAAATTTATCACGATCCAACTATCGGGCCGTGCGGGAGCCTACTCTAAGCACCTAGATAGACGAACTCTTACCACCCGATCCAACAAGTAAATTGCGAAAGACAAAGTATAACGATAAGTAACCTCATTTCATATACATGAAAACAATTATAAACCTTTTTAATCTCCAGAAAACTCTTTACAACGAAAAACAATACACCGCCTTCTAACTGGAAAACAGCCCTCCCTAGGATCTAGTCTAAACAGGTACAAGAGCTACTATAGAAACAAAATAGAAATGTAAGAGGACACAGCTCCCACCATGGAAACAAGAGTAGAAGCTGCTGCAAAATCACCGCCATCCTGTACCTATGAAATATTACCGACCCTGCAACCAGACTATACCCAAAAAGGTATAGAAAGAGTAGAATCAGTACATACATACGTACTGGTAGGTATCATCGATCGATTCGAATCCATTCCATATCATTATATAAAAAAACAAAGAAATTGCACAATTAATTACAATACTTTCCCTTCAACATCCATCTTACCGAAATCCATCATCAACTCAACCAGCCTATTCCTTTCGCTACCAGTTCCACCACCCTGAGACTCTGGATCCTGACTCCTATGACTTCCAAAGTCACACTGACCCTCAGACTTCCTAAGTCACCTTGACACTAGATCAACCATTAAGTCCAAACCTGAACTACCATCCCCTTATGCAAGTCAACCACTATGACTCAACCCCAAGGGTGAAATTCCACTACCACAACTAGACCATCCATATTTATGTACTACTTACCTTTGTATGGACCCCTCAAGAATCCCTAGGACAACTTCTCCACATAATAACAACAGTCAGCGATACCCTCCAGACTCTTCGTCTACCTCCTAACCCCAATTACATGAAACAGGTCCAACACTTATTTAATAATGACGGTTAATCAATAATATGACTAAACTATAAGGTTCCTCCTTAGCTTACCAACCACATGTAACCAATTAGTAACCTCTGACAAAACCCAGTGACAATAAGTATATATATCCCTTTTTACACAACTCGGACCAACCAAGGATCCCTAGGACACTATCTATGGTTTCAACATGCAATCCCTATCTACGCTAGACCAACCTCACATTTAAGTATAATCACCCAGCCTTTCATGGACCATATGCAACAATCACATATCAAGAACACAACCCGGTCCACTCATGAAATCATCGAAGAATACAATCAGTGCAAATAAATCAAACCCGTACAAGGCGTGGTATCAAAGCCAACCATTATGAATTTCGTATCAGGCGTGGTACCTGAGCCAACCTATAAGTATCCCGTACCAGGCGTTATACCTGAGCCAACTAATAAGTATTCTGTATCAGACGTGGTACCCGAGCCAACCGAATGTCACATCAATCAAATCAATCCATAACATGAACAAATCATACTTGTAAACCAACAAGCAACAAAACAAGTTCATTTCACAAAGACTGATAATCGGACAAGTAGACATTCGGAATCTCATTCCCTAAGCATGCAACTCGCACAATACTAAGTAATAGTACATGAACACACATTGCATATTAGAAAATCAATAACTATCACCTACCCCAACCCTGGGTATATAGACTCAACCCTGCAATCCTGTCCGAAGACTGGATTCCGGCTCACCCCTTCGGGCACATTACACATAGCTACATCAGTTCCGGACTCTCCCTAAGACGAGTACAACATGGGGAAGACATCCCTAACCTTGGTACTTCAGCCATTCTTGCTATTCTACTTTCTTTGTATCAAAACATTTCTAAAACCCCCTTTTGTATGCTAGTCATTTAGTTACCCAAGCATTCCGGTTCCCCGAACCTACCCACCAGTCTAAATCCTGAGTTCTAGCATCACACATCACATAACAATAGTAAACAACCCTAAAATATGGCGACACATCATTCCAACCTCATCATTTTTCAAATCCAACCAATCCAAATCCAACAATCCTCCAGACTCCGTGCCCGAAGGCCTAATCATGGATTCTCCTTTCCGTATATACAATAATATGAAATGAAAGCAGGTCAATATCTACTCAAGGTGAAGAACCTAGCCTACCTGGACGCCAAGCAACTGCATGATGCATTTTTCGGCTCCGTGAAGACGTTCCCTGATAATTAACAAGCCCGAATCCGTGGTTTAGCGTTCCTTTACCCGGAATCTCTCCTCCCCATGGCTCCCAAGCCTTGGAGCAGCCTAGGAGGATTTTTTGGAGTAACCCTCATATCCCTTTCAACTGAGGAGGAAAAATTCTTTTTATTACGTCACCCCATTTTAAATCAAGATGTATCCTAATCGTTCCCAAAATTTGTGGCACCGCAATTTCTAAAATAACGACAGATCCGATCGTTACAAAATTCAATGAAGAGAGATTATATAAATTTTAAGACATAAATAAAGATAAAATCGCAAAAACCTTCATAATTAATATTTTCATAGAAAAGATGTATAAAAGAGAAATACAATAGATAATTTGAGATTAGAGAGTATCAAGAATTTTAATGTCATTAATTTGAGATGTGATAGATAGCTCCTAAAGATTAGGAAACCAAGTATATTCCTTTTTTTGGTTCTCGAGAGTTTTCTCGGGAGGGAAAAATAAATAAAAGGGTAACTTTCATGGGCCCAAAAATTAATAATTCAACAAATATAATTAATTAGCAACCACAAAAGAAATCATTGGTCGTAGACTCGTAGTTGAGGTAATCAATATAACAAATGCTATATTGTCCAAAAGTTCCACTTCAATCCTTCGTGGAACTCCAACTTTAAATCAATAAAATAGTGTGTTTACATAGTTTTTTTTTTTTTTGCCGCCTTCAAGGGAACTATGGAGAATGAATTAGTGTTAGTTGATCTTTTAACATAAGCCAATTTGTTTAGTGATAAACTTTATATTAACACGTCATGTTCCGGGCAATTAATATACAAATGCCGAGGAAGAAAAAAGTTTTTCCTCTTTCTTCATTTGTCTATAATTTGTAATGTGGTTGATGAAGTGTGAAGCACATCGTCTTAAGTTACGAGTTTAATTAGTGCCTAATATGAAAAGAAAGTAAAAGAGAAACATCTAGTTTGTTTTTGATGATTGTTTAAGATGTTGATTGAGAACACAATATTAACATTAATTATAGGGAAATTTACGTAAATATACACTTCAGCCGACTAGTTTATTAATATAGCTGAAGTATACATTGCCTATATACTATATTCTGTATATGTGGTGTGTGTATGTATGTATATTATATATATAATGTATGTATATTATAGAAAATATAGAAAATATAGTATAAAATATATACTACTTATACACTATATACATATTTTGAAAATTAGATGACCAAATGATATTTGGCTGTAATTTTCCCTCAATTATATCTGTATTGTCGAACTATTTAAACCATTATTTCTAGTTGCAAGTTACTCCCTCTAACCCAATTAATAACCCATTGTATATATCATATATATACTATTTGGAAATCATATTCTCCATATACTTTTTCCCTATATATATAGGTCCCATATAGTTACCCACTACTCTTTTGTGTTATTATCATGCAAATGTATGGAGAATGACGACGTCTTTAATTTGTGGAGCTTTTATTTGCATTATTTGGTCTTTCATCCTAACGTCAGCCACTTTGTTTAATAAAATCATGTTTATGTCATCATATCATGTTCTTGCTCAGTTCATTAGAATTAACTACACAAACTCCATGGAAGAAAAAGTCTTCCCCTTTCCCAATCTGTCTCCAATTTTCTAATGTCATCTTCCATTCAAGCTGTGAATAATTGGCCCAAATTAAAAAGAATGAAACAAAAAGAGTAATTATTTCCATATGTATAGGTAGGGCCTTACAATAAATATAATAATCTTGTCTTTTGATTATTGTTTAAGATGTTGATTGATATTTGATAACAAGTTAGCATGACTGTTTGGTAAAGTATAAGCCGGACTATTTATGTTTAGTTATGACTTACTGCTACAAATTAAAAGAAACACGAAGTAATTCAATATAGGTAACTTTATGAAATAGGGACAAGCTAACATTGCAAGTTAGAGCAATTTAGAAGGGGATTTGGCACGGTGTGCTAGCTAACACATATAATTGGTATACATCAGCTATGTTTTAATAAATTGGTATACATTCTAGGAAATGACCATTGTGTTAAATTTCTTACACAAAAAATAACTCACTTATAATTTACTAAAATGACCATTCGATCAAAGTTCTTACCCGAAATGGCCATCGGTATACATACGACTATTTTTTCAGAATTTTTTTTTGACATTATACATGCATATGCACCACATATACATTGCATAGCGGTATACATCCGATTACTTTTCTTGAAAAAGCTTTTGGTGGTGGTAAATTTTCCTAAAACCCCCTCTTCCAACAAAAACAAATCATGAAAATGTGAAATTGAAACACGGGATCCGCTTTACAACAACGTCAACCCAATAATTTTCAACAATATGTGTCGAATTCAATATTGTTGTTCCAAGCTCTAGAAAACACCATACCACAAAAGTATCATCAGTGTAGTTACCCATGTACTCCTTGAGTTTCCGAAGCTTTGCAAATAAAATCGATCCTAAACGTCTGATCATATTCTCCATTTCCTTACTCCCCATTTTTTCTCAAATCCCTAATTGGAGAATATCAATTCTATCTAACAGTAACATGTACATGCCAATTTTTCCATTTTTAATTTGAATTAATCTAGGTGCGAGCCATTACCAACATTAATAAAAAGCAAAAACAAAGTGTCAAATAGGAAGGGACGGGCTATAGATTTCTTTCTTTCTTTATGAACGTTCAAGATTTTCACTAAGAGAAATTTCATAGGATCATTATTAGAATGAGGGGTGTACAAAATGGAATTAAAAACTGAATCAAATCGCAATTTGAGTCAAATAAAAAAAAAACGATTAGTGGTTTGGTTTGACTTGGTTTGGTATTGAAAAAAAATCCGACTATAATTGGTTTTGTTTGGTTTTAACTAAAAAAAGTCAAACCGAACCAACCCGATATTACATGTATACTATTTTTTTTACGTAGTTTATAAATATTTCCTAAACTTTTTCATAGTTTTTATCTTTCAACATATAATTTTAAGTTTAAACTTAGAATGTTAAATGGTCCAATAAGTTTTATAACCCATAAGCCATAAGTATTAGTAAGTCGCCCAAATCAATATACAACTAACAAAAAATTATTCAATGCAACACTAGGAATGACAATCATGTACATATATATTCTTTAATTTTACATAAATACATAAGCTAATTTTATTTTTCTGTTTAATAATTAGTCATGTAGTTAATACTTATTAAACTTATTTTAGCATGATTTAATACTTTTAAATTATGATTATTTTTATTATGACCTATTAATATGCAATATTTATTCTATGCGATTTTATTATTTTTTTGGTTGAACATTTTATTGTCATCACTCATTTTTTTGTGTTATTTTTTTAAGAAATATCTTAGATAGTTATATCTTTACTATGACTAAGGAAATATTTGAAGCACAAGTTAATTATATGTTTGTATAAAAACTTTATCGAAAAAAATCCAAAAAACCCGAGGAAACCGAGAAAACCCAAAAAAAAAAACCGAGGTTCAAAATCCCGTCTTTTATTGGTTTAATTTGGTTTATAAATTTAAAAATCCGACACAAATAATTTGGTTTGATATCTAAAAAATTCGAACCAACCCGGTCCATCTATCCCTAACTAGAATATACGTCAAGTTAGTTTTGAAAAGGCATAGATTTAGCATTTATGATGGCGTGTGAGCATAGCGGATTTATAACATATTTTGTGATCAATTGAGCTAAATTCAGTGTTATCGACTCAAACTATACATTTATAAATAAGAAGAAATATATATACTAATTCTAAATCTAAAATTTTCTCTCTCTTTCTATATATAAGTATGCATTTTTATTTATTTATTCATGTTTAATGAATATGCAGGGCATGAAAGAAACAATCTTCCACTACCTTCTCTCCAATTATTGTTGTGTAGGATGACATGTTGGCTATGCATTTTAGTTGAGTCGTTACAAAGAATGGAAAGAAAGTGACGAATTTGTACAAACGTTATCTAACACTCATGCTGTTATAATGCTCAATTTTCCAATAGTGGGAAATTCTTGAGGTCACCAACGTATTATGTTATTCAAGAACATATGTATACGAAATCGATCGATTTAAATAGGATATATTTACATATATTTTGGTAACTTTCTAGTACATAAGGAAAAGAGAAAGGGAGCTAGGTTTAAGAATGGAGCCTACATTTTATTGTTTAGAAAACTTTCACAAATACCATTAAAATATAAGTTTATACTAAACTAAAATTATTAGTTAGAGGGGACTATGTTGATGAGTAGTTGTTGGGGGTGGAATTAGGTTTGCAAGACCAGCCTTGAAGGCGTAAAAGCCTATAAAAGACAACTCCTGCAATAGCTCCTATAATTGGGGCTACAATATATATCCACAAATTACCAAACTTCCATGCAACAATTGCTGGTCCCAAAGACCTGGCTGGGTTCATTGATCCTCCTGAAACAGGGCTGCAATCACAATTAAACAAATAAATATAAGATATTTTTCTTGAATAAATAAATAAAATTATCTTGGCCTCAATCCTCCAACTTTAGGTGTGTACAAGTAGTCACTTAAACTTGTATAAAGTTGAACAAGTAGACACATTCGTTCTACGTGACAATCTATGTGTTTTATGCCACATAGGACGCGTCTGTCTATTTATTCAAGTTTAGTTGCCTACTTGTGCACACCCAAAGTTGGAGAATATAGATGTCAGCTGAGGTCAAGTTAAAGGACACATTTATGTATTATGCCTTATATATGAGTTTTGGGTGCAATGTATGTTACAATTTATTGTACCAAAGTCATGAAAGCGTATATGAAATGAAATGAAAAAATGAGTGTGACTGCGTGCGCCCATTGCACGCTATGTGGATCTGATGTGCCTGTCCACCGCAACTCGCAAAAAATTAAGAATAGTGATATGCAACGAAAATTACCCCGAAATTAGGACAGCCAGTCCAATGGCCATTCCACAAACAAATCCAGACAATGGTCCCGTCTACAAAAAATAAAATATTTAATTAATACGTATAAGTTACGAACAATCGAAAAATGGTAGAGGGAATTAATGTTGCTATTAGTGTTATCTTACAGATTGAGGATCATTTGTCAATGATGCACTTAGAAAGAGAACAATGAAGGTTGCCAAAAGCTCCACCAAAAATGCTGAAGTGCAACCATGTAGAGGTCTTGTTGTCACAAATTCTGGTTTTAATCCATACACCAATTTTCCTGTATATGTAGCCAATATAGAACCTCCCACTTGTGCCACTACATATAGTGGAACCTAAGAAAAACAATTCTAATAATTTTAGGAAATAAGAATCTAAAATCAAATTTGAATCAAAATTAAGATATATACCGGCCTTGTTTTTAGTATAATAATTGAAGTAACATTCAATTCTCTTTTTTCTCCTTCATTTACCCCGATCACAAACATACGATTTTTTTAACATACAATCATTTGGTATCCAAAATTCATCACCCGACTAATTTAAATTTGCGTTACCTAAAACTCACAAAAGGGAAACATTTCCTACCATATATGTATTTTTTCATTTTCAGGCTCAACCCGAAACCTTGACGAGCGGTAAATTACTTTCATTCCTCTCACCAAACATAGGAAAAAGTATTTCCTCTCCATTCTTCTCTTTTAGTTTTCAAATAGACCATTATAAGAATGTAAAAGGTTAAAGAGTTGCAAACCTTGAACCATGGGAAATTACCAACAGCTGCAAATGCTAAAGTGACGGCAGGATTAATGTGAGCCCCAGAAATGGGGCCTATAGAGAAGACTACAACAACAACTGTTAGTGCTGCTGTGGTTGCATATTCCATAAGCCCCACCTGCACTCCCATTATCTCCATGCTTGCCATCATCCCACATATGCAAAACATTAGCAAGAAAGTTCCCAATGCTTCTGCCAAAACCTGCAACAA
This sequence comes from Jaltomata sinuosa, assembly GCA_003996215.1. Taxonomy (NCBI): domain Eukaryota; kingdom Viridiplantae; phylum Streptophyta; class Magnoliopsida; order Solanales; family Solanaceae; genus Jaltomata; species Jaltomata sinuosa. Next base: position 248,617 of record QJPP01000206.1, read on the forward strand.
TAATATCCAAAAGAATTGAGTTTTTCATTTGGTTATATTTGCTATTTTCAAGCTAAAAATAGTAGCATATACGGATCCAGAATTCGAGTATGAGACAGTGAATATGCATCATTGGCAAAGCCAGAAATTTCGCTTAAGGTGTTCAATATATATATGTATGAAATGCAATTTGACCTATATACATAATATGACTTCCTATATAAATTTCAGTATATTTTTCGATAAAAGGTGTTTGATGGACCGCCTTTCACTCTATGTGTCTAAACCATTGGCATGCACCCAATGCATATATGTTAGATCTGCATCAATGGCGTAGCCACATACAGTGAAGGGTGGTCAGATCTACATCGTTAGTCCGAAATTTACATTGTGGATATAGAAAATTATACTATATGTATGTATATAGTTAAAAAAAAAGTTACTTTGTTTACATATAAATGTTAAACACCCTCAGCAAAATTTCTCATATCGCCATTGATCTACATGAGTACATCGTTAAATGAAGTGAGAAGAAATTAACGATCGCGCTAACCATACGAAGGAGGGTTGGATTAATTCCTAGTGTTGAGTTGCAAAAGTTTCTCTTCTCCAACATCTCTACATTGCTTGATATAGTCTCTTGATCATATGTAGATTGTTCGCTTGTTGATGCATCAACTTGAAATTCGACGGATAAACCATTTTCAAAAGAAGGCAATTTCATGATCATTTAACTAATAATCTCACCCTTTGTGTGTTGTGGAGATGAAAAGGAAAGTTTAATTCACAGGTTGCATAATGAATCGTTTATAAAGTAATCAAATAATGCACAAAACCAAAAGGTAAAGATGATGCAAAATAAATTATTTTTTCGTTATTCATTTGTTATATATTGTAAGTTTCTTTGTATATAGTTTTATAATCTAAGTATAAGAAGGTGGAAGTTGAACAGAAAATCAACACACATTTCTTGTGTCACTCCCAAAGTATGGAAAAGGTTGTTCATGCATTTTAGCGTGTCCATTATCTCATTTAAGTAAGTGTTTTGACTTGTTATAATTATTATGAGATTATACGTTTCAAACTCTTTACTTCTCCAGATTTCCCTACTAGATTATGTATCAAAGGAGAACAATATATCAATATAAAAGAATTAACTATGTATCAAGTCGACAAACTAAACAGGTTATATATAGGTCCAGATTATATTGATCGTCAGCACTCTTGTCCCTGCTCGTATTATTTTTCCTTTCCCCTATCATAAAAATTGCCAACTTAAGAACTGCTCATATCATTTGCCCAATTAAGTTATGGTCGATACATTTAAATTGATCCATTTAAAGTGTTGCAATACACAACGATGGAATTTAATTATATCTAATTAGTGGATTTGGAAGTGGGTAAAATTATAAAGGGAGATAAATTGATCATCTTCACAGAACATTTGATCATCAATAATTTATGAAATGAACCTAAAACGGGAGAAATAACTGTATTTTATATATATATATAAAATATTTGGGTTTTCTTTAGCATAATCAAACAGTTGCAGAAGACAAACTTATGGCTATCATCTTCACGTGGTGCGCTTAATGTCAAACAGATGGCTATAAACTTATTTGATTGTAGTGTACGCTTATATATATAATTCTTCAAATGATATAGGATCTTCTAAAACGTTACTGCATTATATATTTATGCATAAAACCATAAAGTCAATTGCTTTTGATGCACTGTAAAAATCAGTTTATAAACCCGAAATCTCCAAATGAAGCTTGGAGGATCCTAAGAATTTTCTTTTGAGGAGCCTAAGAATTAATTATCTACAATTGGGAACATATTGGAAACAATATTCGTAAAATTAATTAATCAAAAGAGAGTACCAGTTGAAAGAAAAAATTGGTCAGATTATAACTAATTAGCGAAAGAAAAATCAAAAAAATAGTTACAAAGAAAACAAGGGAGGAGCGTGTATTATTACAAATTAAAAGAGAAGTTGTTACCAAGTCAAATCTGAAAGGATGTTTTTGAAATTATCCAAAAAACTAATGACACTTCCTCTTGACAATAAATAAATCCAAGATAGGTTTTAATAGGATTTAAGTTATTTTAGTAATACAACTTGATAAGCTCAACATGCTACTGTTATTGATTCCAACGAGCACAGAAACAAAAAAAAAAGGAAAAAAAAGGAGAACAAATGAAAACTTAAAAATGAAAATAAGAGTTCATCATCTGCTTTGGTAAAAAGGTTCGCGTTAACTCTTAGATGTGTTATCGTACTTAGAGCATGATGTTCGTTGGAGCTTGAGTGAGGAGCTGAAACCTATCTTCTTTTCTGGAAGGTCAAATACCAAGAGGTTCTCTTCCAATTGATGCCCTCCTATCAAAATGGAGGGTGCCCGTGTTTGGTCTTGTCCCACAAACGCTAAACATATAACGTCCTTTTCAACTTGTACCACTGAATTTGATCCATAAATCCTCCAAATTGCACTCTTCTTGTGCAAAACAAAATCGATCACAGGAACATCTGGTCCAGTGTTTGTGCTTCTAATGTTTTTGGAACTAAAGCAAGCTCCAAATTGTTTCATAGGAGGCTCTATAATGGTCACATTCTTAGGAAGCGCCTTGATGAAAGCAGTTTTAACAGCTTCATAAATGCTAGTGTGCAAGATTGTGAAAGGTGTAGTTGTGCTTATTCTCGTTCCACCAAGTCCTTGCTTATTAATAGATAACAATGTTTTATTTAGTGGCACATCTTTCCCCGCAATTCGAATGGATAAAACTTTGACATTGTACTCCGAAGATTTCGAAGAGGTCACGGAATTTTTGACAAGTGGGGTATAGACAAGATTCTTGGAGATATCAATCATAGGATTGTAAACATAATATGGACTAGAACCAATGAAAATAACTCCACTAGATCTTGTAGATGAGCTCAAGCAAATACCAAATTTCCTGGTGAATTTTGAGTCTAATGAAGCAAGTTGATTAGGAATGGAAATTGTACTATTGTGTCCAAAACCTGCAATTCCTGTTGTTGAGACATAACATAAGGTTAAACTTTTACATGAGGCTCAAAGTAGGCTAGAGGTTACAAACTCAAATATATAATATTTTAATTGAATAATTAAAAGGTATGCTCTCTAATCGTAAAAACTTTTAGATGAGACAGTCACAACTCACACATAATATAATTCAATACCTGTAACTCTTTTGGCTAGATGTGTCATTATAAAAGACTCAACGCAAGTGAAAATAAACCTTGGCTGAGAGAGAAGGACGATTGGCGCTGTACCAATGGCCAACACATCCTCAGCGAGTTCTGCACCGTCCGTGTAAGTATCAATGACGGGATTTCCATCTAGAGTATGGCAAGTATTGTTGTTGCATCCGGGCCGAGGTTTTGATAGGCAGTAGCCTGTACAGGAATAAGACTCAACCTTGGCAAAAGAACATTGTTTCGACTTACAGATAGCCGGTTTGTAAGTTGAGCTGTCGTAACCTCTTTCACAGTCCAACAATAAGCTTACGCCGCCAAGGTGGACTGTGAAGTTGACAGGTATTAAAGGAGTTCTTTGCCCTATTACTGTAATGTATTGTAGGGTTGATGAGTCTTTGGTGACAGGAAGGATTAGGGTTGGAGGTAGTACAATAGCTGAGCATAGAGAAATATTGAGTAGAAGAAATAAAAGGAAGGAAGTGTAAACTTTGGAAGAGGAAGGATGTTTGAATGTCAACATGATAGGTATAATAATAAGAGAGAGAGAGAGAGAGCAAATGCTATAATGACAAAGAGTTACCAATTTATAACCGGTTTCTTGCTCCACCTTCCTTTCATTTTATGTGATTAAGGAGCTTTAAGAAAAGAAAAAGAAATTTAAACATGTCAGAACGTTTGTGTGACTATATAATTTTAAAATTGTCTTAAACATGTTATTTTCTTCGTTTCAATTTGTTAAGCCTACTTTCCTTTTTAGTACGTTTCAAGAAAACATCTTTTTCCTTTTTTAGCAACTCTTCAATTTCAACTTTTCACATGACATGTCATGTTTAAGACCACAAGATCAAAGAGCATTTTGGTACATTTGACACATCTTTAATTATTAACCCACAAGATTCAAAAGTCTTACTTATTTTCTTAAATTCCGTGTCAAGTCAAAACAGGCCAAACAAATTAAAACGGAGGGAGTAATATTTATGTGGCTATAAAAAACTCATCATTAAAAATAAAATAAAAAATTAAATCACATTATTTTCAAATTCAGAAAGGAATCCTTCATACTAAAAAAGAAATATATAATCACAATTGAGGGAGTATAATATAAGGAAAATTTGACTCAATTTTATTTGAATCTTTTTGTTTATTCCATTTGAGTTTTGACCATGTGAATGAATTTCTATAATGGCTCCTTATTTCTTACATAGCACAACTTGAATTTGAATATAATAAAGCGTGATCCAAAACGAGAAATATGGAGTTCTTCCACATGGCCAAGCTGACTAATTAATGTGAATTGAGAAACAGTTTATTTATTCTGACGCGTTAGAGAGGCTAATTAAATATATTTTTCGTTCATTTTTACTCGACACATTTAAATTTGATATGTCTATTAAAAAGATAATGATTGACATGACTATTTTATCACACTATTTTTATTAATTGATATTTAGTATTAAGTCTTGAAAAATTATGATGACCTATTCGTTTGCCATAATGTAATTACAAGCTTATTGTTTGGTGCACAAGTGTTATTACACAAATAAAATCACTTTAAAAATAAAAATTAATTATAAAAAATTTAAAGTTAATATTTGAAAAATATGTCCCATTAAATAATATTAAATTAGATATTTAAAGTACATATTTTTTGTTGAAAAATAACTTAATATTATTCAAATAATTTTTTTTTATCCGTTATAAGTGAAAAATGAATAATATGCGATGTGAAATAACAAAACAATAATATTAAAATAAATAAATTAAATTCCAAAAAATTATTTAAATTGGAAATTAAAAAAAAAGAGTTTAAAATAATACTCGTATATCAAATTTTAACATAATTTAAGTAAATATAATTCAAAAGAAAGGGAAAAAAATATAACTCTATAACATCATTCAACAAAGAAGTTCTACTTTAATAAAATCACTCATTATATACTAAGTTTGTTAATGATCCACTCTTTCTAATATTAGGAGGTGTTTGAATAATAATGTAGTTATGCTGAAAGAAGAAATAACAAAAAGGTTGAGAAATGAGAAAAAAATATATATTTAAAAATAATTTTAAAAGTAAAAAGAAAACAAATTAATTAAAATATAATAAAAAGAAAAGAAATTAAAAGGTGACCCTAGAATTGCATGATATAATTACACCCAATTCTCAGCTCCCCTGAGAATTGAAGAGTGTAATTACCCTCCGCCTTCCCGGGAATCTCCCACCCCCACCCCCTTACCCCCCAATTATCCCAATTCCCTGCGGTACCAATCAAGTAATTACTTGATCAATAAACATGTTAAACTGTTTAATTACATTTAAATTTCAATTACCAAGTGACTATCCATATAAGCCCTTAGTTATTTAATCGAAACTTGTGAAAAAAATTATTGTGTACTCTTACCAATTGATATTAGTTTTATGCGATTTTTTTTCATTTTACGAAAAATGAACTCACAGTTTATGAATTTAAAAGTGTAAATTTTGAGTATATTTCTTAAAGAGACAAAAGGAAACTTCATACAACTTGTATCAATTGTATGAGACATATGATGAAATATTTAAAACCTGTGAAGTCATTTGGTAATGATCATGCACTCCCCATGAGAATTTAAAATATACCCGCATGTTAGTTTAGGTACATCTACAACCAAGGGTGAATCTATATATAAGATTAAGGATGTCATGGCACAAGAACTTGTTAATAAGTTTGAATATATATATATATATATATATATATATATATATATATATATTATATATATATATATATATATATATATATATACTAGTTAATTTGTCTGCACTTTGCGCAATTATAAAAATAAATTTTATATAATTTTTTCATAATATTAATCTAGATGAAAAAAATAAAACTTTTAGATATACATATATAAATATATAAATATTTTCATGTATATGCTTAAAAAAAATAAGTCAATAAGTTCATAAAGTTACGGATATAAATATTTTGTCCAATAAAATTCAATGTTGTTGACCATCCACTTGGACAAATAATTGACAACATTCGTAGTACAAAAGAGGACAAAAATAGGAGTATATTAAAACTACAATGCTATATATATACTTTTGATTATCAATTTCAGGTAATTTATATTTTCTTGTAGTGTATAAGATATAGGATTGAATAAATAAATTTGATGAGTTAAATATGTCTATTATTAAGAAAATAAGACTTTAATGATATGATATGCCAACTAGGAGAGAAGAAGACTTTTGAGGTGTTTAGTATTTTTAAAAAAAAAATAGAAATAATTGAATGATATTCTTATCATAAAATAAATAAAAGTGATTTTTATAGACAATTTTCAAAACATGGATAATCATTCGGGAACTAACTCTTGATATAAGTTTGTGTAAGAATTTTTTTTATTTTACAAAAAAAGTGGAGCCACTGTTTATGGACTCAAAAGTGCAAAATTTGAGTACAATTTTTTATGAGACAAAAAAAATTCATACAACTAGTAATAATTGTGTGAGACATCATAATTTTTTTTGGAACTTATGAAGACATTTGGTGATGATCATGAACTTTCTACCATAATTTAAAATATATCCACTTATTAGTTTAGGTGCACCTACAATGCAAGAGAAAAGATAAATTGGATCATATCAAATTTTCATAATTTTTTAAAATTCGTCTAACTTTTATTTGCACGAGCGTGATTCTTGTATATACTTCTTGTTTAGACAAATAAAATTATAAAATGCCCATAAAGTAAAAAATAATGAATTTTATGTGAAAAGTCACCTGTCTCAAAAGGTGGAAATCTCATGACCTACTTCAGTAGAATTTGACTACAAACTCTGTTGAAATAGTGAGCCTCAAATTCGAATTACAACACTTGCAACTCAAGACTATACCCAAATTCATCACATTCAAGAGCACATGAGTTATCTTTGGCAATCTTACTTACTGAAAACGGGTTCTTAGTGATCTTAGGTACCACAAGAACTTCATGTAGTTTCAATTCTGATCTTGTTGTATTTTCAGCATGTGTGATATCTAATTGTGAATCATTCTCAACAATGATATGATAAACTAAGATTAAGAGCCGGTTTGCATTGACTTATTTTAAGCTGTTTTTTTTAAGTTGAAAATTTCAGTTTTTAGCTTTTAGCTTTTTTTTTTTTGCTATTTTGATCTAAAATTAAGTGTCCAGAAGCACTTTTTTACCTTACCCAAATACTATAAAATAGCTTTTAGCTTAAAAGTTATTTTAACTTTAAAAGCACTTAAAATAAGTCAATCCAAACGCTCTAGATTGGTTACCTGAATTATTTGTCATGTGACTATTGGCCACTGAGTTCATATACATGTTGTCATCCTTTGCAAATGAATTCTGCAAGTTTACAACAAATAGTACTTGTGGTAGTTCGTCTGCAGATTGAAATGAATAGTCCCACATGTAAAAGCTTTTTAAAGCAGTGTGATTATTCCTACCACATATTTGATATGCCTCAGATGATGAATTCTGCAGGTTCTCTTTGGTTTGCTTCCTCCTTGATGTTTCTGGGTATTCTTATTGTCTTTTTCTTGGTTAACATGCCTAAAACATCTTCTCTTTGAGTTGAAATTATTGTGCCCTCTGCCTCTTTGAAAGTAGTTTCCTCTTCCTCCACCTCTCTTTGGAAAGAATGTCATGTTGTGACTTAGTTGAGGCATTTCCTCTTATCATTTCTCATATCAAATTTTTTTGAGTGTATTGACAAAATAATTTAGAGAAGGATTGGTGCCTTACTTGTTGGGATCAAAATAGATAGGGCGTCATTCGCGATAAATCAGATGACAAAGAAAATTATACTAAAATGCATAACAGTTGATGTAGTATGGTTAAGTGACCTACATATATTAAAAATTAAATTTAAAAGTATAAAATTTATTGGGAGAATAATCTCCCCCTAAACAAGACTCTTTTAATGACTACGTTGTGGATGTTATTGTGTTATGTTTGAGAAGAAAAAATCTTCTATTTATAGAAATCTAAAACTTCTCCTCCAAGAAAGAATTAATCAATATAGAAGAGATCTTTTTCAACTAGAAAATCTTTTCATCAAGAAAATCTTTTCGAGGTAAAATACAATTATGATATAATTCATATAAGGTAGGTTATTCAAGACTAACCTTAACATTACATAGCATGACATTTTTGAATGTCTTATATTTGAGACGTAAACCTCTAGTAAAATTGATCACTTTACTATCTTAATAAATAGACTTATGTTTAGATGCAAGTCTATTATAGATGCCTTTGAATTCTTTGATATAGTAATTAATTTTCCTGCTTTCCAACTTAACATTCTGCAATTGTTATGTAAGTTGGGGCTCCTTGTCCTCAGTTACGTTACTTGAAGTAGGCTTCTTATATACATTTCAATATCTCCTTGAAAGTAGAGCATCGTACTACAAGGTACATGCTTTTTTTAGTTAGTGTGCTTGAGATCCATCTTCTAAGCATGACATCCTTCTCCTCCTAATCTTCATCACTACTACTGTCCTCAAAAGCCTTCCCAAAAGCAGTTTCAGTAGCCTTCTTAAATGTTGATGTTGGTGCAATTTTCTTGATGAGATATGCCATCTTTAGAACTTGGATAAGCTGCAATATTTGTGTCCTCAAAATCAAGTAGTTACTTGATTTGAGTTTGATAAAATATGAGTCAACTAGATGGTGCAGCGATAAGGTGGAGAGAGTATTGATCGAGGTTGTTATTGGTGTCATTTTTTTTGGTTTAGACAGAAAAATAATTTTTTAGGTTTCAAACTTTAAGCAGCAATTTTTTTTTCCAAAACTCTGATACCATGTAGAATTCTCAAGCTAGTATAAGAGCAATTATTTTGTGTATTTGATGATTGATAATTGATTATAATGGCTCCTTTATATAGGAGAGGATCACAAGAGACTTAGCCTAATGCAAGACTCTTATACTTGTTAATATAATGCTTAGATATAGACTCATACAAGGACTATAAGACACATACATATAGACTCCTAAAGACCATTACAAATACAATTCAATTACAATTAATTAATTAAACTAATTGATAACACTAGTCTCAGTCAACTCTCCTTTGTAATTTTAATCATCCTTATCTTCATATTTAACATATATTCCTGATAAAAACTTGTTCCAGATATGACAAAGGTCTAGATTGTAAAGTTGTTACTGATAAAAAAAGTTTTCCCCTGGAATATTGAAGGTTTGGCGATGGTTCAAGAGGCGGTGCAGTCTTCATCACCTTGTTGATGTATTTGTATATGATGATTGCATCGACTTCGAGTGTTTTATTCTTGTGTTTGTTGAAAAAATGGTACCTTTTGATACACGTAAAATATAAAGCGTAACTGTCATTTTCGAGAAAATACATTTTGGCCTGTTATGATGAACTTCTTCGATATCAGAGTTTTGCTAACAAAGCAACGACAGATGCAGAGATGATGTGTCTATGAATATATATATTGATAGATGCAGTGGTGACACGTTGAATCAAGTTTTGCAATATACCAAATTTGCACCACGGGAATTGCCCAAAGAAATTGATTGTCTTCGTTTTGTTTTACCTGCAGTAACCATTGCTTGATGTTAAGAAATGTTAAAGAAATCATAAATAAGAAGAAAATTTTACTAATTCACCCCTTGAGAATCTTCTTTGGAACTTTGCAAACAAGTGTGAACACTTTAAAAAAGAATAATTGCAAAGGTAATATGAAAAAAAAATATTAATGCTTTCTTAATTTAGTAAGGTGGTCAACTAATATAGAACAAATGGAGTAATGATGTTTTTACCTTGGGCACAACCCTTAATTTAGTAAGTGTGTTTTTACTAACTTACCCTTAATACATCTATCTATATCTATAATATTCTAAAAGTGGAAAGCCACAAAGTTAAAAGTTAAATTACCATTTTACTCTATATTAAATTTAAATATTATAAATTATTTAATTAATTAAATATTAATACAATAAATACAATGCACTACCCATATGAAATAATGAACATAATAAATCCACTACATAACGTGACACTACAATTGGTAATAACAATTCTTAATTATTTTAATAATTAATAATATAGAAAGGTAAAACCCTTTATCTACCTTTTGAAACAGTCAAAGAACATTTAGAGCTAATGAGTCCATAATCAGTAAATCTCTAATTTTCGTTAATCTCTCAAATTTAATTCAAGTTTTTTGCTCTTTGGCTTTTCATTTTTCTATATGTTTTAAAAATGAGATTGTAATGTAAAATTTTCACTTATAAATAAAATGCACTTTAAAGACATTTGATATTATTTGTCTTTTTAAAATTCTCCCACTTTCGTGAACTCGGCCAGATTGTTTAGCAGTAAAATTGATGGGAAATAAAAAGAGACAAGTATCAAAATGAATTTTAGAATTTTATAATCTTATTTTTTATTATAAGTAGAATTAAAAGACAAGTATATTTATTTTCTTTTCACTATTCGTAAGTGATAAGAATATGAAATTTTATTCAAATTTGTTTATTTATTATCATATTAAATTTGATGTATTATACAATTATCTCTCTTTTCTTTTTAATTTCTGTTTTTTTTAAAAAAAAAATCTGTTTTGATAGGTATTGCCATGGATCATTATAATTAACTACTGAGTGCTTTTTATAAAATTATTTTACGGGACACATATAGCATGTTATTTCATTAACAAGGATTACAATTTCACTTGTGTAGTCATTATTCTAATATTTTTTATTGAAAATGATATCTTTTTATCCTCTTAATTCTCATATTTGATTGGGAATATATTTGACCGATAGTTTAAATTATGCGAGTGAAGCACCAACAAGTTGATAAAGTTATAGTATATATTAATACAAGTCACAACAAATATTTTTTTAATCAAATTCACTGAAGAAAGAACTCACAATTTCGAATCAAACAAATCGTACATATGTAAAACTATGTTTTGTATATATCAATTAAACTTTTTGATGTCAATAACTATTAAGTATTTCTATGACATATAATTATTACTCTTTTGCAGATCGGCAGATGTATACCATGAATTTGACAATCATTTATTAGCCATCCCGAGGAAGACATATGTTGAACGAACCTTGTACGATTACTAATTAGCGTGATATACACGTGTTCGAAAATTAGTTATATTAAAAATGGGAAGGACCTTATAATGTGATTTAAATTTTTTGCCCTTTATTAAAAGACGCCACAATAGACAAAATTATCTTCACTTTTTTTCTCCAATTATTATATTATAGTATTTAAAATATTGAATATGTAATAATAAATTATTACAAGGAAACTGAGGAAATAAATTATGAAAGTTCTAAGGGAAAAGGCCTTATATTTAGTAATAAAATTATAGCATGATTTTTTTTTAAAAAGAAGATTTTGAAAAGGAGATTATATATGTAGTATTGTTTAACTATTTTTAATTAATTTCTTGTTTTTTTTTTCAAGTTAGGAGTCTTTTTTTGTTAGTGTTTACATTTCTTGATGTATAAAATTTCTTCCACATTTAGTTAATTCTTTTTTGGAGGAAAAGTTTTGAATTTCTATAAATTGAGGATCCTTTCTTCACACAAATAATAGAATAGTTGTTAAAGAATTTTATTTAGGGGAGATTGTTCTCTCAATAAATTTTGTGTTTTTAAATATTAGTTAATTTTTTCAATATGTTCACAATGTAGTCTTCAAACGTTAGGGGAGATTATTCTCCCAATAGTATTTGTTATTTGATTTAAGTTATCTTCTTGCATTCATTATTGTCATCTTTTCTGTCTGTCTTTCTTTATTTCTTTTAGTTAATAGCTTTAAATATTATATATGAATTATACATAATCAACAATTAACAATGAATTCTCTCTTTTTGATAGTTTCTCGTGTTTCTGTTCAGTTAAAAATTTCTGATCGATAAATTGCAAGAAATAAGCATATTGTCATCGAATGAAGTACCCAAAAAATATCAAAGATTTATCTCTTTCTTTCTTTTTTCTTTCTTTGTTTAAGTGTGACTTGATTTTGATTATGTTATTTAACTATATATTAGAATATTATTCATTAGTATTATAGTTGATTCATTAATTAAACTTATTAGTTGAGTTCGAAATACAAATTTATAATTAAGTGTTGAATCTAGATTTGCAGAGTTTTTATTTGAATGATGAACCTATAAATTTAGGGTTATAGTCGATTCTTTCAATTTGGGGTTTACTAATTAAGTTTGAAGGCTTAAAGTCATAGGTAAAAGTTAATTACTACCGCTTCACGTACATGTCCTTTTTTGATAAAGTCTAAATATGTTATTAAATTCTTAAAGTCATAGGTAAAAGTTTTATAGTAATTTGTTAAATACACTAAACTAGTATCTTGAAAAAGATGTAACTTTTGAGTAGTTTCTTGGTTATATAAAACTCTCATTATTTAAAGAAGGATAAATTGGAAAAACATCATTAATGTCGAATTTGGCTCCTCTCCATTTATCTTCTCTCCATTTTTCCCAAGTTCCTCCTTAGATGTATGACACTTGTCTTATTTAAGTATCAATGGTTTATATTAATTAATTTTCTTAACTAAAGAAATGTATTAATTAACCGTAATTAACAAAAGAGATAATGTTGATATTTAAATTTTTCAATTTTGGTAAGAAAATATCTATTTTTCAAAAATTTGAGAACGAACGAAATTTTTTTGGTCGAACGAATTGTATTATTAAGAACAAACTCCTTCAGCCTTTTTACAACCTATAACTCAGTAGTGTTAACACAAAGAAAAACAAAACAAAACCCAGCAGGAAAGCCAGCTATACAAACAGAAACCTACAGTGGACCAACTTCTAGACTATGTATCAACTCGTGCAAGAATACTATCAATTAGAGCTCTGTCTTTGTATGTCTTCATCATGTGTATGCTATGTTCTACTCTTACTTTGCAGTCTATTTGTATCTTTCGACATACCACCTGGGGTCGAGGTACTTTATGATCCCATAGTGCTGAGTTTCTCGCCATCCAAATATGGTAGATACTCGCAGTGACTACTGCCCAGAGTATCTTCCTACTCATCTTTCCTTGCCCCTTCCGTGCTATCCTCCCCCATATCCCTGCCAGATCCAGGTTTTGAAGGTTTGCGCTCAGCCATTGCAATAGAATAGTTATGCAGTTCTTGGAGAAGGCACACTGATAAAATAAGTGCGCTATTGTCTCTTCGTGATCACCACACAACATGCATTCCCCATCTTGACTTATCTCCATCCTCTTTAATCTATCACGGGTAAGCAGCCTATTGTGCATAGCAAGCCAACTTGTGAAGCAATGTTTTGGGATATTAACATTGTTCCAGATTGGTCTCCAGTGTTTCCATTCCTCACTTTCTACCCTTTTTCATTCATATCCGCTTCTAATCGTGTACTTACCTGTGGGTGTAAGCCAACCATTGCCCCTGTATCCAGCTTTAAATTCAGTTTTAATACCACATAACTTATTCCAGTACCAACAACAGTTAGAAGGAGGTTGGTATTGCCACCATTTCGTGTCTTTCAGATAGATGTGGTGAACCCATTTTACCCACAAATCATCCGTCTTTTTTGCCACATTCCACACGTATTTTGCTATGGATGCTTTATTCCAGATGATGCTATTTGTTACACCCAGGCCTCCTTCTCGCTTTGGTCGACAGACCAGCTCCCAAGCTATAGGGGGTGGCTTGTTTGAATACGCTTTCCCGGCCCATAGAAAATTCCTACACATTGCGGTTAATTATTTCATCACCAGCGTTGGAAGTATAAGCATGGATTCCCGGTATGAGTGGACATGCATCAAAACAGAGTTCACCAGTTGGGTCCTACCAGCATACGATAGATGTTTAGATCCCCAAGCATTGATTCTATTTTCCATCTTTTCGAGTAATATTTCACAGTCTATAGCCGAGATTTTTTTGGGTGATATAGGGACTCCTAGGTACCTAAAGGGCATCTTCCCTTTTTCATACCCTGTAAGTACACAAATATCCTCCAGAACTTGCCTCTCCATATTCACACTGAAAATATTAGATTTAGCTGCATTTGAGTAAGGAGGGGGGGGGGGGGGCACGGAAGATTGGTCCGCCCCGAAAAGCTGAGTTTTTTGGTTCGCTCTCCCTATGTGGTTGTCCTTCTTACCAGTTTGCCTCCTTTCTCTTGATGGAATATATCAATACCCGAGCTCCAGCTTTGCTTGCGTTCTTCACCGGCGCGCTTTAAGGCGAACCGTATGGCAGCTGGAAAGAAAGACGACCTCACCTTCTCTGGTGTCAGTGAGAGCGATCATTAAACCTGTGACATAAATAAGATTGGAGTTCATGGGGGAGCGGGATAAGTGATACATCTGGCGAACGCCGGTGAAGAACGCAAGCAAAGATGGAGCTCGGGTATTGATATATTCCGTCAAGAAAAAGGAGGCAGACTGGTAAGAAGGCAAACCACATAAGGGGGGCGAACCGAAAAACTCAGCTTTTCGGAGCGGACCAATCTTCCGTGCCCCCCGCCCCCCTTACTCTCTCTCTATAAAAAAGCCTCCGGGAAGCGCGAAGAGCTAAGCCACTAATGTCGTGGCGAAGATTAGACCTCATAAAGTCAGTGAAGCTAAGGTTTCGTATGTGTTATATCCTTTCGATCGAGCGAGAACTTATAAGGAAGGCCTTCATTGCCCTTTGAAAAAAGTAAAAAAAAAGAGCGCTAGGGAAGAGATAAAGTTGCAGGAGTGCTTCTAGATCTCATGGTCCCTATTAATTAGGTAAACCTAAGTTAACACTACTTCAGCCCAGCGTGTAAACTTGAAGGGCTAGGGAACTCCTTTAGCTCAATAATGAAAGTTAGGGTCGATCGGAGGAGGCCAAGCAAGTTTCGTTCGATCGACGAAATCAAACCCACTGATTGTCCTGTTCATCTCGTTGACAACCCCGACGTCATTGAGAAGGTATGCATACCCCTCAGCATTAGCAATATAGGTGCAAATTCTCCCTTGATAAAGATGAGCATGTCATCGACAAAACATAAATGGTTTAGTTGCATGCTTTTACATTTCGTATGGTACGCAAAGCCCTGTTGTTGCGCTACCCACTTCATCATCCTTGAAAAGTACTCCATGCAAACCACAAACAATAAGGGAGAAATTGGGTCACCTTGTCTTAACCCTCGCTTCCCCACTATGCTTCCATACATGCCTCCATTTATAGCTATAGAGTATGTAGGGGTCGTCAAACATTCCATGACCCATTTGATAAATTTTCAAGGAAACCCAAGACCATACAACATCTCTTTGACAAACTCCTATTCCACTGTATCATATGCTTTTCGGAGATCAATCTTTATCAAGCAGCTTCTAGTCGTGTGCTTCCTATTGTATAGTCTCACCAAATCTTGACAAATCAATATGTTTTGGACAATAGTTCTACCTTGAATAAAAGCACTCTGATTTGCTGAAATAATTTCTGGTAGAACCTCTTTCGGTCTTTGACACAATATTTTTGAAATCACCTTGTACATGGTGTTGCAACATGAGATATGCCTATAGTCTCCCACTGTATCTGCATGGTTCTTCTTAGGAATCAGAGTGATTACAGTTGAGTTGAGCCCCTTCAATAGTGTATCTAAAGAATTTCAAGACAGCTTCCACCACATCATTACCCACAATAGACCAGGCATCTTTGAAGAATTTGCTATTGTAACCATCCGGCCCAGGGGCCTTCTCATTCCCAATGGTCCAAATAGCTCTTTTCACATCCAACGCAGTAAATTCTTTGGCCAATAGTAGTCTATGCTCCTCCTTCACTTGTGGCCCCATTTGTAAAATGTCCCTGCTAACAGTCAGTCGATCATTATTCCTTTGACCCAAAAGATTTTCGTAGTACCTGGTGAATGTCTTAAAATGCCTGGCATATCAGTGAAGTTGTTCCCTTCCATATCCTTGATGGAGAAAATTCGATTAGCATTCCTCCTTGCCCTTAAAACACTATGGAAGAACTTTGTGTTAAGGTCTCCTTCTTTAATCCATTGGCTCTTGCATTGCTGTCTCAAGAACGCATCACTAGCCAATTTCTTCTGCTCATAATCTTTGGCCAATCTTACTTCAGTATCAAACAGGGCTCTATTGGTGGGATCTTGCTGGATTTGAACTTGGCATTGGTTCAACAATGCCCAAGCAGTTTGGGTTTGATTTTCCACATCATTGAACTTCTCCTTGTTTAGAATTTGCAACACACTTTTAAGCCTATTCAATTTACCAACCAGAGCATACATTCTTCCTCCTTGTATATTCAGCTCCCAACTAGCCTGAACCCTTTCCATGAACACTGATGCGAGGCTCCACATATTATAATACTTAAATCTCCTCCCTCCTCGTTGGCTTGTATTTTTCCATTCTATAATAGCATTAAACTTTTTTGATATAAAATGAGTTATTGTTATACAAAAATGAGTTACGAGAAACATTTTTTTCTTTGAAAAAAAGATTCTATCCATTTTTTTGGGAAAAGTTTATCTAACATAAACATTATTTTAATATGTTTGATATTTTATGGCAAAGTAATTTTTAATACTTTGTGTTTAATATCTAAATGTTGAAGATTCTATTTTGTGATTTATAATGTTTTTTTTTTCATAAAATAACTTATTTAAATGTTGATTTTGAATTGGCAGAAATTTAGTCTATGAAGAAATAAAAACAAAACTATGAATAGAAAAAAAGTTCTGTATATATAATGAAAATGATTTTTAAACAAAAAAAAAAAGAAAATGATTTACTGTAGCGCTAAAAATTGTGAGATGTTCTTTTTAAAGCTAAAATTGGATAGACTTAAGCGATAATGTACATCCTTTTAACCATGATTGAGGTACTTGATTACTTAAAAATCTAGACCATTGATATTTAAATAAGACAACTGTCGTACATCTAAAGAGGAATTTGAGAAAAATAGAGAGAAGAGTTGATTATCTAAAATACCATTTATTTAGAAATAAAATAAAAAAAACTAAAATATCGCTTATTTAGAAATAAAGGGAGTACAAATTAGAAGAGAAGTTAGTGTTATGATGTGAAACTGGTGGAATGTTTTTGAAATTGTTATCAATAGTGACATTTTCTCTTGACAATAATAAAATCCAACTGGGGGTAAGATAGGTGTTAATAGGATTTAAGCTATCTTAGTAGTACAACTTGATAAGTTCAACATGCTACTATATATTATTGATTCCAACGAGCATAGAAAAAAAACAAAATAAAAAAATGAGAACTTGAAAATGAAAATATATAAGAGTTCATCATCTGCCTTGGTTAAAAGGTTCTCGTTAACTCTTAGAGGTGCGATCGTACTTAGAGCATGATGTTTGTTGGAGCTTGAGTGAGGAGCTGAAACCTATCTTCTTTCTTGGAAGGTCAAATACCAAGAGGTTCTCTTCCAATTGATGCCCTCCTATCACAATCGATGGTTCCCATGTTTGGTCTTGTCCCACAAACGCTAAACACATAATGTCCTTTCTAACTTGCACCACTGAATTTGCTCCATAAATCCTCCAAATTGCATTCTTCTTGTGCAAGACAAAATCGATCATAGGAACATTTAGTCCAACGTTTGTGCTTCTAATGTTTTTAGAACTAAAGCAAGCTCCAAATCGTTTCATAGGAGGCTCTACAATTGTTACATTTTTAGGAAGCGCCTCGATGAAAGCAGTTTTAACAACTTCATAAATGCTAGTGTGCAAAATTGTGAAAGGTATTGTTGTGCTAATTCTCGTCCCTCCATGTCCTTGCTGATTAATAGATAACAATGTTTTATTTAGTGGAACGTCTTTTCCTGCAATTCGAATGGATGAAACTTTGACATGATACTCCGAACGATGCAACCAGTCTATGTCGTCATTTTTTACTAGTGGGGTATAGACAAGATTCTTGGAGATATCAATCATAGGATTGTAAACATAATATGGACTAGAACCAACGAAAATAACTCCACTAGATCTTGTAGATGAGCTCAAGCAAATACCAAACTTCCTGGTGAATCTTGAGTCTAATGAAGCAAGTTGATTAGGAACGGAAATTGTACTATTATGTCCAAAACCTGCAATTCCTGTTGTTGAGACATAACATAATCAAAAAAGTGCTTTCTTTAACTGGTTAAACTTTTAGACGAGGATCAAAGTAGGCATGAGGTTATAGACTCAAATATCGCCACCTAAAAAGCAAAAAATATATCAACATGTGCGACCCATATATCTAAAAGAATCAAGCAGATATGTGAGAGCAACTGATACATAACATAACTGAATAATTAAAGGTATGTTCCCTGTAACCGTATAAATTTCTTAGATGAGAGAGTCGTACATAATATAATTCAATACCTGTGACTCCTTTGGCGAGATGCCTCATTAGATAAGACTCAATGCAAGTGAAAATAAACCTTGGCTGAGAGACAAGGATGATTGGGTCCGTACCAATGGCCAACACATCCTCAGCAAGTTCTGCACCATACGTGTAAGTTCTAATAAAGGGATTTCCAACAAGAGTATGGCAAGTATTGTTGTTGCATCCAGGCTTAGATTTTGATAGGCAGTAGTCTCCACAGGAATCTGACTCAACTTTGGCAAAAGAACATTGTTTCGACTTACAGATAGCCGGTTTGTAAGTTGAGCTGTCGTAACCTCTTTCACAGTCCAACAATAAGCTTACACCGCCAAGGTGGACTGTGAAGTTGACGGGTATTAAAGGAGTTCTTTGCCCTATTACAGTAATGTATTGTAGGGTTGATGAATCTTTGGTGACCGGAAGGATTAGGGTTGGAGGTAGTACAATAGCTGAGCATAGAGAAATATTGAGAAGAAGAAATAGGAAGAAGAAAGTGTAAACGTTGGAAGAGGAAGGATGTTTGAATGTCAACATGATAGGTATAATAATAGGAGAAAGAGAGAATGTTATAATTATAAGAATGATACGGAGTTACCAATTTATAACCGGTTCCCTTCTCCACCTTCCTTTCATTTTATGTGATTAAGCCAAGGAGCTTTAAGAAAAGAAAAAGAAAATAAATTTTATGATTTTAAATATGTCAAAATATTTGTGAGACTATATAATTTTGAAACTATCTTAAACATGTTGATATTTATGTGGCTATAAAAATTATAAGATTATTTTCAAATCCAGAAAGGAATCCTTCATACTAAAAAAGAAATAGAGAATCACAATTGAGGGAGTATAATATAAGGAAATATGACTCAACTTTGTTTGACTCTTTTTGTTTATTCGGATTGACCTTGGGAGTGGAACTCTATAATGGTTCCTTATTTCTTACATACCACAACTTGACTTTGAATTTAATCAAGTGTGATTCAAACGAGAAATATGGAGTTCTCCCACATGGCCAAGTTGACTAATGTGAAATAGAGAATCCCATCCATGCACGGTTGTAATCTTCAAAGAGAAGAGGAGAAAAATACTGGCTTGTACACGAAGTGTTCATAGCTCTGGTTACTTTTAGGGGTGATGTGGTAGTTGGTTTGGAGGTGAATTATGTAGGTACTAAATTTTGTATAAGTAATATCACGTTAAATAGATGGATAGAAGGTAAGTTGTTAATGTATAAAATTAATACAATGTTTGATTTGCAATTTAGAAATCTGCATAACTAATACATGTATAAATTACGAGAGAATGTAATTATATTACGCAGGATAAACAGGTGGAATTACTAATACATTAATAACTAAACCCCGCCAGTTTGCATCTTCATGAGAAGGGCAAGTAGCAACTACATCACTGTGGAAGACGAGTTTGTCGCTTCCAACAAAAGGCCTTCTGTCTTTGATAGGCTAGGAAAATCAACCCTAAGAACTTATGTGTTCGAGAGATTAGGTCCATTGAAGAAGAATAACAAGCACCGGATAGACTATCGATACTTGATAATGCCTGCTTCACCTAGAGTACAAAAGGATTTTCAAAGTTTGATACCTTCTAGAATGAGGTGACAGATGAAACTTGTGGTTTCATGTGAGGAGACACTAAAAAGCAAGGATTCATACTGTGTTTAATACCAAGGAGCGTGAAGAGGATGAAGAAAGTGTAGGCTCTTCATATCATATTACTGTTCAGAGTGAGCAAGATACCTCATCTCAAAAGAAGGTTGACGAGAATATGATGGATATTGCCTGGTGATCCTCAAGAGAATGAAGATGTTTGAGCTGGAGCGTTATGCAGGTATTACTAACACAAGCCTTCTTTCGCCTGGAGCTGGAGCGTTTGAGGCAATGACCAGATTGTCCAGATCCTTAGTCCTTTGCATTTCTTCCTAGAGATTTGCTACCTATTGCGCTAGCTGCATAATTATCTCACTCTATTCAACTATAACAATATTTGTTACAGTTAATTTGGTCAAAGCTTTATTATCATCGGTGACATCTATCTTTCTCTTTCCTTTCAATGAGCAACAGTGAGGGAAGGAATATTTATTTGCTCTCAATCTAGTAAAATAAGGGTGTTTTGCCAACTTTTCACCATCTATCAGTTTCTTATTTATTAACTGATAAAGTAAAAATAACTTAAAAGGCAAATATGTTAGATTTTATTAGATATAATTAATACAAGATATGTGACAAAATATAAACAAACAAGTGTCACTTTATTGAAGGTGAACTAATTCATGGGTGGATTTTTATAGAGAAACTTAACGGATAGAAAATTGTCCATTAATTTTGGAATAAGTGTTTTGACAAGAAAAGTTGACTTGTGCCGAGTCTTTATCTTCTGGTATCTTTGTGCTCTTTTGCTTCTTTTTCTAGTGTTAATGAGGCAAAATTCTCTAACTTCTTTGCCTAACAGGGAAATTTGAATTTTTTTAAAGATAGGGGACGATCCTGAAAAGGGTACCTACATATCTCACTTAGGAGAATTCAGGCCCTACGTAGTTTAAAGTACAAGGATGATTTCTTTTGATTCATTGTACTAGCTTCATTACAAGAAAAGGAAACAGAAAAATTGCGTAATCTACTTTTAAAGCTTCTTTTTGGATGGTTATCAATACTTTATTTGATCTTCTTCTCTTCATAGGTGATGTGGAGGAAACTCCAGTTGAATCCTTCCTATCTTGATAAGATTCTCCAAATCAACTCTGAAAATGTGACAAGTCTCAATGTTGTGATCTCTTGTTCTAGCGTGATAGAGATTAGCCTCTTTGCCTCTACAATATGATGAGGACATCTTTCCTTCCTTCCTTTTCATGGGCTCAATTATCCTAGCACAAACCAACTTAAAGTAGATATCGAGGTAGGTTTCCTGAAAAATGATGAAGTCGTATTGGTGAATTAAGACATATTCGGTGATCGGCATGCCAGGCCTAACTCTATCACAAGCAAGGATAGTATGGGATCCCCACGTATGGCTGATCTGTATATTGTTGATCATCTTGTGGATCTTATCCCTTAAGGTAATGCATTCGTCATTTGTATGGCCTCTTTGGCATAGATGGTAAGCTCACCTCTTGTACTTATTTTTGGGGTCACACTCAAAGCCGTCCGTCTGAACAGGATGTAGGATTCCAATGGATTGCAAGTCTTGGTAAATATCATAGCAGAGGACGACCCTAGAGTTTCAGATGTTTTCCCTAGAATATGCCTTAAGTGTGATTTGCTCATTTTCTTGTCTGAATCTTGTTGACCAAATGAAATCATCTTTGACCTTAGCCCAATAATCCATGGCCTAGTAAGGAGGCTTGGTCTTTTTGTCACTCCCTTATTCACACTCTTCATCTATTTCCATGAAATCCTTGATCCATTGTATAAATTCCCTATCTGTTTGATCAATCTTTGTCTTTGTTTGTGCTATATTCAAATCTACCGCAACTATTTTTTCTTCTGTGAGGGCTATCTTTACATCAAACTCCTCAGACCTAGCCATCAAGGCTCCCTTGATTTGTTCTACTTCCTCAATTTTCCTTTTTACTCATGCTGACTTCCTGTTGATCTCTTCCATCCTCTCACGTGTGGCTCCTTTGATGTCCATGGCAAGTCAACTTTCATGAGAGAGAGAAATTAAGCTTTAGAAGGTTTTGTAGGAAGGGTTTTTGATTTTTTCAGAGAAACTTGGAAGACTCGAGGAGTGATTCAGTCGTACTTTGTATTTGTGGGTCTATATTTCTGCTTATGGGCTCTAAAAATATTATAATAGGAGTGGATCAATTCACCTTTAACTTAGAACAACACATAATCACATAAAACAGTTATAACACATAATAGCGCGTAAAAGAGTTTGCATGTCCTAATGTTGGGTGACCTTTTTTATACCTAAGGTAAGCCTAGAAAATTTAAGGATATATATGCCTTTAAGTCAATCCATTATCCTTAAAAATATGCTTTCATTAACAATAAAAATAAGAGACATAGGTCTTTTACAAGCAAAATAGCAAATGGGGATATAACTTTAGGGAATAGAAAAAAGTGCAAATAAAGCAAAATACCACACAGGGGATAAATACTAAACAAACTTTAAATCCTCGAAGGTCCTTCGTCGATCCTTGCCCTATTAGCTTTCCACCACTTTCAAAATGAAGTACCTATCCATCACCAAATGGTCCCATGCGGCCATCTAGCTCGGATAGGCATTACCTTGCGTCCCCTAACTCTTGCCTTGTATGCCTCAATCTTCTCTCAAGTGGTGCTTTGTCATTGCATCATCCATGTGTCGGTGTTGATGTGCCAACTCATTCTCTTGATACCTTTATTGAAGCCTATGGAGTCAGATTTGATGTTCATATTAGACATCCACAATGTAAGCGTGTACGTTTGGGTCGGGCTTGATGGTGCCGGTGAGATTCTTCTTCAATCATTCTTTGTAAGTTACGCTACACTCAGGTTTGAACCTATTCTTGACCTTTTCCCCACCAACCTTTTGACTTTTCCACTCTCGAATGACCATCTTTGAGTATGACACATAGCCATCTTTGTGGTCCGTCACAAACTTAGGCATATCCACAATTTGGGGAGTAACTTTCTTCATCCCCAATTGCCTAAGGACTCGAAAAGGAACATAAGGTCGAGTTCTTCTAATATTGGCAAAGACCAAAAATGGAATTTTATCTCCTCGAACCACACAATCATTGGGGCGAAGCTCATTGATTGACCATTGTATGTCTTCATCTCTCAAATCATCGAATGTCTTTCACCAAAATGCTTGAGTGGGTTCACGCTTGAATTTGTTTAAAATGATCCACAACAAATGAAATGCAAAATGGTCACCCCTATATTTTGGATCTATATCTGTTGACTCCCGTGCTTTTAACAAATGCTTCATCATCCACCACTGGAGTATTAAGCTGCAACCTTGAAAGAAATGGCTTCCTTTTTGGCATTTGTTCAAAGCCCTATAGATGTCGACGAAGATTATAGGTGTGAAAGGGTAAAACTTGATTGAAGACCCTCAATTAATCGCATAGAACATGACATGAGTGACCATAACAACACTTGAATAAACAATGTAGGTTTTACCTTGTGGGAAAATCATTGTTCCAAGTAAGCAAACCGCAAAAACAAATTAAAGGCCTGGCGTTCATCTCAATTTTTGCTTTGAAATGAATTCTTTCCCAAATTTCTCTAAGGCATTGATATGACAAAACCTCCTATAGATCCGTCAAAGAGGGATGTTCGGACCCACAAACCTATTCAACCAATCAACATTTTCAAACAAAAATCCTTTCTTGATCTGTTCACAATCCCATTCTACAGGAAGCAAGACATCATTGTCGGGCATGTCCTTTCTTTTATGACACATGAAATAGCTCTCATAATTAGCTACTATTTCTTCAAGTAGTGGAGTCAACTCTATATCACCAAAGCGGAAAACCATGTTCATGTTATCCCAAAATTGACCAAAGTTTCTACTATTTTAGGCCACACCTCCATTTTCAAAAGTGAAGGTAAAAATCCTATGTGCTTTTGCATAAGCTCCTTGGGTTACTATTCGAATCTTTGAGGTGAGGTGAATTTGAGTCATCCTATAAAACAAAGAAATAGGTAAGTTCCCCCATTCCCCCCTCCCCCCCAGGGGCGGAGCTACAACCGAGCAAGGGTGTGCAGGTGAACACCTTTCGTCGAAAAATTATACTGTGTATATAGGTGAAAATTTAAGAAATGTGAATATATTCTTGCTTTTGCACACCCTTGACATGATTAGAGCCTTGGCTCAGTGGATAAGAGTACGTAGGAGTGTGCATTGTGCAAGGTCGGAGGTTCGAATCTTCGTAGCCCCTTTTATGACCCCATTTTAATACTCTTCTTAATTCCTTTTATATTCTTTAAGGTGCTTTTTTACCCATCTCCTTGCCTAGGTACTTCTTCACAATTTATATGGCAATATTTAATTGTGTATGTAGCATATTGTATTTTTCATTCCCTCCTAAGTAGGTTATTAGGATGTTTGGACCAAAATAATTTAATAACGGATAAATTTCTTTCATAATTTTATAGGTGAATCAAGAGAACTAATTAAGATTTGAAATTTTTGATTAGCATATTCACACATATTCTATCAAAATACAAGAAATTTAAAATTCAATTAAATTAAGAAGTAGCAAAATCGA
Organism: Jaltomata sinuosa; assembly: GCA_003996215.1. Taxonomy (NCBI): domain Eukaryota; kingdom Viridiplantae; phylum Streptophyta; class Magnoliopsida; order Solanales; family Solanaceae; genus Jaltomata; species Jaltomata sinuosa. The sequence continues at coordinate 273,425 of QJPP01000206.1, forward strand.
AGATCGAAAATAACTTTAAATACAAGTAAAAATCGATAAATTTATGTTATTTTTTTTAAATGTGTGATACGTATTCAGTAAAAATCTCGACCATTTATTATAAAATTATTATTTTAGTTTATACAATTTACCGTATATTTTTATAACTAAAAGCAATCAAATTGAAGAAATTTTTTTAAACGATTTATAGTTGGTGGAAAACAAATTAATTTGAGCAAAATGGATGTGAATTCACTCACTCAATTTTTTTCTGCTTCTTTAAATTTTGCACACCCTTCGTAAAATGTTTGGCTCCGCCACTGCTTCCCCCCCCCCCCCCCGAAATAATGATTTGATTGATTTGGCATATATTTTCTTCAATTAAATACATAAGCATGATTATTCTTTTATTAGCCTTGGGTCAAATAGACATAGGATAGTCTTCTAACAGGCCCAATATGGCTAGAGTATTGAGTCATCCTAGCTAGGCCAATGCCTAAAAATGAAGTTTTGATTTAGCTCTATGCTAGGTGTCTAAGAGTGAACTTTTGAAATAAATGGAGCCCAAGCGTTTGGGTTGGAATTACATTAATCATTGGTCGCGTAATGAATCTATAGGTCACTACAATCCCAAAAAATGATTGTGAGATCGTAAAACTATTCTTTTAAAGATAAAAAAAATTATATGTCTGGTGGAAGATGCTATGCGATGCAAATAAAAATTTATAATTGCGAGAATTAAGCCCATAATTGCAAGAAAAATAAAGTTACTAAATTATTACAACACTTTTGAATAGTTAGTCACATAAAGTTAGCAAAGCCAATTTTGAATAGAAGCTAAATGAATCCTCAGCGGAGTCACCATTTCTGTTTTACCCATTTTTGAAAAAATGGTGAATTCACTTATTTTAAAAACTTAAAAAAATTAAAATAATTTTAAAACAAACAGAGTCATCATTTTCTTTTTAAGAAATTAAGAAAACTTAAAGGGATTTTTAAAAGACTTAGAAAACAGAAAAAATCTTTAAAAATTTGAAAAACTAGGTAAGAGTTCAATTTATATTTTTAAGATGAGTTTTAAGGAACTTAAAAACATCCATAAAAGTGATTGACCAGAAGTTGAAACTAAAATTATTTGACTAGCTTTTAGAAAGTAATTTATTAAAACATTTAAAGTCATTCTAAATCTAACTTAAAGGAGGAACGGGTTTCGAAAGTAGTGCTATTTATTATAAATAAAGAAAGTTAGAAATTTATTTGTTTTAACTAACTCCAAAGGAAAGAGTTTTTTAATTTTGTTGGAAAACCCTTTAAATAGGAGAGAACTCGTGATTAACCTTATTTTAATGAAAATTGAAACAAATTCATTTCTTACTCGAATTTGAATAATTTTAAGTAGAAGATTTCGAATAAACAAAGATAGAACATAAAAAGGGATAAATCTGAAGTGACAATTAAGGAGATTCATTTAGATTAATTGGAATGTTAAAGAGTGATGATAACAAACATGAACAAACTACAAATAAACGAGACAACTACACAAATGCCCTTTAAAGGGAGTGACTTTGTATTTTTGCCTCCCATAAGAAAAGTCTTACAAAAATAGTTTTTCTTGTTTTTATGTATAGAACCAACTACCTTTTTACCCCTGTATACCTCAAATATTTTTAAACAACTCTTCATGCTAATTTGCCTCTCAACTTTTATATTTATTTCTTTTTCTCTTTTTTATTTATTTATTTTATCTTTTTTTCTCAACCTTTATTTTTCTTTTCTTTTTGTTTTATTCTTTCTTATACGTCTTTTTCCTTTTTCTCAATTTTTATTTTTTTCCTTTTCTCCTCTCAATTCTATTTTTTTTCTCCTTTTTTTTTTCTACCTTTTTTTTTTGTTTCTTTTTTGTTTTGTTTTTTTTCTTTGGTTTTTTCCTTTTTTTTCTCAATTTTTATTTTTTTCTCTCAACTTCTATTCTTTTATTTTTTTTCTTTGATTTTTAATTTTTCTTGTCTCTTTTTTTTTTAAATCATTTTTCTCAATTTTTATTTTTTTCTCTCAACTTCTATTCTTTTATTTTTTTTCTTTGATTTTTAATTTTTCTTTTCTCTTTTTTTTTAAATCATTTTTCTCAACTTTTATTTTTTTTAGGAGATGTTCTATAACTCTTGCTTTAGAGGCAAGACTTAGCCCAAGGACTTCCAAACAACAAATTACGCCCCATGAGCAAGACTTGACACTAGTACACTGTGTCTTGATTTATGAGTTGTTTTATAACACTTGTCTCAGAGGCAAGACTTAACCCAAGGACCTCTCAAAAAATACAAGTTACGCCCCATGGGCAAGAGTTCACACTACTTCATTGTGTCTTAATTTATGAGATACTCTATAACTCTTGCCTTAGAGGCAAGACTTAGCTCAAGGATTTTCAAACAACAAGTTATGCCCCGCGAGTAAGACTTGACACTACATCATTGTGTCTTGATTTATGAGACATTTTATAACGCTTGCCTTAGAGACAAGACTTAGCCCAAGGACTTTAATTTCAAACAACAAGTTACGCCCTATGGGCAAGAATTGACACTACCACATTGTGCTTGATTTATGAGATGTTCTATAACGCTTGCCTAAGAGGCAAGACTTAGCCCAAGGACTTCCAAATAACAAGTTACGCCCCATGGGCAAGAGTTGACACTAACACATTGTGTCTTGATTTATGCGATGCTTTATAACTCTTGCCTTAGAGGCAAGACTTAGCTCAAAGACTTTCAAACAACAAGTTACGCTTATGGACAAGAGTTGACACTAGCACATTGTGTCTTGATCATGAGATGCTCCATAACGTTTGCCTTAAAGGCAAGACTTAGGCCAAGGGCCTCCCAAAAAATAAGTTATGCCCCATGGGAAAGAGTTAATACTACTTCATTGTGTCTTAATTTATGAGATACTCTATAACTCTTGACTTAGAGGCAAGACTTAGCTCAAGAATTCCAAACAACAAGTTATGCTCTATGAGCAAGGCTTGACACTACCTCATTGTGTCTTGATTTATGAGATGTTCTATAACATTTGCATTAGAGGCAAGACTTGTTCCAAAGGACTTCCAAACAACAAAGCACGCCCTTAAGTTTATTTTGATTTCAAAGAAAGAAGATCCTCTTTGCGGATTATCCAACTTTTTGTTCACTAGCAAAAAATAATATAGGTTAAGAAAAAAGAAAAAAAGAGAAAAGGAAAAAATAAAATTAAAAAAAAAAGAGAGAGAAAAAAAAAAGTTGAGGAAAAAAAAGAATAAAAAAATAAAGGTTGAGAAAAAAAGAACAAAAAAAAGTTGAGAGAAAAAGAAAAAAGAAAAAAAAATTAAAATTAAAATAAAGGTTGAGAAAAAAGAAAACGAGAATTAAAAAAAATGAGAAAAAAGCAAAAAAAATTAAAAAGATAAAAGAAAAAAGGGAAATGAAAATTAAAAGTTGAGAGACAAATGAACATGGAGAGTTGTGGTGTAGAGGAGCAAAAATGTATTTGTTCTATACATAAAAAGGAAGGAAGAATATTTTTTAAAGACTTTTCTTATAGGGGTCAAAAATTGAAGACTACTCCCTTTTGGGGACACTCCATGTAATTTCCTGCAAATAAACAGGTAAGTAAAGAAAGCAATTGGACTTGGGCTTTTTCGCCCACTTTCTATCCGTCCAAACTTTTGGACTTCTGAGATAAATGGACTTTGGCCCACTTTTTCATGTATATTATCTTATATATCACATGTATGTCAGCTTCCTTTTTTTCTGTATATCCCTGTATATTTTTGTATATCATCCCCTGTTTGTATACTAGTCCTTAGACTTAGTACTAGACATAAAGGGGCTCGTGCATATATTACTTTTTGGTCTCAATTTATGTGACCAAAATAGAGTTTAGATAATCAATCAAATTTTTTATATGATTTTTCTATATTTTAAGTTGTTAATTATTGTGATTTATAATACTTTTTACGTAATTTTTAAATAATAGGAGTATATGTTACTTTCTTTGTCCCAATTTATGTGACATTGATATAATTTCGAGAGTCAGTTAATAAATATTTGAAGTTGTTAATTATTGTGATTTATAATATTTTTTCTTTTGTCCCAATTTATGCAACATTTATAAAATTTCAAGAGTCCACTAAATTTTTAAATAATATATGTTACTCTCTCTACTCAAATTTATGTGCCATAGATAGAATTTGGAGAGTCAACTAAATTTTTTATATGTTTTTTGAATATTTTAAAATGCTAATTATTGTGATTTATAGTACTTTTTACGTTATTTTCAAATAATATATATTACTTTCTTTGTCTCAATTTATGTGGCACTAATAGAATTTCCAGAGTCAATCAACTCTTTTATATCTTTCAAATATTTTAAATTGATAATTATTGTGATTTATTTTTTTACGTAATTTTCAAATATATAATAAACTAAAAAGATAAGACAAATAAATTAAAACGAAAAAAATTAATGAAAATGACCAAAATGTCCCTACCTAATAAAGCAGGCACGTTGACCTTGTGCCTGCTTAAGCAGGTAAACTCCCTCTTAAGATATAAAGGAGCCCGTATTATTTTTTTGTCTTAATTTATGTGAAACGAATATAATTTAGATAGTCAATCAAATTTTTTATATGGTTTAAACATATTTTAAGTTGTTAACTATTGTGATTTATAATACCTTTTACGTAATTTTCAAATAATGTATGTTACTCCTTCTATCCCAATTTATATGACATTGATACAATTTCGAGAGTGAACTAATAAATATTTGAAGTTGTTAATTATTGTGATTTATAATACTTTTTCTTTTGTCTCAATTTATGTGATATTGATAAAATTTCAAGAGTCAACCAAATTTGTATGCTTTTTAAATATTTTAAGTTGTTAATTATTGTGATTTATAGTACTTTCTACATATTTTTCAAATAATATATGTTACTCTTTCTACTCCAATTTATGTGTCATTGATAGAATTTGGAGAGTCAACTAAATTTTTTATATGTTTTTTAAAATATTTTAAAATGTTAATTATTGTGATTTATAGTACTTTTTACGTTATTTTCAAATAATATATATTACTTTCTTTGTCTCAATTTATGTGGCACTAATAGAATTTTCAGAGTCAATCAACTTTTTTATATCTTTCAAATATTTTAAATTATTAATTATTGTCATTTATTATTTTATGTAATTTTTAAACATATAATAAATTAAAAAGATAAAACAAATAAATTAACACAGAGAAATTAATGAAAAATAACCAAAATGCCCTAACCTGTTGAAGTAGGCACGTTGACCTCGTGCTTGCTTCGGCAGGTGATAAATATTTTAAGTTGTTAATTATTGTGATTTGTAGTACTTTTTACGTATTTTTTAAATAATGTATGTTACTCTTCCACTCCAATTTATGTGCCATTGATAGAATTTTGAGAGTCAATTTTTTTTTATATATTTTCAAATATTAATTATTGTGATTTATAGTACTTTTAACGTTATTTTTAAATAATATATGTTATTTTCTCCATCTCAATTTCTGTGACACTGATAGAATTCTAGAGTCAATCAACTTTTTATATCTTTCAAATATTTTAAATTGTTAATTATTGTGATTTATCGTTTTACATAATTTTTAAACATATAATAAATAAAAAAGATAAGACAAAAAAATTAAAACGAAACATGACCAAAATGTCCTAACCTGCTGAAGCAGGCACGTTGACCTCGTACCTACTTGAACACGTCAACTCCCTCTTATAATATAGAGTAATAATAATAATAATAATATTGTTCTATTCTTTAGTCCATCTTGGACTCAAAATTAGTCCCTTAAGGACTTGGGCTGCGGTTGACACTCGGAATTTGAGCTTGGCCCAAGAGAAATGCAAGGTAAGAGTCCACTTGGACTTATTGAAGGGAGTTCATGCCAAAAGAAAAAGTAAGGAATTAACATCAATTCAAGTGATCCTAATATACAGTTTAAGAAGAGAAGAGAGATCAGATTTCTACTCATAAACACAGTGATTTTTATTATACACCAATCTAGATTGAAAATCACTTAAAATTTTTTATCAGGCTAAACATTCAAACATATAATTTCATATTGGTTCCTAAGATTTTATGCAATACACAAAAGTGCACCGTACATAAACTAGACAGTGTTTTAGCGGGGAGGATTTAAACAATGATTTGACAAGTAACAAGTTCTAAAGAAGAGATGGAGATGAGCAGGAAAAAAACAAACATACACATATTCATGCCTTTACTTAGGCCTATTGGATTAAAATTCAAACTAGGAAAGAAGAAGACAAAAAAGACTTTAGCTTGTTCGAAAGAACCTTGGACAACTTTCGAATGGACACAATTTGAAAAAAAAAAAAGACTTTAAAACAATACTAGTTTCATCAAAGTTTTCAAGTAGTCACGATTATACAAAAAGAAAGAGTAAACTATAGAAAATTTATCCATATTTGGATTTGAACAAAACCCTAATCTTGTTGGCTTAGAGTCAAAGACTCCGTTTTTAGAAGAAAAAAAACTTAAGCAAACACCCCATTTAGCTTTCAAAAGACTTCATAATTGTGATCCTTTGGGCAAGAAGTGGTATTAGTCTTTTAAGACTTGCTAGAGACAAGTCATGGCCATTTACCTTCACACAGTATAATAGGAGCACACTAACACTTATTAGCTCAGGTTATTAACCTTCATAGCAAGCAAAATTGAATCTCAATAGATTCTGGGACTTAGAATTAGACTAAGCTAAAAACTAATCCCAAGAAAAAATTCATTACTCTCTTGATAAGCTTTGAATAGTATTGTCAACTATACAACAACTTACGAGAGAGACTTGAAACTGTTTTTAAAAACATAAGCTATGGTATAAACTTGATTTTTATAAACTGATTAATTCTTTAAGAGGAACTAAAAAGTAGCCTTAAGGAAACTTAATTACTTTCCTTTTAAACTCTAAAATGGCATGGGAGAATCAAGTAGAGTTTTAGGAATTTCCAATTGTTGACCTCGATAAATAAACTTATGGGACGAAAAACAAGTCATTGAAAGTCTCTATTCCATTCTAAATTTCTATACTCTTGAGAATATATAATTCATGGGTCTCACATGGGATTGTAAGCAAAGAGATCCTTGAATGTGACCAAAGACAGTATCACCTACCAATTAGAAGCCTAATCTTGATCACTGTTTCACAAAGAAAGGAAGAGAATAAAAACTAATCTAAGCAAATGAGGAGAAAACAGTAGCTCTAACTGAGATAAATGCCTGGGAAAAATCAGGGAAAGAACCCTTGCATGACTGACATGAACTTAATAAAAGAAGCATCACATTCAAGTTATGAAAAGCTGAAAATATGAACTTGAGAACAAATATAGAGGGTTCACATGTCCCTATTAAATCACATTAATGCTAAACTATATCAATATTTATCAAGCCAGGATCAAAAGAACTTGAAATATAGTTTAAACAGAGAAGAATTCTAGTGAAAAAACCAAATTTTACTCAAATAAAGACATAGTTCAAGCTATAAATGATTATACCAGATTATGAACATTTATGGATGACTCACTCTAAATCACAACATATTAGCTAAACAAGACTAAACATAGCAAATAATATATATAGAGACTTCTCATGTCCCTCTCATGTCATATAATAATCAACAATTACATGAACTTAAACTAGTCAAAACAGTAGCACACATAGAACTTGATCTAGAATATGAATTTAGCTATGTAAATGAGATTGAGGAAGGTTTTCTTTTTTACCTTCTTTTGGGGAAGAAACTAAGACATCAAGTTGAGGGGTTGATTTCGCTACTCTTGACTTCACAAAAAAAAAAAAAAAAAACCTTATTTTGAGGACTTTGACTCATACTATATTTCATGCCTAGCACATGGAGACGTTTGGGAATCTTCTCGATATTTTGAGGTACTGCTTGATTGATCCGCAACCTTCGTGGATCTCCTCTATCTTGTCATTTATGTCATTTTTACACCTTTTCGATGTTGAGCTTTAATGTTGTATTCTTAGAGGCTTGTACTAATGACTCCAGATTTTAGGCTGAGTTGTATGGATCTTTCTGCATTATCCTTTGAACATTTATGAAAAAGTTTGATTATAAATTTATATTATTTTAAATTGTTATTTTCTCGTATTCTTTCCTCGTTAATGTTTCATGTTGTATTGAAATTGGCTTATCTATCGGTGGGATTGCGATAAGTTTTATTACTTTCTTGACTTTGGATAGTGAGATAGATATATATGGACCTAAATGTATTTTAATAGACTTATAATTCTGCCCAAACTCTTTAAAATTATAAAAAGCATCCCACCCCCACCCCACCTTTTCTCAATTTGTGAACCCTAGCACCAAAAAATAAAAGCAAAAAGAAATTGAACATGCATTTTGCAAATCAAATTTTCAAAATGACCCTTTTTGCCAAAATCTTTTCTAGTTTTTAGATCATCCCAGTCGTGGGAGCCCATTACATAACCAGTGTATACTTCGCTAGTAAGAAAAATAACTCTCTATCATATAGCTGAAGTTTCATTTATATTACTCTAAACAATGATGTTTCTTCCTCAATGAATTTACAAGTATGAAGGACACATGTTGTGAATATTTATCAACTTGATAATATTACTTGCATTGATACGTTATGAATACTTAATTGACTTGATAATATTATTTTTCTTGATATCTTGTGAATATTTAATCAAACTGATATTATTATTTATGATTGAAATAAGTCTATTGAACCATTTTGATGATCCTGAAGATATACAAGAAACACAAACAATGATATAAGCCATACGCTCGCGCAACACATGAACACCGACCATCTAGTTTATTATAGAAATAAAAATTACGCAGAATAGAGGGGCTAAGACTAGAACCGTACTTATCCCAAAATGGTATTATCGTACTTAGCGCATGATGTGTGTTGAAGCTTGAGTGAGGAGCTGAAACCTATTTTCTTTCCTGGAAGGTCAAATACCAAGAGGTTCTCTTCCAATTGATGACCACCTATCACAATCGATGGTTCCCATGTTTCATTATGTCCCACAAATGCTAAACACATAACGTTCTTACTAACTTGTACCACTGAATTTCCCCCAAAAATCCTCCAAAATGCACTCGGCTTGTGCAGGACAACATCTATCACAGGAACATCTGGTCCAAGATTAGTGGTTTTAATGTTTTCGGAACTAAAGCAAGCTCCAAATTGACTCATAGGAGGAGGCTTTACAAGTGTCACATTTTTTGGAAGCGCCTTGATAAAAGCAGTTTTAACAGCATCATAAATGCTGGTGTACAAAAGTGTGAAAGGTGTCGTTGTGCTGATTGTCGTCCCACTAGATCCATCTTTCTTATTAATAGATAGCAATGTTTTATTTAGTGGTACGTCTTGCCCCGCGATTCGAATGGATGCAACTTGGATATAGTACTTTTCAGATAGCATAAATCCCCATTTATTTGTGATTAGGTTGGTGTAGAGAAGATCCTTGGAGATATCAACCTTCTTAGGATTGTATACATAATATGGACCAGAACCTATGAAGATAACTCCATGCGATCTTGTAGATGAGCTCAAGCACATACCAAACTTTCGGGTGAATCTAGGGTCTAAAGCAAATTGATTTGGAATGGAAATTGGACTTTCGCGTGAAAAACCTGCAACTCCTGAAAAAATATAATATAATTGAATAATTAAAAAATGTCCTTTCTCAGATTGATTAAAATTTTAAATAAGAGGTTATGTGTCCGAATCTCGTTGGTCACCTGAAAATAAAAAAATATCTCCACACGTTCAGCCACTCTCCCATATATCCCCATTTTTTTTTTAGTACTATTTGATTCAACACAAAGTTTAACACAAAGTTTAACAAATAGGAGTAATAAATATAAATAATATGTGAGATTTCTATTTTTAAGACAAACGGAATAGTGTGGATCCCACTTTGACATTTAGCTTTGTTATTCTCTTTTCTATACTTTCTCCCACAAGCGCAGTTTCCGCCATTAATAGCAACTTCCATCACAAGAAAATAGAAAGAAATGGATCTGATGCGAACAGTAAAAAGAAAACAAATTAATTGGATCTGATGCGGCAGATGACATGGCACCCGGTGTAAAATACCACAAAAAAAAGGGGGTATTAATTAGGTCGTGTGTGAAGTATCAACGTGGGTAAATGACTTTTCCAAATAACTTTAAAGACAACTTATATTTTTTCGAATCAAACCCACACATGAAGGGCATATTATATATATATATATATATATATATATATATATATATATATATATATATATATATATATATAATATATATATATATATATATATACCAAAATAAAAGGGGGGGGGTATTTCAAGAAGATAATTTAAGTAAAGATCGAAGGGGTGTAATCTATTGTTGTAAATTCCTATTCAGTACTCCCTCCTCCTTAGTCTATAGACATGTTTGTATTATGTAAATATCATTATCTAAGTATTCTCTCTTTTTTTTTTTTTAGATTATTATTTATCCTGTTCATCTCTCTCTCTTAGCCTATGTTCTTATCAGCGGTTTCTTTAACCCCACCCCGGGAGACACAGGTCCTTCGGTACTCTTGACCATGGCGGACATCAATCCCTAGGACTTTACAGGTTAATCCATGGGCGCTGAATAAGAAGCTAAGAGTTTAATCATATACTAAGGATAAACAATAAATCTATTTTATCAATATTCACATATCATAAATATTTCAACATTAATATTTTAACTTTAAACAAACATAAATATTACATAATTGGGAGATATACATAGACAATAATATCGTACAGGAATACTTACATGTCTGTAGATGGAGAGAGGTTTTCCCTTTCGGGAGTCCCCGGAAACTATGGAACTACGTCGGAGAAAACTAGACAACCTCTCTAAACACTCTCTCTTATTTATTCTCACTCTTTTTTTTTTTTTTTTACAAAAGCTTACTTAAAAAACTGAAGATGAACTCGCTATCTTACTTTCTTGCTCTCTTTCTCTCTTCTCTCTATTTTGTTCTTTCGAGTTTTTAGAACAGCTCCCCATCCTTCAAAACTCCCATCTGTTTCTACTATCAAATAGTCTGTTTCTAAAGGCATAGCCAAGTCTGGAATATTTTTAACCATATGTTTTAAGGTCTGAACTAGTTTTATATCTTCTGTGTTGAAGGTCTTTTGGCCGGTGGATCCTGTTTTGGAGTATAACGGTCCTGCTATTTTCCCTAAGTCTTTTATGAAGTTCCTTGCATAGTTTAGTATTCCTAAAATTTTTTGTAATTCTTTGGTTTTATCCAATTTTTCTGGCATGTCTAGTATTTTCTTCGCGATATGAGGCTGTAACTTTATCTTTCCATTTCCTATCATTATTCCTAAAAAATTAATTTGTGTTTTACATAAATCCATTTTCTTTTTGCTTATGATTATTCCATGATCTATTAGTAATCTGAAAACAATTTGTAAATGTCCTAGGTGTTCTTTCATAGTATTACTAAAAATGAGAATATCATCTACATATACAATTACAAAATTTCTAAATTCCCTAAAGATATCATCCATTTTCCTCTGGAAGGTAGGAGGTGCAGTCTTTAGTCCGAAAGGCATTACTAACCATTCGAAATGTCCTTCGGGGCATGTGAATGCAGTCCAGTCTATGCTGTCTTCGTGCATTTTTACTTGCCAGTATCCTGATTTGCAATCTAATTTACTAAAATAATTTATTCCCTGTATTCTATTAATTAGTTCAGTTTTGTCTGGTAATTTGTATCCGTCCATTCTAGTGTTGTCGTTTAACCTTTTGTAGTTTATTACCATTCTTGCCTTCCCTCTAACTATTTCTGCATGATTTCTAAACATGAAGGCGGCTGATCTATGTTTTGACCTAGATCTTCTTATTACTCCTAATTCTAATAATTCTTTAATCTGTGTTTCAAAATCAGCCAAATCTTGGTTTGTAGCTTCTATTGATGCTGTTTTTACTATGTACTCTAGATTAATTATGTCTAGTTTGCAGGTTATCTTATTGGACTCCCAATGTTTCAGGGGCCTTTCTCCAATTATTTCTAGTTCGTCTAGAATTTGTATTATTTTTTCTAGGTCTCTCTGATCTTTAATTATTCCTATTTGTTTTATTCCATTCTTAAAATTGTAAAGTTCAGTATTTATTTCTATTAGAGAATAATCCTTTTCTATCTCTTCCATGTCTATCATTTTATGTATTTCTTCTTTGATGTTCATTGTTTCACAATGATCGCATTGACAGTCTGTTCCTTTTTCACATTTTGTTTTTAATTTTTCTTTTTCTGTTTTACTTCTAATAGTTCGTAGAATGGTAGGCATATGCGCGGAGGTCACAGATGTCTGAGTGATGTTTTTTGATAATATTATTCCGTCTCTAGTTAGAAGACAACTTCCATTATTTTGTAGTAAGAAGTCTAAACCTAGTATAAAATCTACTCTGATATTTAAGTTTCTTGTCCATATTTTATCTAACTTGTAGGACGGCTTGTAAAAGTTATCGCAAGTATTTTTAAAACTTATTGTTGCTCTTCCCACATAATGTGAGTAAGTATTGTATGATCCATCCATTTACATTGACACTTGGGTTTCTGGTAATTTTTTGATTAGATCTGTTGGTATTATTTTTTCGTTTATAATACTTTTGGTACATCCCGAGTCAACCAGGGCCAATGTCTCTATTTCGTAGTCTTGAATTCTTATTTTTGCTAGTATTTTTATAGTGCTCATTTTTTGTCTTCGTTACATATTAAACCTTCAAAAAAGTTTTGTTTTTGGTTGGTGTTCATCAATTCTTCTTCTTCTTCTCCTATGATCTTTTCTTTACCCTTTTCTAATTTTCCTAGTCTTCGTTCTATTTTCTCAATCTTATCTTCTAGGGTTGATATTTTTATTTCTGTTAGTGATTTTGTTGGTTCTTTAATATCCAATTTTTCTTTTAGTATTCTGGTTTCTAAAGTCTTTTCTATACAGTTAATACATCCTATGATGTAGCAATTTTTACATTTTAGTCTTTTATCTTTACTTGGATACCAATGACATATGTAACATTGGTTACTATCTAGCCTTTTTCCTTTTTCGAAAATATGATCGCATTCTATCGTGAAATTGACTAGATTATGGTTAATGTTATCTAATTCTCCTAAGTCTAATTTTTCTAATCCTATTTCATTTATTAATTCTTCTCCTTCTGAGTCTGAAGAATTTTGTTTTAATTCTTCGTTTGGGTCTATACTAACTACTGAATAAATACTTTCACTATCTGACATGTATTCGTCTACATTTATTAGGGTTTCATTAAATTCTTCTACTAGCTGTGCATTTATTGTTCTGCTATTATTTCTTTTGGGGCAAGTATTAGCTAAGTGGTCTATGCTTCCACACGTAAAGCATTCTAGTCTGTTTTTATAATTTCTTTTTCCATCAAATTTTCTTATATGTCTTTTTTTATCTAGGTATGGCTTCTTTGCTATTGATTTTCTTAAATAGTATTTCTTTGGATAAGAAGCTTTCTTATATTTCTTATATTTTTTCTGTTGTGGGTCTTTGTCGTAACTTTGTGTAGTGTATATACTCTTGCAAAAACTTGTCTCACTTTGTTTTGATTGTTTTTGTATTTGTATGTTAGTGCATTTTTCTTGTAATATTTCCATTACATGTTGTGTTCTATGACCTATAGTCCATTTTGTTTCTGGATTTTGTAATACTCCGTCTCGTCTGTTCCATCTTTCTTCTATTTCCCTGCCTAAGGCTCCGAGAAGTTTATTAAATAATTTCTTTCCTAATGTCTGGTCAAAGGTATTTCCACTAATTGTACAATAATAGAAATACTCAGTTAAAAATTCTTTAATCTGGAACCAACTACTTATACTTAGCTGTTCTAGTTTTATTAATGCGTTTTTTTGTAGGGTTATTAATCCGCTATTCGGGTCTTCTCCTGTTATTAAACAGTGTATTTTATTTGCAAAATTATATGGGTTTGCCCCCATGTCTACTAATCCTTGGAATTCTTCTGGGAATTCTGATTTATAGGCTTCCCATATTCCCTTTGCAGATTCCCCTAAAAAGGTTTCCATGTATCTATACATGGCCTCTGCATCTACCTCTTGGTTAGATTGTATGTAGTCTGCTACTATTATTCCTTTCCATACGTCTATTACCGAATTCCACAGTTGTGGATCATGCGCCGCTATATTTAGTATTTTTTCTTTATTGCCTCCTTCTTGGAGTCTGATAGGTTCTTCTATTGGCATTCTTCTTCCTATTGGTCGTATATTTTCTGTATTTTCATTTGGGATTGTTCTATATACCCTATGTCTTGGTAAATTTTCTGACGTAATATTTATTCTATTCATAGAGGTGGTTTTTTGGAAAGGACTTGCACTGCTGGATGCACTTTCCATTAATTCTTTTTGGCTTATTATTGTATCATTTTCACTTTCTTCGTCATCTTGTCTTTGAGATTCGTTTGTTGACCAAATAGTACTTTTGTACCCATGGTTGTCTGTTCTTAATTCGCATCTTTTAAAGTGTTCTTTCATCTTTGTTAAATCTAAACTTCCAGTTTTTCATGCTTTGCATCTGAAAGTTTGATCTGTGTTCTTTTTATACATTTCTTCTGCTTTTAAGATTACTTTATCTACTTCAAATTCTTCTTCTAGTATTAATTCTATATTCATAAGTTCACTATTTTCTACTTCCTCATCGACTTCTTTTTGGTCTATGTATTTATAATCTGTAAATCTAATAGAGGTCTGACCTTTATTATTTGTGTACATTATGTGATCGTTAGGTTTTAACGTCTCTTTTTTATTAAAATTTTCTAAATTCCATTCTAATCCTGCATATTCGTCGGGGTCTATTTTTAAGGGCTTCATTAATTTTATTCCCTTATTTCCCATTAGGCTTACCACATCTTCTACCTTTAGTTTAAACTTGGTACTACTATTTGTAGCTATTTTTCCTATAAAGCCTACACATGCTAAAAGATTATTTCCGGTATTCATATCTTCGTACCCTTTAGTCTGAATTCCTATTTTTATGTGTCTTCCAAATTCTGATGAGTTTATTAAATAGTTTGGGCTGCAATAAAAAATTCCTCCATTATTTGACATGTCTACTTCTGTAAGTCCTATTATTGATTTCTTAGAGTCTGCCCATCTATCATCGTATAAGGTTATTAAAACTTTTGTACCTAGGTTTTTTCTAGTTAGTCCTTTTAATCCTATTATAATTAATCCCATGTGCATCAGATTCATATTGGATTTGGTTATCTCTTTTAGAGATTCTTTACTTATCAAATTTATACTACTTGTATTTTTTCCTATGACACATAATTGTTCTTCTCTATAATGTCTGTATAGCTGAACTTTGCTCGAAAAAGTTCCCGTATTATAGAGTGTTTTTGGACTAATAATTTTAACCTGTTGTTCTGGAAAATTTGTATATCTTTGTCTACGTCTATTATTTCGTCTAACTGTTGTTTAGTATCTCTTTTTGGAGCATTCATAATTTTTGCTAATAGGTTATTTCCTAAGTCGTCTTGCGAGAAACTTGGTCTTGGCCTTTCTGTGATGGTTCTAGACTTACCTGAGAAAAGGTCCATGGTTGTTTCTTTTTAATTATTTTTGCTTTTTCCTTTTGAGGGGTTACTTCTACCTTTTTTAATTGTTCTACTAATTCGTCTATATTTTTGTCTAAAGCGGGTTGTTTATCTTTTAGAAGTTTTTCTAAGTTTTTGTTAATTTCTAATAATAGAAGTATAATTGTATTATTTTGTTTTATTATTATCGAGTCGGTTTTTCCTGGGGGTTGGTAGTCTGATAAACCTTCTGGATTAGGTTGGATTTCTTCTGTTTTCTTTATAATTTTCTGGTATATAGGGGTCATTCATGAACTAAGAAAGGGTTATTGTCTTTAGTTGTTCGATTTCTTTCTTCAATTCTTTTATATCTTTTCGTAGATTATAGGAACCTTCTGTCGGTATATTTTCTTTATTTATTAAGTCTTTTAACTTTCTTTCTGTTTCTAATTGTTGATTTTTTATGTATTCTAAGTTTAAGTCTAACCTTTAGTATAATTTGTTATATTTTTCTTGCAGCTTGCTAATAGCTTGTATAGTGTTTATTATTTCTGAAACATCCTTCTGAACAGTCTCACCTAGATTTATAATTAAATCTGTAATAGTATTTAATTGTTGATCTTCTCCGTGTAATAAGTGTTCTCCGCTATTGAAGTTACACCTTATTATAGAATTATCTTTTAGTCTCCTATATTTCCTTTCTGGTGTTACTTTTAAGTCTAAATATTCTAATCTCTTTAGATTATCAATGATGTCTTAATCGAACTATCCTAAATAATTCGTCTGTCTTTTTCTTATATCCGTATTTATTTTTATTAGTTGGTTATAACGATTTATTCTTGATCCAACTGTTGATATGGTTATATCTGCTTCTTTTATATGTTGATGTAGTATTTCTTTTTGGTTACTACTTATTTCGTTATCTTGTAGAATTTGGTTTATGTATATTTCTTTTTGTTCTACCAAAGTATTATATAACTTAGAGTATAGTTCTTTTAGTGTTTTAGCGTACCAATAAACCTCTTGAGTTAAAATTATGTCTTTTTCATACGTCCTTCTGAATTTCTTTTTAGATATTCTATTCGTAGTTTGTTCGGAGATATTTTGATGTATGAAGAGAATTTCTAGAGTTTCCATATACCGAATAGTCTTTAGATTAACTAGTCTAGATAATTATCTAACTCGTAAGGCCAGAAGTCTTCTGTTGAATTAATGATTTTATCTAGTATATTTTGTTGTAAGTCTTGATTAAAGTCTTTATTCAGATTAACTATTTTAAGGATAATAATTAATAATTTAATCTTAAAAAATCTCTGATATTTAGAAGTATGTGGGATTTCCATAAACCAGTGGTCTTTTGGATTAACGTCTCTGATACCAAAATAAAAGGGAAACCTCTCTCCATCTACAGACATGTAAGTATTCCTGTACGATATTATTGTCTATGTATATCTCCCAATTATGTAATATTTATGTTTGTTTAAAGTTAAAATATTAATGTTGAAATGTTTATGATATGTGAATATTGATAAAATAGATTTATTGTTTATCCTTAGTATATGGTTAAACTCTTAATTTCTTATTCAGCGCCCATGGATTAACCTGTAAAGTCATAGGGATTGATACCCCCCCTTTTATTTTGGTATCAGAGCCGTTAATCCAAAAGACCACTGGTTTATGGAAATCCCACATACTTCTAAATATCAGAGATTTTTTAAGATTAAATTATTAATTATTATCCTTAAAATAGTTAATCTGAATAAAGACTTTAATCAAGACTTACAACAAAATATACTAGATAAAATCATTAATTCAACAGAAGACTTCTGGCCTTACGAGTTAGATAATTATCTAGACTAGTTAATCTAAAGACTATTCGGTATATGGAAACTCTAGAAATTCTCTTCATACATCAAAATATCTCCGAACAAACTACGAATAGAATATCTAAAAAGAAATTCAGAAGGACGTATGAAAAAGACATAATTTTAACTCAAGAGGTTTATTGGTACGCTAAAACACTAAAAGAACTATACTCTAAGTTATATAATACTTTGGTAGAACAAAAAGAAATATACATAAACCAAATTCTACAAGATAATGAAATAAGTAGTAACCAAAAAGAAATACTACATCAACATATAAAAGAAGCAGATATAACCATATCAACAGTTGGATCAAGAATAAATCGTTATAACCAACTAATAAAAATAAATACGGATATAAGAAAAAGACAGACGAATTATTTAGGATAGTTCGATTAAGACATCATTGATAATCTAAAGAGATTAGAATATTTAGACTTAAAAGTAACACCAGAAAGGAAATATAGGAGACTAAAAGATAATTCTATAATAAGGTGTAACTTCAATAACGGAGAACACTTATTACACGGAGAAGATCAACAATTAAATACTATTACAGATTTAATTATAAATCTAGGTGAGACTGTTCAGAAGGATGTTTCAGATATAATAAACACTATACAAGCTATTAGCAAGCTGCAAGAAAAATATAACAAATTATTAGAAAGGTTAGACTTAAACTTAGAATACATAAAAAATCAACAATTAGAAACAGAAAGAAAGTTAAAAGACTTAATAAATAAAGAAAATATACCGACAGAAGGTTCCTATAATCTACGAAAAGATATAAAAGAATTAAAGAAAGAAATCGAACAACTAAAGACAATAACCCTTTCTTAGTTCATGAATGACCCCTATATACCAGAAAATTATAAAGAAAACAGAAGAAATCCAACCTAATCCAGAAGGTTTATCAGGCTACCAACCCCCAGGAAAAACCGACTCGATAATAATAAAACAAAATAATACAATTATACTTCTATTATTAGAAATTAATAAAAACTTAGAAAAACTTCTAAAAGATAAACAACCCGCTTTAGACAAAAATATAGACGAATTAGTAGAACAATTAAAAAAGGTAGAAGTAACCCCTCAAAAGGAAAAAGCAAAAATAATTAAAAAGAAACAACCATGGACCTTTTCTCAGGTAAGTCTAGAACCATCACAGAATGGCCAAGACCAAGTTTCTCGCAAGACGACTTAGGAAATAACCTATTAGCAAAAATTATGAATGCTCCAAAAAGAGATACTAAACAACAGTTAGACGAAATAATAGACGTAGACAAAGATATACAAATTTTCCAGAACAACAGGTTAAAATTATTAAGTCCAAAAACACTCTATAATACGGGAACTTTTTCGAGCAAAGCTCAGCTATACAGACATTATAGAGAAGAACAATTATGTGTCATAGGAAAAAAATACAAGTAGTATAAATTTGATAAGTAAAGAATCTCTAAAAGAGATAACCAAATCCAATATGAATCTGATGCATATGGGATTAATTATAATAGGATTAAAAGGACTAACTAGAAAAAACCTAGGTACAAAAGTTTTAATAACCTTATACGATGATAGATGGGCAGACTCTAGGAAATCAATAATAGGACTTACAGAAGTAGACATGTCAAATAATGGAGGAATTTTTTATTGCAGCCCAAACTATTTAATAAACTCATCAGAATTTGGAAGACACATAAAAATAGGAATTCAGACTAAAGGGTACGAAGATATGAATACCGGAAATAATCTTTTAGCATGTGTAGGCTTTATAGGAAAAATAGCTACAAATAGTAGTACCAAGTTTAAACTAAAGGTAGAAGATGTGGTAAGCCTAATGGGAAATAAGGGAATAAAATTAATGAAGCCCTTAAAAATAGACCCCGAAGAATATGCAGGATTAGAATGGAATTTAAAAAATTTTAATAAAAAAGAGACGTTAAAACCTAACGATCACATAATATACACAAATAATAAAGGTCAGACCTCTATTAGATTTACAGATTATAAATACATAGACCAAAAAGAAGTCGATGAGGAAGTAGAAAATAGTGAACTTATGAATATAGAATTAATACTAGAAGAAAAATTTGAAGTAGATAAAGTAATCTTAAAAGCAGAAGAAATGTATAAAAAGAACACAGATCAAACTTTCAGATGCAAAGCATGAAAAACTGGAAGTTTAGATTTAACAAAGATGAAAGAACACTTTAAAAGATGCGAATTAAGAACAGACAACCATGGGTACAAAAGTACTATTTGGTCAACAAACGAATCTCAAAGACAAGATGACGAAGAAAGTGAAAATGATACAATAATAAGCCAAAAAGAATTAATGGAAAGTGCATCCAGCAGTGCAAACCCTTTCCAAAAAACCACCTCTATGAATAGAATAAATATTACGTCAGGAAATTTACCAAGACATAGGGTATATAGAACAATCCCAAATGAAAATACAGAAAATATACGACCAATAGGAAGAAGAATGCCAATAGAAGAACCTATCAGACTCCAAGAAGGAGGCAATAAAGGAAAAATACTAAATATAGCGGCGCATGATCCACAACTGTGGAATTCGGTAATAGACGTATGGAAAGGAATAATAGTAGCAGACTACATACAATCTAACCAAGAGGTAGATGCAGAGGCCATGTATAGATACATGAAAACCTTTTTAGGGGAATCTGCAAAGGGAATATGGGAAGCCTATAAATCAGAATTCCCAGAAGAATTTCAAGGATTAGTAGACATGGGGGCAAACCCATACAATTTTGCAAATAAAATACACTGTTTAATAACAGGAGAAGACCCGAATAGCGGATTAATAACCCTACAAAGAAACGCACTAATAAAACTAGAACAGCTAAGTATAAGTAGTTGGTTCCAAATTAAAGAATTTTTAACTGAGTATTTCTATTATTGTACAATTAGTGGAAATACCTTTGACCAGACATTAGGAAAGAAATTATTTAATAAACTTCCCGGAGCCTTAGGCAGGGAAATAGAAGAAAGATGGAACAGACGAGACAGAGTATTACAAAATCCAGAAACAAAATGGACTATAGGTCATAGAACACAACATGTAATGGAAATATTACAAGATAAATGCACTAACATACAAATACAAAAACAATTAAAACAAAGTGAGACAAGTTTTTGCAAGAGTATATACACTACACAAAGTTACGACAAAGACCCAGAACAGAAAAAATATAAGAAATATAAGAAAGCTTCTTATCCAAAGAAATACTATTTAAGAAAATCAATAGCAAAGAAGCCATACCTAGATAAAAAAAGACATATAAGAAAATTTGATGGAAAAAGAAATTATAAAAACAGACTAGAATGCTTTACGTGTGGAAGCATAGACCACTTAGCTAATACTTGCCCCAAAAGAAATAATAGCAGAACAAGAAATGCACAGCTAGTAGAAGAATTTAATGAAACCCTAATAAATGTAGACGAATACATGTCACATAGTGAAAGTATTTATTCAGTAGTTAGTATAGACCCAAACGAAGAATTAAAACAAAATTCTTCAGACTTGGGGGGCATTCCGAGAAACGAACTCGGGATATATATATATATATATTCAATAACTAATTAAATTGTAGTATATGTGACAATTTTAAATTTTAAGATGAGGTGTTCACACAATATAATTCAATACCTGTGACTCCATTCGCGAGAAATCTCATCATATCGCGATCCAAAAGGCAAACGAAAATAAATTGTGGCCAAGTGACACGAACACCAGGAGTAGAACCAATGGCCAATACATCCTCAGCAATTTCTCCGTGGTCTATATAGATTCTAATCAATGGATTTTCACCCCAAATGTAGCAAGTATTGTTGTTGCATCCAGGCTGCAGTTGAGGTTTGTATATGCAGTCTCCACAGAACTGAGACTTGGAATAAGAGCATTGTCTGGACTTACATACAGCTGGTTTATAAGTCGAACTTTTGTAACCTAGGTCACAGTCCACCCATAAGCTTTGACCACCAAGATGGACTAAGAGTTTTTGGGGGACTAAAGGAGTTCTTTGACCTACTTCTGTAATGTATTGTAGGGTTGATGCATCTTTAGTCACTGGAATGTATAGTACTTCAGCTGATGAGCATAGAAAAATATTGAGTAGAAGAAAAGTGGGAAGCATAGACAGAGGAAGTTTGAATATCACCATGCTATAGAGAAAGAAATCAATATGCTATGATTAGACCAATGAGAGACTGCAAATTTATAACTGATTTGCAGCTTCCCCTTTTTATTTTTGTAAAATAACTATGTGGAAAATGTGACCCAACTTTGTCGGAATTTTTTTGTTTATTCCGGTGGATCTTGGGAATGAAACTCTATAATGGCTCCTTATTAATTTTGAATTAAATCTAGTCAGCATAATGCAAACCAATCTCATGCACATGGCCAACTTGACTTATTTTAATAGAGAGAACAGATCATATATATACTTCTCATCTCGATTATCAAACGTGATGAAATTAACATCTTCGATGTCATATATATCATTCATGTTGTTAATAAGTTAAGATAAACCTACATATATATCAGTGAAATTGGTTACATTACCAAAACATTACAGGTGGAGTCGTGATTTAAATTAAATTAGATAGGTTCAGTGTTTATGTTCTCACTATTATTTGCATTGAACATTTGTTATAATGAGCTCAAAAGTTATAATAGTGGTTAAACTTTGAGTAATTTTATAATAAGGTAGTAAAGTTGGCTATGCAATGTTACTATAATTTTTAACTTCTCCAAAATATACTTAATAACATTAAAAATGTACCCAGTTAGCCCCCACTGGCCACTAGTATTGATGTACTGGAACTTGCTGTTGGTGCCACTATATTTAATATTCTAGTTCAAGAAAGTTATAGAAAGAAGAAGACAATTTTATATATATATATCCGCGTGCAGGGCATGTCACATGCCGCATGTGGTAACAAAATGTGCACAGATATAAATTTTCAATTCTCTAAGATGGTTTTAAGGTTAGATTCCCTCGTCCTTATCGTCCGCAAATGGAAAAAAAACCTTGCTATATAATTACACCAAATTAGTAAATGCATGCATGTGATTGATTAATTGCTTAACTTTAGTTGTAATGTATCCTCAATTTAATTTGTGACAACACTTACAGTTTAGTTATTTAATTAGGTACCAATACTAAAAGAAGGTGAGTATTTTGTTGCACAATGCCTTGATTGATGATATTTTACTCTCTCCGTCTCAATTTTTGTGAACGAATTTTGTGTATAAGAGCTAAAACATTTAATTTTGATATTATAAATTTGAATATGAATTCTTTAAAAATTTGAAAACTGCTATATGAAAAATACTATATAGATATGTAATGACCCTCATGGTCGTTTTGTGATTTTATTTTTTCCTCTCGTTTGACCCTTTTCATAGCTTTCTTTAACTTTTTATGACATGCAAAGTTGGTAGAATGATTCCTGAGGATAATCATATACGTTTCGGGCAAGATATTCAGTGTTGAAAGTTTGAAACTTGAAAAATTTGACCAAAGTCAATATTTTGGGTTGATGAGGCCGAATTTGATTTGATGATTCTATTAGAAGTGGACAACGCTATCGGCACACAAGGCGCGAGATCGCGTAGGGGACAGTGATGCAAGCATCATCATCATGTGAGGAGGGAAAAAACACCAGCGGGGGGGGGGGGGGGGGGGGTGAACCGCCTTCAGCGCCATCTCCTGACATGGGTGAAAATGCATTGGTCAGTGGGTTCCGCATTGGGCGCTATCGTGGTGCTGGACAACGATCGCGCTAAGCAGATTCCACCAGCTTGAAAAAGTGTATTTCAAAGTTTTAACTTAATTTCACCATTTTGGAGTTCTAGAGCTCGGATTGAGGCAATTCTTTGTGCAATTCCTACGTTTTCCAAAGAGGGTAAGATTCTAATCGCTATTTTGATACTTTTTCAGTGAATCTATCGTCTATGTTAGGTTTTAATCCACGTTTTTGTATGAGAAATTGGGAATTTTTACCCTAATTTCTATTTTCTCGATTTGAGATTTGACTTATGATCAGTTTGACTAATTTTGGCACATAAGATTTTTACATTATGGTAAACTAATTTTAAAATCAATTTTAGTTTTGACCTCGGGAGCTCGAGTTGATTTTTTGACTCGATTTTTGAACTGAAATTTTATATAGTATTAAGATGGTGATAGACTCGTATACTCACGTAGAGTATGATTTTGATTGATTATAAGCTTTACGAGGCAATTCAGAAGAGAAAGGCGATCTTGTGAGGGTTAATGACGTGTTTGCTCGACTTTTGAGGTAGATCATGGCTTACTCTCTTAGACTATGTTTGAGAGATAGTTTATTGTATAAAATGTATTATAGGTTGGGCGTATTGGTAGAACTGGAGATTTGAAAGAATGATTTTATGTGTGTAATCTAGGTTGGGACCTAGCTAGGTAATAGACATTAAATGACTTGAATTGATTATTTGTATAGTTACATCACTCTGTATCATGTATTATAACGTACCTTGATGATTTAGTGTCTTAAAGGTTGTGTTGAAATCAATCTGCTTATTTGAGGAAAATATTAGCCTAAGGGCAATGTGCGTGAAAGCAACCTGCTTATTTGAGAAAGTTAGCGGCCTAAGGAAACTGTTTTGAAAGAGATGCTCATATTCATATTGCATTTGAACTTATTTTATTATTATGATTATGCATACATATCTATTTTTCATGGATCACATATTTGGTACAATAGATATATGTCACAATCCAATTGGCCCGTGGGTGGCACCTACACTAACTCTCCGGTGGGAGAACCAATCAACCCAAACCTTAATCTTATACTTAGCCAAATTTTAGAAGAATATTAGATCAAAACTAACCTTAATCATCAACATAATAAAAGTCAACTAACATTATGGAAAAATGTGCGGAAATTATTAACTATAACATCTCTAAGAACTGAAAGTCATCGTACAAAAACTCATATCATAAATAATGTCTAAGATATCCAAAATAGCTAAGATCATAAATGTAATAAGAGTTCTATTGTCCGAAAAAAGGAAAACAACTCGCAGAGGATCCATGGCAGCTTGAGAAGTAGTGCTCACCCTTAGATCTGGAACAAACTCTTCTACTCTGCTGAAGTAGCGTCTCAGCCTCTAGAACACAGTCTGCACTCAACAAAAGAAGAACACAAGGTAATATCAGTATAAAGCACTATGTACTGGTAGGTATCATAGACCGACCCAAGTAAAAACATAAATATAGCAAAATCATATAACAAGTAAGAGGGACTTCAATACTTAGCATGTAATCAGTTAACAAATAGTTTTTTCAAGTCAATTCAACAACAACAATCTCCAACTTCATAAGTCACCAAAATATCTTTATAAAGGAAAAAGAATAATCACTTTCAATACTTATCTCAGATATCACTGTATCCATCAAACTTTCACGTATGTCACCTGTATTTCTAGTCCCATCTTAGTTCACAATTAGCTCACTACAAAAGATAGTATAATAATGCAATAAAATATAAAATAGTGTACACTCATGTTATGGATCTTATTTCTACCCACTTGCCATAACTTGTAGGGGACCCTAGGTGTTCATGTACCATACCGGCGTGGTATCCCGTCCATAGTAATCATATCAATATCAAATTAATGCAACTAGGCTCTCAGATCTATCTCTCATATATATATATATATGTATATGTTGTCTAAGACACATTTACAAGTAGCCATTCCAGCTCACATATCACTTCATATTCATCTAGCCTATTTATTCAAGCATCACAAGAAAACATATACAATCCAATCACATTCAAAGACCAATCACAAGTTACATAATTATACCACATATCATGTAATAAATGAGTCTCAACTCTAATAAGAATCATAACTTACCTCGAGTGAAGAATTACCACCCGCAAGTTACTTCATAATTATTTTGCCTTTCCTTAACACTTCAGAATGCTCAAGGTCTATAACAATAATAATATAAGAGCAATTAATCATTTACTCATTATTTTAGGCCTTGAAAATTTAACCCATCAATTTTACCCTTAAGTGAGGTTTTTAGAATTCTCCAAGAGTTAATTAATCAACAACTAGGCTCATAGCATTCAAAGAATCAAACCCACAAGGTTTCTAACCAAGTTCACCCCTTTTAGCCATTTTTATGCCTAAAGGTTTTACCTTTATGGAACTCAAGGTTCTCCATTAGCCTTAATCATGTTAAAAACAATTAAATTCATGCTAGAGATCATAAAAATACAACTTAGGATCATTTTTAGGTGAATTCACACCTATCCATAGGGTTCTTCCCAAGTTTATTCTTCTAGGGCTTAAATTCAAGAATTCCATCATTAATCTTTCACTCAAAGGTCTTACAAAGATTAATAATCAATAACTAAGAGGTTTTATGAATTACTTATCTCAAACAATGAAGAATACCCTAGTTTTCTTGGAAGAACCACTTCTTAGAGCCTTAAAACAAAGTTGAGGTTGTGAGGAATTAACTCAAATAGACTAAGAGGAATTAAATCATATAGACTAAGTGTATGTATTTTGCCCAATTCCTCATTGTGATGGATAGTTTCTCATTGTAACGAGGATCAACTTACCGCAATGGCTCACTGCGATGAAGCATCCCTTCATCGCGATGAACGTCAATTTCTAGAACATCACATTCTTGCCTCAGGCTCTCATTTCACAATAGATTTTATTTTATAGACATTATAAATTATTTCTGACGTGTCAACTAACATATTTGGAGTTCTACGAACTCGATTCGCATCTTAATTTTTTTACGAGATCCTACGATAGTTGGCTATCCAAAAATAGATACTACACTATCACACGATAACGCATGAATCACTAATCATCTCTAAGGCACAACACACTATATTTTCATCTAAGCTCACTCTAACCTGAGATTTTCAACTCTCATTATGCCTTACTTTCTATAATAATAAAACAGCTCATTATAATATAATAGAGTTATAAATGTATTCCCACTAAGAATAGTTCTGGGTGATTAATTATTTAATGATACCAAAGATAAATACTCATTTGCATGCCCAAAAAAATTCTTTCGAAAAAGGATGGAATGGCGACCTGTGGTAAGAGAGCCTTTAGCACAAGAGCGAAGGATGACTACTGATTCAATTACCCTCTCTACTCAATTGATTGAATATAGTTGCGTGAAGCAAGGGGGAATATCTTTTTTTTTCTTCCTTTTTTCTTTTTGTTTTTGTTTTTATTCTTTCTTTCCTATAATTCAATTTTGATTTCGATTTAGAGAGATAAATTTTTTATCATGATTCATGAACTAATGGACTAATGGGTATAGACCTCACAAGTCCCTCATGGGTCCTGTCTTAAGGCATACCATTTAGAGCAGGTGTGTATTGGTAAGATTATTGGTCTTTACATTGCATTGTATATCATCATTTTTATTGCTTTACACTTTCCTTGTCTATCTTCTTTACATGATGCTTTTCTATTTTCTTATATGATATTATTGATTAGCTGTCTTACTTTCATTTTCCTTGAGTTAGCTTATTTGAGGTATTGACTTAATAAGATTCATTTTATACTTTCTATGATATATAGGCTTAACTCTAACTTGATCATTCTATGATGCCTACTGAATACACGTATCATCGTACTCATACTATAATATTACTGCATCTTTTGATGCAGATCCTAGTACTAGCAGACCAAGATGATTTCTTTATCTGAGGTGCTTAACTTTAGAAGCTTTGCTGAGCTACTTGAAGTTTGGAGTCAGGCTTCTTCTATCCTTATTTATTCTATCTTTGTTGTTTCAGAAAGCTTGTAGCTTTGAAACATTTGTAATAAGACTTAGAAACTCTTATACCAGTGACATTAGGTTTTGGGTATATTTATGTTATTTTCATATTCTATCAATATTTATGAAATTTTAATTTTGAGATTTATTTCTACTATTTTATTACTTCTACAGATTGTCTTAATATTTTTGTTTGTGTTTGAGGGATTGTCTTACCTACTGCTTGGTAAGGATTTAAGTGAACCATAACCCTATTGTTTGGTAGGTTATCATAAGTAAAATATTTTTTCCATGGAATATGGTACTTCTTCATGGATATTTAAGGACATAAAGTCCTTCATCCAAATAGAAGGTTATCTTACGCTATCCAATCTTCTATAACTGCCACAAATATTAGTAGGTAATGTAGTAATAGGATATTGATCCTGGTCCTAAATAGAAGGTTGATCTTGATAAGGTTTAGGATCATTCATTTGAA
This sequence comes from Jaltomata sinuosa, assembly GCA_003996215.1. NCBI lineage: Eukaryota > Viridiplantae > Streptophyta > Magnoliopsida > Solanales > Solanaceae > Jaltomata > Jaltomata sinuosa. The sequence goes on from QJPP01000206.1 coordinate 301,246, forward strand.
CCTGAGTTGGATTATCAACTTCTAGGATAGATAGAATGATATGATCATCATCTTTATGAGCCTTAGGTATTGACAAACCATCTTGTATAGTGTAGTCGGTAGTGAACTAAATTGGTGGATCAGAAAATATAGTCCAAACTCTTGTATGTAATCTAGGAATGGAGGCATGTGTTGATTGGTTAGAGTGAAAGAAAATATATCATATTTGAACACTATCTCCTTGTTGGCAAACAATTAAAAAATATAACCTTTTTTACTCTTTGAGTACCCCATATGAACAATTGACTTGGCTCTAGGTATGTGTTTTTCATGTTCTTGTATAATTTTGGCAAAATAAACTGATAAGCCACATATCTTCCATACTTATTCAAGGAGAAAAAAGCGAAGAAAGATAGGAGAAGATAACGATCCGCGTCTTCTCAAATTCCTAGAAGTTTCACACATGGAGGATTGAACAGTTTTTTAAAGTTATTAGGAGTTATTGACAGTTTTTTATGGTTACTAGAAGTTATCTGTCTTTATCTTAAATAGTTATGAAGTAGTTATAATTAGCTATTATATAAATAATAAATCCTGTAATGTGTAGGTATAATATCTTTTGTATGCAGAAAGGTTATTCTGGAGATACGAGATACTTGTGTCTCTCTTTATATTATTTTTATCTCTTTTATCCAATATAAAACTTCAGTTTCTATCATTGATATCAGAGCAATAAGATCTGTCATGGTTAGCACACTAACCAATGCTTCACACAACGAATCTATCATGTCAACTCCTGATCAAATGGTCTAACAATTGACCATATAGCAGCAAAATTGGGAGCCATAGACGCTTTGGTTGATGATGTGACTGCATTAAAAGCACAAAACAGTCAAAATCAGCAAGGAAAATCTAAAGTATTATTGAAAGAGGACGATAGTACTTGGAGGCATCCAAAAACACACATACATTCACACACAAAAATGGACTTTCCAAAGTATGAGGAATGAGATCCTAGAGGTTGGATTCTGAAAGCAGAGAAGTATTTCTAAAATTTTCAAACACCAGATGATTGCAAGGTTGATGTGGTTTCAATGTCTTACTTTGGAAGGAGATATATAACACATCGAAATTTGAACTAGCTTTTAAACTCAGAAACTTTGCAAAATTCTGAACTTCTAGGAATCACAAGTCAAGTCCACGAGCCGTGGATGAAACCACGAGTCGTGGAAATAACCCGTGAAACCAGTCCTGTAGACCATCCTAATGTCTGAGAACCATGAGTGAATTTCACGGTTCATGGATGGTTTCACGGGTGGTGAAACTCAAACTGGGGATAGTCAATTCCCTAGTAAACCACGAATGGTTTCTATGACTCGTGGATGGTTTCACGAGTCATACTGTTAACCCATGAAAAATAACCTGCAACTTGTATTTTGGGCTTAGAAACCACGACTCCAATCCATGAACCATGGTTTCACCTACGATCCGTGGAAAGGGTTCGTGGAACCTGAAGTCAAGAATTTAATCTGTTTTTTCCCAGCTTTTATCCAGGGGTATTTTTGTAATTACTCACACTCTTAACTCCTAAGTAAGGTCATTTTGGATAATTCTAGAATGGTTTTAACTTCAATTAGCCTAAGTCTTTTTCCTTAAGCTCTCATTCAATCTAAAAGGAGAAAGGGTCTCCATTCTCCCAAGTTTCCAAGCTCCAAGCTAAGGGCTTCATCTTCAAGCCTTTATTTTTCTCATCCTAGGTTAAGAAAGCTTCAATTCAGGTATGTGGGTGTTCATTTGCATGAGTCTTTACAAGTGAACTCCTATTTCATGAATTGAAGGCTAAATATAGCAAAATTTGCATGCATGGATTGATTTAAGCATATTGGGGGATTTGATAACATGATTTCATGAAATTCAAGCAAGTGCATGCCTAGTTTTTATGTTATGAAAGTACATGTGATTATGAAATTGAACAAGTGTTATGCAAATTTTTAAGTTATGAATTATTATGCAAGTCAAGACACTCGATGTGCCATCAATACTCATGAATAATTTTCTAAAACAAGGTTCGTGAGTATTATGAAGATCCGAGTTATGAATATGTTTATGAATAAGATTTTCCATCTAGATATATCACATATATGTTTATGAGTATTTCAGATAGCCCAAATCCATAATTACGTTGCCACCGTAGGTTGCCCTCTGTGCCTTATGACAGGATCCTTATGACATGGTTCTAACCTTGGCCAGTTAGGACAACCTTTTTCAGTATGGGTGTATGACACTAGACTCCATGTAGCTCATCATGGTTTATGTCGGTTAAGAGAAACTCTCGTATGAATATTTCAAGCTATGAAGTTATATGATATTCTACTTTGAAACTTGACTTCTATTTCATGTCTTAAGCTTAAATCTTGATATTTACTCATGTTTTCTCTTAATATGCATAAACTCAGTTTAAAGCATGTTTTAAGTATGTTTTACCATGTTATTGCATAAACTCATATACTCGGTATATTTTATAGTACTGACGAATATTTTTGCGCTGAATCTTTTGATGATGCAGATTCAGTCTCCCACTCTCCAGCTAATGGCTAGAGGTCGCAGACCATCTAGTTTGATTTGATGAGTCCTCATTCATTCGAGGACTAGTATAATTCCTAGTTAGTAGGTTCCTTTATTTCAACACTTAGAGTTAGTTGGGTCTTGTCCCAGCAACTCATTATGATGGTTTTAGAGGCTTTTCAGACATAGACAATTATTTGAGATTTCGTGTTTCAGATTGTGGTATTCCTAGATCCTTTATGCTTATGATTGAGTTAGTATGTTTACCCCTCTTGTTATGCTTCCTCTATTATTATTCATGTCATGTTACATCATGCTAAAGCCAAAGGTTAACTTGGGTTCCTTATGGGCTCGGGTCCCATGTTACGTCTAGGGGGTAACCTCGAGGCTGTAACGACCTATTCAGTCATTACTGAAAGGCACCTCTTATCAGGTGGGTTTGTAACACCCCAAAAATTTTAATCCAAGACTAAACCACTTTCCATAGGTGTCATGATCAATTCCCTAGTGTAGGAAGTATTTTGGGTGTGGATTATGTTGATAAGAAACTCCTATAAGCAAGTTAAGTTGAAAGCACCCCAACGAAAGAAGTTTTCATGAAAGACTAAACTAAGGTCAACTTAAAACGATCATATCTCCTAGAATATTAATCATTAGGTGTCCTAGTACATACCAAATAAAGGTATTTGAGTCTTCTTTTCAACGCCACTAGCCGTGCATTAATTTGAGTTATGAGCAAAACGCTATTAGTGTTTTACTAAAGGGTGTATGTCAGACAAAATGACAAACATAAACCACGAGAAGGTTCCAGGGGTCGTGGATCAAACCACGAACCATGGATTGAACTCGTGGAAATCAGTTTTTTCACTTGAAAACCACGAGGAGGTTCCACGATCGTGGAAGTTTCCACGGGTCGTAAAACCAACTCGTGGAAACAGTCAAGAAGCTTAAAAGTGGTCTGAAAACCACGAGGAGGTTCCACGGGTCATGGAATGATCCACGCGCCGTGAAACCAACTCGTGGAAGTCATTCCAGAGACTAGAAACTTCACCCAAGAACCACGAACCCTTTCCATGAACTGTGATCCATTCTACGGGTCGTGGTTCATGCTCGTGGAACCCATCGATGAGTTTTTTCCAACAATTTTTAATTTAACTCCTTAGGGCATTTTAGACCTTTCATTCTTCTTTTAGCCCTGACTATAAATAACTCTAGGCTTATTTTTATTAAGTCTAAACCTCAAATAAAATTAGTTTCCTCTCAAGTCAGTTTCAAGAAGAAAAGAACGCTTTTCTCCAAAGTTCAGACGTAGGGCTTCTTCTCCAAAGCTTCAACTTTAGATTTCTCTTCAGGGATTATCATCCACCAGGTATGTGGGTATTCAGTAAGGGTTTAATTCGCCCTTATGCCCAAAACCTCAGTCTTCTATTTCAAATTTCATGATGTTAGAAACTAGGATTCTTACCCAATCATGCTAAATTTTACAGAATTTAGTCCTTATGATTTCTACGTGATTTATATCCTATTTTAGAAGATTTGCACCATGTTTTCAATGACTTGCATGATCTTTTACAAGAACTTTAAGAAATCGAGAATTTAGCCTAAAATTGTAGTATTTTCATGAGAATGAGTTTTTTCTTCAGAATTTGACCTAAATTACTTTTCAAGCATGAAATCAATCAATTTTTAGTCTACAGGTTCTCTTCGAAACTTCTCATGAGTTAACTTCTCCTTCAGAGCTTAGCTTAGATTTTCAGCATTTAGTCTACATAAGTATGTATGTTTTTCAATCTAGTTACTTTAGTAAGAAAGAACTATGCATGATTTAGCAGGCTTCAGTTTACTTCCAGTATGTTTTACAAGAATATATTTTAAATATGGACTTTCAACATATGCCATTAATGATGATGAACTTAGGAGGTCTTGTGATTAACATGGTATCAAGATATGCCATCAATGATTACGAACTCAGTAAGCTTCATGATTCGTATGACATCTAGATATATCCACATATTTTATGAATAGTTTTCAGTTATACAGTATTTCAAAAATCATCTAGATAAATTAGGTTCTGATGCAGCATTCCAGAACTTCAGTTTTAAATGAGCTATCAGTATTCAGTTTGGGAGTAGTATTTAGCACCGAGTTGGCCTAGGGTTCAACGTACCTTTAAGTCCCAGAACTGTGTGCCACCATAGGTTATTTAGCCCGTTAGTTGGGCATCAGAACTAGTGATCACGCCAGTCATTCCTCTATACCCTGGCAAGGTATATTGGGTCCTCTCGATGAGGCGTATACATCGGACTCCACATTTAGTTCACATGGTTTATGTCGGTTAATAGACGCTCCCATAGAATTAAATTAAGTAGTTGTGTACTAGGCCCTCAGTTCAGTTTTACAGTTTTTAAATTACATTTTTCAGAATATCCTTATATTTCAAATTTTATGCATATTATGTTTGGGCCTGAGTACTACAGATTCAACTTATAGTTTTTAAACAACTCATCAATATTTTCAGCATGCTTAATTATCTCATAGTCTATGTATCTCACAGTTTACAACTAAGAAACATTTTATACTCTTCAGTAAAAGAGCCCATGTTTTTCAGTGTTAACTTATGCATCCTTACATATCCATACTTAGTCCAGCTTCCAATTATGTTTCTATTATATACATGTTTTCTCATGTTTTAAAAGTTAGTGTATTATCTCACATGCTCAGTACATTCAAAGTACTGATCGCATACCTTTTTGTGTTGCATCCTTTTGATGATGTAGGTTTTAGTGCTAACTTCTAGGATCATGGTCAGACAGATCACAACTTCCAGCCAGCAAGGAATGAGTTCTTCTTTTTTGGGAACTCTAATCAGTTAGTAGTTACATCAGTTATTTCAGTTGTTGTATATTGATTGAAGATAGTTGGGGGTCATGTCCCGGCTAACCATAGTCAATATTAGTAGAGGCTTCATAGACAATCAAACAGTCAGTCACTCAGTTGTATCAGTTTTCAAATGCTATCATATATCAGTTTAAAATAGTTCATTTTCTTATAATATTTTTGAAAGAGCCCAACACATTTTAACTTTCGCATCTACTTTCAGTCTTTATCTCAGCAGTATGCCAGGCCATGGGTTAGTGACTCCAAGCACCGTGTCGAATCCAGGGAGTAGGCTCTTGGCATGACAAACTTGGTATCAGAGCATAAAGTTCAAGTGTCCTAGGGTATCTATGAAGCCGTGTCTAGTAGAGTCTTGCAGAATGGTATGAAGACGTCTGTACTTTTCTTTGAGAAGCTACCGGGCATTTAGGAAATGTTTTTCTTTGTTCATACTCCAGATCATGCAGTAAAATTGTTCCTTCAGAAACTTATGCAGATTCATGCGTTGATCCAATTACTCCAGTTATGACTCATTTTCAAGGTAGTGGAAACAGTATAGTCCAAATTCTTGGCAGTGAGGTGCTCCCAGATAGAGCCATCAAAAATTCAAAAGACTGCACAAGGGCTTGAGAGGAGCCTACTAGTGAATTAAAGTCTATTGATTCAAAGCATGTATCCTTTCCCACTCGTGCATTTGAGCCAACAGTAGAACGTGCTCTCAGACCCTCTTCCAGAAACTTTACCACGAGTGGCACCTTAGCTAAAAGGTATAGTTGCGTAAGCGCTTGGTAGTACAGTCACTTAACAATTAGTGTGAATAGAGATTTTATGGGCTATAAGTAACAAAATGACCCCAGAACTAGGTGTATGAAATCAGAATTATAGTAGCTATAAGATATATATATGACGCCTTGATGAATGGGTAAATTGTGACTAAGTCATGAGATGAAGGAGAGAGCCTTAAGCATCAGAAAGATAGATGTGCACCAAGAGTAGTTGTTGTTGTATGATGTTTAGAAGATTATAGATAGACGATGTTGAGTCCCTTAGCGTGGTTAAATTTAGTTGATTTTGATGGATGTGAACTTAGAGATGTGATCTTAGTTGACAAATAGGCAAAGGTCAGATTGCTAAATATTAGAAGAAGTGGTTATCCACATTAGTAAGAGTATGAATCCTGTAGTGATATCCTTAAGGGTAAAGAGGAAGCTAAGAGATGCCTCAGAAGGAGACCTAGCAAGGGTTTAGCATCTTAAGTTATAGCCTAGTTCAGTAGTGAGATCCGTAGACTTAGAGAGGTGACTTTTAAGCTAAGGGGGAGATGATAGAATAAAGAACCAAATCGAGTCTTGTGACTCAACCAGTGCAGAATTCTAGAAAGGGCTATGATGGGATATCGATCCATTCCTATTCTAGCAGATTTTCTAGCACTTCAGTCAAGATGACACTATATTCATACATATTTATGTCATACTCATGTATAAGTTCATGCACTCCCTACAGATTCATATCCATACTCAACTCCTAGAACAAACCGAAATTCTCTCCAGACAGCGATTCTAGTCTTACTCTACGTCTCTATGAATTCCATATTTATTCCATGAGACTCGTTATACAAGTAAACTCATGTCTCACAGTATGCTCAGTTCTATATACTCAGATAAGTCCTCAAGATATACCTTGATAGCTAATAAAATCATGCTACATCATGTATATGCTCAGACCAGATTTCTTGAATAGTTCATGCTTTTGATTCCTTACTCCAACCATGCTTCATATGTCCAGTATGTGAGACCTCAGACCATTGTGCTTGACCTCTCAGACCTCACCTTGAGTGGCTAGATCCTACTAAGTGTGTTAGTGGACGAAAGATGGCAAGTACAAGATTTTCCTCTTTTTGATGTCCCTCTTTATAAAAGTTCTTGCACTAACAGTTTCTAGCTATGATAGGGAAGGGGATAGAAACCTTAGATAGTTCTAGCTATAGACAAGCCATAATATGATCATAGTAATAGGCTTGAATGTCGTGATGAAATACATGTGGGCCTTTGCTTTGTGTGACTAGTGACCCATTGATTAGAACTCAAGGTTAGTTGATTTTTTTTTCTCGTGATAAGTAGAAATACCATTCTTGGGAGATAACTCTAGATGCAAGAGATTTAGTCGAGATAGGCTTGAACCTATTGAAAGAAGATAGTTAGGCTCAAACCTTAGAATCTATATGTGTATTGATGAGGATTTCAGTTGCAAATAGAAAGTGTGGCATTCAGAGAAGTTGGTGTAGTTAAAAAGGGTTTCCTAAGCTTAGAAGATGCCAACCATATTGTTTAAGGTGGGAATAGAATTGTTCTTACTCGCTGCCCAGGATGCTCATACCTTGTGTCCAGTAACTTCAGATGGCAAGATAGTAGACTCCTCATATCATACTAGTTTAGACATTCCAGTAATCATTCCTAAGGCCAGAAGGCCCTATGCTCAGTTCAGTCCATGCTGGTAAGTTCAGTTTAGAAGAGAATAGTTTTCTCGTATAGCTATTCCTTTCAGTTTGATGCTCCTTCTAGTAAAATCATGATTTTTTTGGAATGCGTTCGTTCTTTATGGGCTTCAACTAAGTCCCTACTCTCAATCTAGACCAGCTATCACGTTGGACATTTAGTTTCATGTCCTATCAGTGTTCCTATGCTCTCAGTATACATACATGTTTCACAAACCCATCTCAGTTCATATTTCAATCAGAAATCAGTTGTCATATCAGTACTCCAGCTTTTAGAACTCAGTTGGTGGTATTGCAACTCTTTTTCTACCCCCTTAGCCTAGTTAGTCTTTAATCGAGAAACACTCGATTTCAGCATGAGTTAATAGTTCCTCTCCAGCTTCTCAGTTTACTCATGTGTATTTCAGTCTTAGTACCATGTTCCCTCAGCTATCCTTGCATTTCAGCATGTCTTCATGTCTATAGAACTCAACACAGTTAGATATAAATTTCTAGTACTCTGTTGGTAGGGATTACAACTCTTTTCCTCCAAACTCAGCTTAATTTGTCTTCATTCGAGGACGAACGATCCCAAGGGGGAGATATTGTAACACCCTAAAAAAATTAATCTAAGACTAAACCACTTTTCATAGGTGTCATGATCAATTCCCTAGTGTAGGAAGTATATTGGGTGTGGTCATGTTCATAAGAAACTCCTATAAGCAAGTTAAGTTGAAAGCACCCCAACAAAAGAAGTTTTCATGTAAGACTAAACTAGGGTAAAATTCAAATGATCATATCTCTTAGAATATTAAGAGTTAGGTGGCCTAGTACCCACAAAATTAAAGGTCTTTGAGTCTTCTTTCCAACGCCACTAACCATACATTAATCCAAGTCTGGAGCAAAAAATTATCAGTGTTTTACTAAAGGGTGCCTGTCTGTCAAAATGACAAACAGAAACCACGAGAAGGTTCCACGGGTCATGGATCAAACCACGAACCGTGGATTGAACTCGTGGAAATCAGTTTTTTCTCTTAAAAACCACAAGGAGGTTTCATGGGTCATGGAAGTTTCCACGGGTGGTGAAACCAACTCGTGGAAACAATCCAGAAGCTTAAAAGTGGCCTGTAAACCACGAGGAGGTTCCACGGGTCATGGAATAATCCCCGGGCCGTGAAACCAACTCGTGGAAATCATTCCAGAGACCAAAAACTTTGCCTATGAACCATGAACCCTTTACACAAACCGTGATCCATTCTACGGGTCGTGGTTCATGCTCGTGGAACCCAGTGACGAGTTTTTTTTAGCAGTTTTTAATTTAACTCCTTAGGGGTATTTCAAACCTTTCATTCTTCTTTTAGCCCCGACTATAAACAAATCTAGGCTTATTTTTATTAAGTCTAAACCTCAAATCAAATTAGTTTCCTCTCAAGCCAGTTTCAAGAAGAAAAGAACGCTTTTCTCCAAAGTTCAGACGTAGGGCTTCTTCTCCAAAGTTTCAAGTTTAGATTTCTCTTCAGGAATTATCATCCACTAGGTATGTGAGTATTTAGTGAGGTTTTAGTTCGCACTTATGCCCAAAACCTCAGTCTTCTATTTCAAATTTCATGATGTTAGAAACTAGGGTTCTTACCCAATCATGCTAAATTTTACAGAATTTAGTCCTTATAATTTCTACATGATTTATATACTATTTTAAAAGATTTGCACTATGTTTTCAATAACTTGCATGATCTTTTACAAGAACTTTAAGAAATCAAGAATTTAGCCTAAAATTATAGTATTTTCATGAGAATGGGTTATCTTCAAAATTTGACCTAAGTTACTTTTCAAGCATGAAATCAGACAATTTTCAGTCTTCAGGTTCTCTTCGAAACTTCTCATGAGTTAACTTCTCCTTCAGAGCTTAGCTCAGATTGTCAGCATTTAGTCTACATAAGTATGCATGATTTTCAATCCAGTTACTTTAGTAAGAAAGAACTATGCATGATTTAGCAGGCTTCAGTTTACCTTCAGTATGTTTTACAAGAATATATTTTAAATATGGACTTTCAACATATGCCATCAATGATGATGAACTTAGTAGGTCTTGTGATTAACATGGTATCAAGATATACGATCAATGATTACGAACTCAGTAAGCCTTATGATTAGTATGACATCTAGATATGTCCACACGCTTTATGAATAGTTTTCAGTTATACAGTCTTTCAAAAATCATCTAGATAAATTTGGTTCTGATGCAACATTCCAGAACTTCAGTTTTAAATGAGCTATCAGTATTCAGTTTGGGAGTAGTATTTAGCACTGAGTTGGACTAGGGTTCAGCATACCCTCAAGTCCCAGAACTATGTGCCACCATAGGTTATTTAGCCCCTCAGTTGGGCATCAGAACTAGTTATCACGCCAGTCATGCCATTATACCCTGGCAAGGTATATTGAGTCCTCTCGATGGGGCGTATACATCGGACTCCATGTTTAGCTCACGTGGTTTATGTCGGTTAATAGACTCTCTCATAGAATTATACTCAGTAGTTGTGTACTAGGCCCTTAGTTCAGTTTTACAGCCTTTAAATTACATTTTTCAGAATATTCTTATATTTCAGATTTTGTGCATATTATGTTTGGGCCTGAGTACTACAGATTCAACTTATAGTTTTTAAACAACTCATCAATATTTTCAGCATGCTTAATTATCTCATAGTTTATGTATCTCACAGTTTACAACTAAGAAACATTTTATACTCTTCAGTAAAAGAGCCCATGTTTTACAGCGTTAACTTATGCATCCTCACATATCCATACTTAGTCCACCTTTCAGTTATGTTTTTATTAGATACATGTTTTCTCATGTTTTAAAAGTTTGTGCATTATCTCATATGCTCGGTACATTCAAAGTACTTGATAACGCTCAAACTACACCTCTATTTAAGAAGCGTAAGCGATCGTTGTCAAATATATAACCCAACAAGGTTGGGGTCGAATCCCACAGAGAATATGGTGATGATTAAGTCTTTGGTGAATTAAGTGACTAGTTGTCAATCGATTCCAGTAAATAAGGGGGGTTTTGTAATCAAATTGTAAACAAAACAATAATAAACGTAGGGGGTTTAAATCAGTAGGAGAGAATGAACTAGGGATGTGTTCACCATGGCGTTGTAACAATGTCGATTCTAGGCTTAACCGGGTTCTTTCTATATGATTTTCACGATGTGATTGCGCCAATTGTATCGTCTAAACGTCTCTCGACCGAATAAACAAATTTCCTTTTCTATTCTTTCGACCTCGAAAAGATGTACTTTTTAGCTTAGCAATTCTAACATCAAGTAGAGTAATCCAGTTACGGCATTATTCTTTAAGACGAGAGTTTGTAGTCTCGAATCCTTGTTGTTTAATCAAGTTTTCCCGGTTTAAATCTCTTTACTCAAGCAAACTAAACCTAGGCATGTTCTAATGTTTGCAACCACTAGAAAACGTGACATAAAGTATGATTAACAATGTGACAATACATATATCGAACCCAACGCTACCCGGAATCTATATTGCTACGTTTGCCATGGCTCCCACAACCCTAGTTGCGGGAGTTTTAGTTCCTCATGCTCGAAGATGAAAAGAAGAAAGTCATGTTCATAAAATAATAAAGAAACGAGATCCTTACAATATATTGAGAACAATCTTCACGTATCCAAGAACAATAAAAACCAAGAACTCAAGAACGAATCAAGAACAATAATGTTAATTCAAGAATCGTGTTCTTACTCTCGAAAACTAACTAAAAACGTGTTTGAAATAATGGGAGAATAATTTCTAACATAAACCTAACATAGGGTATTTATAGGAGTCAAAGAAACCAAATCCAAAACGGGCTAGGAATCCCCACAAACGCGGGTCGCCGCCTGAGTCACTGCCTAAGCGTGACGGTCAGGCTGACGGACCGTCAAGGCAGTGACGGACCGTCGCCTGGACCGTCACTGCTAGGCAGTGGTTCAACCTGGAGGTCTGCCTTGGTGTGACGGTCCCAGTGACGGACCGTCACATGTGTGACGGCCCGTCACTCAGGCCGTCACCCTTAGGCAGAACTTCGTTTTTCTCGTATTTTCTTCCGTTTTCGTGTTTGCTTCCATTTCCTCCAAATACAACATAAAAACATCAAAAACAACAATGGTTGCTTGAAAACGTACGATTGTTCTTAGTAAAAAGGAGTCGAAAGTGACGTAAATTAGCGTCACATCAACACCCTCAACTTAACACGTTCGCTTGTCCTCAAGCAACATAACATAAAACAATAATACGACTCTACTAAGAACACAAACTCATGTCTATAGCAACTCATGGTTATTCAAACTTATTCAATTACATCAAGCTCCCTCGTAGCACATAAATGTATGAAACACTAACTTGTAAGGATCCAAACATGTCATTCCGATATGATAGAACATTATGCATACACACCCGCAGCTATTCTAACAATCAATAGACAATATAGCCATCTTGGTGCCCTCACCACAAAGAAATCCCACACACAAGATTTGGGACTAGGTAAGCGCTCACACTCACAAACGATTTCAAACAATGCACATGCGATACCATAGGCTTTCCCTTACTATTCTATTTCAGTTCTTCAGAAAGCCGCTCAAGATCACTACAGGACTTGTTTTGGCTTGTAATGAGGCTTCAGGTGCAGGTAGGATACATTTAGGGGTTAGTGACTAAGCCCTCCTTAGAACCATTTACATCTTATCACCACATAACTTCACTTTATCCATCCTTAGTCACCTTTTTATTTCCTTGATTCTAGATACAGGTGCGGCCTCTTTATTGACAATTCTTTTCGTTTCTTTTTCGATCTTTTTCCTCTTTCTTTATTTTTCTTTTCTTTTCTTAGGCGCACACCCGGATTTTCATTCTATTCAACAACAATCCTCTCCATCCTCTTTTTCTTCTCTTTTACCACTGTAGTAGCTACCCTCAACTTAGGCTGATTGCCTACGTCAAGGTGCACAATGTCCATTGGTAGGACCAGGGCAAAAACATGGTTTACCTCTATAGTAGCCACCCTCAACTTAGACTGATTGCCTACGTTAAGGTGCACAATGTCCAAGGAAGGACCAGGGCCAAGATAGGGATTCAAAGTTAAACAGGAATGGTGACAGGTTATTGAAAGAATAAGGTCAATTATGGCTCAAACAGGGATCAAAAGGAATTATTTGTATTTGGACGGTCATATAGGCTAAGTGGACTGCATCAAAAAGGGCCTGTGATCCTTTCCTAAGCAACCAAACTTCAAACTTAACAAAATAGACCGGGCAAGTTCTAGATGCATGCACAGAGTAAGAATTTATGACAATAAATCTCACACACTCTTAGCACCAAGAAACTATATCGCTCCCAACTATCAAACAACCGCTCGGCTTAAGCATACTCATTCTAATCATATTCACACAATGACATTCAAGGATCCAGACAGTCAATTGTTTCAACATAAGCTCAAAACCAGAAAATTTTTCAAGGGGCCTCGTTTTTAGACAAGAACAACGCATGCTTGCTATAGACACTAAAAAAATTTTAAAACAACAACCTAAACATGCCGGTTCTACTAGATAGCACACCGGAGGGAAAAGAAATCGGCAACAAAAACCCTCGGTGGTGACTCACAGGTTTCCCAACACCCTCAACTTAGACTCATGCATTGTCCCCAATGCATACATATGAAAACTAAAAGCTGTGAGAATAAAGGAATACCTGTGAAGTCGATATGACTCAGAATTCTGGAATGATGTTGGAGACCGCCTGGGTCTCCAAAACAAGAGAACTCAATGGAGTGTGGCGTTCCAGCTTCCTCTTTGGGCTCCATCGCTAGTCGCGACAACTTCTTCGCTCTTTCTTTGCAGATTCTCTTGCGGTGTTTTCGTTTTCTCGATTTACTTTCACCGCCTGCCTCTACATATCTACGCTCTCGCGCCATACTTTTTACAACAGCTAGAGTCTCGACCAAACCTTCTCCTCAAGGTGCACATCCGCAGGAGGTTCCTCAATGGCATTCATGACCGCGACCACTCTCATGTCACTTGGTCGCTTCATCAGCTTGGTTACATCAAACTTGACCAATTCATTGTTCAATCGGAAGGTCAGCTCGTTTTTCTCCATGTCAACCAACACTCTCGCCGTAGCTAACAATGGTCGCCCCAAGATGATAGGAACTTCAAAATCTACTTCGCAATCCAGGATCACAAAGTCAGCAGGGAAGATAAGCTTACCGATCTTCACTAGCACATCAGACAATACTCCAACAGGTCGTTTTATCGAACGATCAGCCATCATCACTCTCATGGACGTTGGTTTAGGAGGTCCCAAACCCAATTTGTCATACACTGCTAGCGGCATCAAATTTATACTAGCCCCAAGATCACACATAGCTCTTCCGCAGTTGAGCTTCCCGATGGTACATGGAACAGTGAACGCACCTGGATCTCCTTTCTTTTCCACTAATGATCTAGAGGAAATAGCGCTGCAGTGATGGAGGTTGTCTTCCGGCTCAAAGCTTACCGTCCGCTTCTTTGTAATCAAGTCCTTCATGAACTTGGCATAACCGGGCATTTGTTCTAGAGCTTCCACCAAAGGTATGTTTATCGAAATTTCTTTCAACATGGTCACGAAGTTCAGGAACTTGCCATCGTCAGCTTTCTTTTTCAAACGCTGTGGGAACGGAGGTGGTGGTCGAGGCATCATCGTTGGAAGCTTTTCAGCTTCCTTACATTTATTCGCAGGCTTTGGAATGTCCTCTTCCTCTACCGCCTGATCATCTTTTGCAGCCTCACCTTGTGCATGAATTACCGGATGTGATTCCGGTAATATTTTTCCGCTTCTAGTGGTGATTGCCATGCAGCTTGCGTCATTTTTCGGATGGGTGGTGTCGCTCGGCAAAGTACCCGGTTTCCTTGGGTTTAGAGATGCCGAGATGTGACCCACTTGCTGCTCTAGTTGCTTGATAGCGGTTGAGTGTGACTCCACTACCAGACTCAATGATGATAACTCATTCCGCATTGCCTTTACCCCAGAGTCAGTCGATTCCACCTTAAGCAGCATCTTCGCCATCATATTCTCAAGTTTGGATGTCTCAGCCTCGCTGCCTGCTTTGTCCCGATTGCTAGGTGGTATATACAACCCACCTCTATCGGTGTTGTTCCTCCAGCTTCCTTGGTCGCGATTTTTGTAGCCACCATTCTCATAGTGGTTTGGATAGTTCCGACCTTGGTTTCCTTGGCCATTGGCCTCGAAACCCCCCACATAATTCACGTCCTCAGTTTCTATACCTTGGGAACTGGCAACCTGTACCTTCTCCATACTTCCTGACGTCAAGTGCTTTGTCAGGAGATCTAACTGTGTTTTCAGGTGCGCCATGTCTTGGTCGCGTTCCTCCTCTTTCCTACGCTGCTCAGCTGACATACCAACTGTGTAGGTGCTAGCTGCAACCTCTGAATCTCGTGTATGCCAGGCTCTGTTGGTCTTGGTGAGCCTGTCCAACGTAGTTGTGGCCTCAGCAAAAGAAAGTCCCATGAATGCACCACCTGCTGCGTTGTCTAACGTCGGCTTTGTAGCCGAATTTAATGCCCTATAGAATGTCTGCATCAAGACGTTGTCGGCCAATTGATGGTTCGGGCACTGTGCCAGCTTCTTCTTAAATCGCAACCAAGTCTCGTGCAGTGCTTCGTGTGGTTGCTGCCTGAAGTTACTAATCTCATCCCTCAACTGTATCATCCGAGAGGGAGGAAAGAACCTTTCTAGGAAAGCTTCTCTCAACTCTCCCCACGTTGCGATAGAGTCGGGGGCCAATTCTGTCAACCACAATGCTGCCTCATCAGACAGAGACAACGGAAACAACCTGAGCCTGATCGCTGTCTGACTCACGCCTGGCAGCTCGAATGATTTGCATATGCCCACGAAGTTCATCAAGTGCTGGTTTGCATCGTTGCCAGCAACACCGCGGAACACTCCTCTCAAGTTCAACAGCTGTATCATCGTGCTAGTGATGTTGAACTTGGCTCCGGGCGGTAGCGGTGGAACAATAATGGCGCCCGTCGCGCCAGCTCCATCTAAATCAAGCTCATCATCATTCCGTGCACCATCGTCCTGCAGACCACCAGCATTCAGGTTTTGTTGGGCCTGCAGTTCAGCAGCGAGCCTTGCTGCCTCTAGTTGTGCGGCCATGTTCTGCCTCAATGTTCTAGCAAGTTCGGGGTCGTAAGGTATAATTTGTTTCCCCGAACTTCGGGTATTATGCATGCACAACTTTGTACCCTGTCAAAACAAAAACAACAAACAAACGTAAAGCAGGAAATTATAACAAAAAGTCAAATAAACACCAAACTTAATCAAAAACCGTATTCCCCGGCAACGGCGCCATTTTTGATAACGCTCAAACTACACCTCTATTTAAGAAGCGTAAGCGATCGTTGTCAAATATATAACCCAACAAGGTTGGGGTCGAATCCCACAGAGAATATGGTGATGATTAAGTCTTTGGTGAATTAAGTGACTAGTTGTCAATCGATTCCAGTAAATAAGGGGGGGTTTTGTAATCAAATTGTAAACAAAACAATAATAAACGTAGGGGGTTTAAATCAGTAGGAGAGAATGAACTAGGGATGTGTTCACCATGGCGTTGTAACAATGTCGATTCTAGGCTTAACCGGGTTCTTTCTATATGATTGTCACGATGTGATTGCGTCAATTGTATCGTCTAAACGTCTCTCGACCGAATAAACAAATTTCCTTTTCTATTCTTTCGACCTCGAAAAGATGTACTTTTTAGCTTAGCAATCCTAACATCAAGTAGAGTAATCCAGTTACGGCATTATTCTTTAAGACGAGAGTTTGTAGTCTCGAATCCTTGTTGTTTAATCAAGTTTTCCCGGTTTAAATCTCTTTACTCAAGCAAACTAAACCTAGGCATGTTCTAATGTTTGCAACCACTAGAAAACGTGACATAAAGTATGATTAACAACGTGACAATACATATATCGAACCCAACGCTACCCGGAATCTATATTGCTACGTTTGCCATGGCTCCCACAACCCTAGTTGCGGGAGTTTTAGTTCCTCATGCTCGAAGATGAAAAGAAGAAAGTCATGTTCATAAAATAATAAAGAAACGAGATCCTTACAATATATTGAGAACAATCTTCAAGTATCCAAGAACAATAAAAACCAAGAACTCAAGAACGAATCAAGAACAATAATGTTAATTCAAGAATCGTGTTCTTGCTCTCGAAAACTAACTAAAAACGTGTTTGAAATAATGGGAGAATAATAAATACATAAACCTAACATAGGGTATTTATAGGAGTCAAAGAAACCAAAACCAAAACGGACTAGGAATCCCCAAAACGCGGGTCGCCGCCTGAGGCCACTGCCTAAGCGTGACGGCCAGGCTTGACGGACCGTCAGGGCAGTGACGGACCGTCGCCTGGGCCGTCACTGCTTGGCAGTGTTGCTGCCTTAAGTTGACGGTCCCAGTGACGGACCGTCAGCCTTGTGACGGGCCGTCACTCAGGCCGTCACTCTTAGGCAGAATGTTGTTTTTCGCGTATTTTCTCCCGTTCTCGTGTTTGCTTCCATTTCCTACAAATACAACATAAAAACATCAAAAACAACAACGGTTGCTTGAAAACGTACGATTGTTCTTAGTAAAAAGGAGTCGAAAGTGGCGTAAATTAGCGTCACATCAGTAATCGATGCACATCCTGAGAGAACCGTCTTTTTTACACACAAATAGAACTGGAGCACCCCATGGAGAGACTGGGCCTGATTATACCCTTATCTAGAAGGTATTTTAGTTCTTCCTTTAACTCCTTAAGATTGGTTGGAGTCATTCTACAAGGTGATGTTGAAATAGGTTGGGTATCTGGAAGGAGATCTATTCTGAAGTCAATTTCCTACTCGAGGGGAACTCCGGGAAGATCTTCTGTAAACACTTATGGGAATTCACTAACCACAAGGATTGATTAAAGAGTTGAGGTTTAGAATTTGAATCCTTAACCCACACAACATGGTAGATACACCCTTTAGAAATCATTTTCCATGCTTTATAGTAAGAGATAAATCGACTTATAGGCACTGAAGTACTACCCTTCAACTCTAAGACTAGCTCTTTTAGAAACTGGAATTGAAGTACCCTAGTTATTCAATCAATTGAGGCATAACAAGAGTGTAACTAGTCTATTCTTAGAATAACATCGAAGTTAGTCATATCTAACTCTACAATGTTAGCTCAGGTGACTTTATAAGAAACTATGACCGAGCAATTTTTGTATACTCATCTGGATATAACCAGATAACTAACTGGAGTAAAGACTGAGAAAGGTTCTGGCTGGATTTCTGGACTGACACTGAAGTCTATTGCTATATAAGGGGTCACAAAATAAAGTATGGCTTCAGGATCTAACAATGCATATACATCAATATGAATGATTAGAAACTTACCCATAACCATATCGAGGGAATCTTCTTGGTCCTATCGAGTCTGGAGAGCATAAAGTCTGTTTTGGAGCTGGTCGCCACCTGCACTAGATGAGTCACCCTACTGAGTTTGGAGACCCGCTGGAGCTACTGGGGAGTTAGTCTGATTATGTTGGAGAGAATCCTTGCCTCTCACAAAAGCCATTAGGAACTCTTTCAACTTATGAACTAGCTTGTTGCACCCCAAAAGAATTTCCATTGTCGGCCATACACTCACCTTGGTGGTTCCTACCACACTCTTTGCAAATTGGATGAGTACATCCACTAGTGACACTACCCAAGGATTGAGAGCCTGGTGCCCTATTGATGACATTCAAAAGCACTCTCCCGTAGAAGGTAGTAACGATCATCGTAAAAAATAATAAATAACCTAACAGATGTTGAGGTTGTATCCACGAAGAATAGAGTAATGATTAACCAATAAATTGTTGAATAATAATCACTAGATAGAGAAAGTGTTCAAGCAAACAAAAGTAAAAGTTGGGGGAAAGGATTGAGAAATAATAAATTGCAATTTCAACATGAGAACAATCGTAAACACAATTTGATGATCAAGAGAAGGAAGATTAGGTGTATGCTTCCGATGGGGTTTTAAAATAGGCTAGGGAATTGACTAATCATCAAACTATCAATTAAAGGTATGGGTAGCTTGGTTTTAGCTATATTAGGTATTCTTTCAACACTCAAAATATAAGTATCATGGCCTTTGCTCAAGAACCATGGCTTTACCATAAAATAACCAATTAATACTGGGGTAAATCACACTATTTCTAGCTTTGATTCTCAGATGGGAATTTCCTTCAATCAAGCTATTTCTAGCCTTAATCTATGGTGGAAGTCTCAAATCCCTACTATTGAATTCTTACCCAATTTATGAACTCCTCTTTCAAGCAAGAACCAAATTAGTAAACTCAATCAATGTTTGCAACCATCAATTTTATAATTAAACCATGAAGAATTCAATAGACCTATACTAAATAAGTAATTATAAGCACAATAAATAAATACCCAGAATTCAAACATCCATCATGCAAATACCCCTAGAATAGGATTTAGCTACTCATATTAAGGGAACAAGAGAATATACCAAATGGGTTTCCTAAAATACAATTCATATTAAGCTAATTTTCAATTCCAAGCTCAAATTCTTTACAAATGGTATTTTTCAATGAAAAAGAAGAAAAAAGAAAGTGTACTCTCAATGCTCTTCCTTGGGGAAAGTAAAAAGCTCAATTATATCTCAGGTACAAACCCCAAAAAGGGTTCTAAAATCTTCCCAAATACATCACATGACTTTGGACAAAAATGCCCTTCGGGGATGGTGCAATCAATATGAAAATTCACATGTGATTGCACCTTATGGTTTGTGGATCGCATGTGGTTTCTTCTTTTAATAGTAAAATCTAGCCGCATGTGCGACCCAAGTATGAAGGGAGGTGCGATCGCATCTAGCAATGTGTGGCTCATACGTTGGTCACTGCTCAGGAAGTTCCTGATTTTCCTTATGTGATGGCACCTGCATTTTGCAGGTACCTCTTTGCAGCTCACACGCCAGTCACCCCTCTTGATAGTTCCTTCCTCCTCTTTGATCACATTCACACTTTATCTTCTTTTTGAGCTCTTTGGGTTCAATTCCTTTGCTTTCTTCTCTTGAACTAGAGTACCTGCATTTACATCAGTAAAGGTAATAAGTAACCCTAAACCTCATCAAAACATGGTAAAACTTCATGAATAAAGGCTAAATAAGTTAATAGGTTCCCAACTTATCACCTATCCCATTGATCCTGTCTAAACTTAGGCACTGAGGTACTAGTAGAGAATGGGGCTGAAGCTGAAGATTTATGGCATAACTTAGAGTGATTACTAGCATCTAACATCTGCTGAGAATAACTAAAGTTACCATTTTTGTCACTCTTATGGTCTCTTTCCCTCTCCTTAGTCGTTTCCTCCTAAATTTGTTGGGCATGAGTCATCAACCTGGAGATATCCATCTTCTTAACCAGCATGATAGTTCTACATTTTTTTACCACATTTGTAGAAACACCTGGCATAAACTTACTCATGAGGGCTTTAGAGTCTGCCACCATTGCCGAAGCATACTTTAAAAGCTGAGTAAACTTAAGGGGATACTCATTCACGTTCATGTCACCCAGCCTCAAGTTGATGAACTCCTGAACCTTAGCTTCCCTCAATTCATGTGGAAAGAGCTTATCCAGAACTGCAGTCATAAATTGATCCCAATTTACTAGGCCTGCATCTATACCCCTAGCTTCCTTTCACTATTTATACCATGTGTGAGCCACTCCTTTGAACTGGTAGGTAGCTAAGTTTTCACTCTCAACTAGAGTGACACCCATGATCTCAGTAACTTTCTCGATGTCATCAAGGAGCTCTTGCGGATCCCCCTCAGCCTTAGAATTATGGAACTCAAGAGGATTCATCCGAGTGAATTCACAAACTCTAGCTGCTACTGTATTATTTTGTGGGTTCACTAGTGCAATAGCCTGCTAGTTCACCTGAGTAGTCATGTCCTGAGATAGCACCTGAAAAGAAGCCCTAAACTCGGTGTGAGTGACTTTCTCATTCAAAGGGTCTACTGGGATGGGTGGTGCTTGTTGGTTTCAATTTTTGTTATTGTTCCTCCTTCCATTTGCTATTCTGGGAGGCATTTTCTTTAACGTGTCATGAGTTTGAAGGATATCAAATAGAGTTCACACTCTATCGCATGATATGGAATAGAAGGAAGTGAAGTTTTACTAAATACATCTTATAGCTTCTCTCTCATAAGTGTGGCGCACTTCACAACTATTAAAAAAACTCTACTTGATGCAACATTCAGACACCCTAGGGCTCTTAAACTTGATGCTCTAATACCAAGTTTGTCACGCCCCAAGGCTACCACCCTAGACGCGACATGGTACTTGAGCCACAAGTGATCCCAAGCTAACCCATAGTCTGGCATATTCTGAATATTTTGATTAAAACAATATCTGAACAGAAGCTAAATTGGTGTAATAATATAAGTCTAGGAATATAAAACAGTATCTTGAAATATAAGTATAATAAGTCTGAAATATAAACTGACTGTAAGAGCTGAAAACTGACTCTATGTCTGAAAGCCTTTAATAGGATGAGTTGTTTGGACAAGACCCCCAACTAACTCTAATCGTCTAAAAATTGAATAACTGACTAAGTAAATGAATATAAATCTTGCCCTCAAAATATGAGGACTCATCAACTATTCTGCTGAGAAGACTGGAAAATTATACTAATCACAATCTGGATGTTGTGCGCCTGAACCTATATTATCCAACAATATAGCACATGAAGTATGCGGTCAGTACTTTGAATGTACTGAGCATGTGAGATACACACCATTCAAAGTATTTTGAACCTGAAAAGAAAAATTGAACATATAAACTGATGCAACGACCAAGTAGATAAACATGCAACTGAACAATATTGAACTGAATAAACTGACTGCAAGGTCATGCAATGACTGAGTTTGAACCATAGGAGCTACTATTAACTGATATACCCCAAGTTGAGCTAACTATAGGGCCAATCTGTAACCTTGGCTAGGAGAGTGTTCTACCTTGCCAAGGTATGAACACTGCCTGGCGTGGATCCACTAATCTAATGTCCAAAAGGTCTAAGGTGTCAAGACTAATCTGACGCGTGACCCTTTAGAACCTATGGTGGCACTATACTTTTGGGACTTAGGGACTTCTACTAAAGGTCTCATCCTAACTGATGGGTGAGCCTTCATCCCCACGTCCTCTTGGTGCTAAGTACTACTCATAATTAGTCTTCATACCCTCGACACAAAAATGAATCTTCTTCTCAACAGTCATGGGTGTAGGAGATACCTTCAGAGCTTTGTCTTTGATCTTAGCCTTACTTTTTTCCTTAGGTGTATCCTTGCAAGCATTTCTGGCCAAGTGGGTCTTGTTAGATGACATTGCCTGCAAAATGATGTGAGTAGACAAGAAAACAAAAGAAACAAAAATATTTTTGTATTTTTGTGTTTATGTAGAAAACAAACTACGAAAAGCAAAGAAATAAAACAAAAGGGTTGCGAAAAGAAAAGAATAGTTAATGCTGACTGTTAAGCATTTGTGTGCCACTTGTGTGCCCCAAATAGGTACTTGGGTCTTGCAAGTGATGTGAAGATGCTAGGAAATGGCATTGGAGTCTCTAGGGGTACTTGCGTTACACTTGCATGCCATAAGGAAAGACTTGCGGGCCACAAGTGCCACCGCAACTGGCTAGGCAGTGAAGGGTAACCTTCTGCCCAGCCTTGAGTTACACTTGCGGGACACAAGGCAACACTTACGGATTGCAAGTGATTGTTAGTGAACAACCTATTTTGGAAAAACTCAATTTCAACACTTAATCATATTTTGACCATGACATTAGCCTAACGGGTACTCAAACATCCCCGAAGAGACTAACCAACAAGATTTCAACCACACTTAACTTTGTAAACACAAAAATGATGATTTCCCTTAATGAAGTCATCACACAATCTATCATCAGGAATCATCGAGCAACAAACACAATTTCTAAGCATAATCATACAACTCATATGAAACTTAGACTCTCAATCAATTCACTCACCGCGACAAGATAATCTATTAAGCACAATAAAGAATCACAAGGGTAAGCATCTCATATCAACACAACACAATTTGACCAAAAACCCAATTACAATGATGATTTTTCTTTGAAAAAGACGTCACCCATCTATCGTCGGTCCAAATCATGCATCACGACCAAGCAAGGTTACTCAGACTTCACCCCAACTAAAATTCAAGTCATTAATCAATGCTATTAATTAATACATTAATAATAACAACCATTATTCACCCTTTTAATATGTAAAACAAGAATAATAAACCCACAACTATACTGCAACCATGAAAAATCAAAGCAATTGGGGAATGGGGAGTCAAACTTAGCAGAATCACAATGAATTACTCAAAGAATCAACATTTTAACTTTAATAGAGCAGATCAATCTTGCAGCTCTATCACCATCGTCAGAGTGAGAGGTTAAACAAGGAAGAAAGTGGATCTTGCAGCTCTTTGACGATGGTGGAATCAGTGAACTCGCCAGAAAATAGACAATAATGACGGTAATAGTGATCGTTAATGCAATGATGGTGGAGAGTGAGAGTGGGAAAATGAATTTTAGAGTGTGGGAGATAGAGGATTGGTAGCAATGAAGTTTGAGGGTGTGTGGAAGTGAATGAAAAAGTATAGAAATGGGGGGTAAAGATGTTTGAAGGTGAATAGACATGGGTTAATCCATCGAGTCAGGTCAGTTAATGGGTAGGTCAAGACATTAAAACCATACATGCGTTTATTGCCCACTTATAGCTGTAAGTGACCTCTTGCGAGCTGCAAGTCACACACAAAGAGTAATAATTAGATGATTTCCTAGCAAGTGTTCTGTTTTGACCTACGTCTCACTTGGGATCTGCAAATGACAATTTGCATTCCGCTAGTGACATGTAAAGACCTTATTTTTTGAACAATCTTTCTAGGTCTTCTATTAAGACTGGCGTTCCATTTGTAGCTCATAAATAGATATTTCAGGTCTAAAAGTGTAGCGCAAGTCCACTCCAGTGGCCCTTCGAATACTATGAACTTTTTCCAAGTTTTTACATTCCTAACACACCAAAAACAATAAAACTGAAGTAAAATACAATTAAATACAGACTTGGTTTTCCTCCCAAGAAGTTCTTGATTTAACATCGTAGCACGATAACAGTACCTTAAGATCAAGGATTTTCAAGAGGAATGCCAAGAGGATCGACAATTTCCATCCAAACCATGGGAGGAACTTTATCAAAATGGTCACAAAGTCTTACCTCTCTGATATCTTCAACTCTTTAGAGGTGGAAATTGGGAAAGTGTCATGAGGACCAAGATAAACATCCATCAAGTATGGTGTGCTAGGTTTGTCAACCTTATCGGGGTCCTTTACCACTATCTCATCATGGTTCACAAGATGTTCATCTATTGATTCCCTTCCAAACTCTCATTCAAGACTCATCCTAACCAGCTCTTCACTAGTGTCAATCATTGAAAAAACTTGAAATTCATCCGGTGGCTTCATTGATTTGCATACATTGAAGGAGACCTCATCTTCATCCACATGGAACTTTAATTCTCCACACTCAACATCCACAAGTGCGTATTTAATGGCCAAGAATTGGCGCCCTAAGATGATAGGCACCTTAAAGTCTACCTCGCAATCCAAAACCAGAAAATCAATCGATAGAGTAAAAATGTTCACCTTCACCAATACAGCATGAAAAATCCCAATTCGGCATTTTATGAACCTATACGCCATGAGCAGCCTTTATAGGCAAAGTCTTAGGAATCCTCAACCCAATCTCTTAAATATAGCAAGAGGCATAAAGTTGATGCTTTCCACATGGTCACATAATGCCTTGGAGAATTGGTAGACACTAATGGTACAAGGTATAGTTAAAGCTCTTAGATCTTCTCTTTTCAGCACTAAGTTACTTACCACTATGGCTCTACAGTGGTACGACACCTCCACTATGCCAACTTCCACATGCCTTTTCTTTTTCAATACATCTTTCATGTACTTTGCATAGCCTAGAATTTGTAACAAAACCTAGACCAACAAAATGTTCACCAAAAGCTGCTTCAATATTTCATTAAACTTGGTGAATTGTGCCTTTTCATTCCTTTGCTTAAATCATTAGGAAAGAGGAAGAGGACACTTTGGGAATGACAATGGTGTTTTCAAAGTTTTGTCCCTCTTCTCCTCATCAATGTCAATCACCACTTGAGGATTAGAGTCTACCTTTCCCTTTGGAATAGCATCATAAACTTTTTGAGACATCGAGATCTCTTTTTCATGATTGGAACTAGCATCATCTTCTAACAAGGGTTCACTTGGCTTCCCTTTCACTTCAGGGGTTTTTCTTACCTTCTCTCCACCCACAATAAGCTCAGCATCATTTACCATACCTTATGCATTTTTCCACTCCTAGTTACTATGGCCACGTTATGTCAATCATTCTTTGAATTAGGATGCGTGTCACTAAAAAGTATGCCCTTGAGTCTCAGATTCATTTGAGCTAGCATCTAGATCATTTGGGCTTCAAGATATTTAATAGAAGCCGGATGGGAGCTCACAGTTTGAGTGAGGGTAGACACATCACTCTTAAACTCTTAAACACCTATATCCATTAATTCAACATTCTTCAATAACCAGAAAAGAATATCTTCAATTTTTGAGCTCTCAGGGTCCCTCACCCCTACTTGAAGTTAGGTTACATCAGCATTGAGAGTAGGAACATAGGGGTTAGAACTATGATGGTTGCACCAATCTCTTTCCCTATCCTTGTCCCTCCAACTAGCTTCACAATCTCTATCCCTTTCATGGTCTCTCAAAGTTTTATCACATCTTTATTGCAACCTTGGTTCCTGTTTCATTGTCTCCAAAGGCCTTGGTTGATGCCTTAGTAACTCAGGCAAGAACCCACTGTTTGACTTGAGATTAATTGAGCTTCCTCATCCTACAAAAAATTCACATCCTTCTCGTGATGGGATCTACTTCCTTGGGATCCAATGGCATTTACATTTTTTTATCTCGGCACCTATCACATGTTTGGTGAGCAAACAAAGTTTCATCATCATATTAGCCATTGCTTCTTCCCTCTCCTCATCTTCTTGCCTCATCTCTTTGGAAAAAATACTGAAGGTGACATCCTTTGCCACCTTGACTTTCTGAGTATACCATACATAGCTCATCTTTGTCATTCTATTACACAATGCTTTGGCAAGGCCAAAGGTTTGGTCCATCATCAAAATTGGCTAAATCATTTGCAATGGACTTATTGATCAAGTCCAAATAACTATAGAAATATTGCAATAGAACTTTATCAGGAAGGCCATGGATTGTACATAGAATCACTTTCTTTTTTAACCTCAACTATGCCTTATAAAAAGGTTCACCCGGTAATTGTAAAAAAATTGTAATCTCATCATGCAATTAAAAAATGTGAGATCGAAGGAAGAATCAGTCAAGAAAAGCTTTGATGAGCTCATTCCATGAAGTAATGGAACCTTTAGGAAGTTTCTTGAGCCAAATATTTGCTTCTCCCATTCAGGAGAATAGAAAGAGCCTAAGATGAATCAATTCTTGGTAGATATTGGTGATATTAAAGGATTGGAAAATCTCCGCAAAGTTCTTAATATGGCGATTCACATCCTTATGGAGGAGACCACCATACAACTCCTTCATTTCCAAGAGATGAAACATTGTACTTATGACGTGAAAGACGACATTTGTGATAGTTGGAGGTAGGAAAATTGCACTTGCCACACCTGTGACAACCATTGAATCATCATTATCTAAATGACCATCAAAACGAGCATTGTCACTAGTATTACTCATGTTTTAACCTAATCAAAAACTAAAAACAATAAACAATATGAAATAAAACTAGGTGCACTACCAAAGGGAATCAACACATAAAAATAAGGTAATTTATAAACTAATCTCCGTAAATGGTGCCAAAGTTGATAACACAAAAATCCACCCTTTAATTAAGAATGAGTTGTCGCGACCCAATTTCTCATGTCAAGATGGCACCTACAACCCCCTGCAGGCGAACCAATCCCTGTAGCTTAGAACTGTTAGTATTGGGTTACTAGCTAAATAAGCACGCGGAAGAAGCAATATAAGCGGAAGCAAGATAAAAAAGTAGAGAAATAGAACAAACATAATATATAGAGAGAGAAAAATAAACCATCCCACGACTTGGTATCACAGTATAAGAGCCGCTATAAAATATACAGAGTACAAGAGGGTACAAAATGGAATATACAACTATCTCTGAATAATTAAAAGAGTACATGGCACAAAACAAGAGATTAAAGTCAAGCCTCGGTCGCCAGGAGCTTACCCTGTGTCTCGGATATAAGAAGCACTACACGAGTCAACACATAATCAATGGTGATACCTCACACTAGGATCTGCACCAAAAGATGTAGAAGTCTAGCATGTGCACCGATTACAAAGAAATGGGTACCCAGTAGCCATTATAGGCTGGCTGAGTGCATATATAAAAGCAATATAAAGCAGATAAGATGAAAGTAGTCACAGAAGAAAATGATGAAAGCACACTGAAGCTAGCAATCAAATGGAAGACAAGAAGAAAATAAGATTACTTTGATAGCCACAAAAGATATATCACAGAAACACAGGTGAAAGAATAGAGAATGCACCTGGATCCTTGCAACAATATTATAAATAGAGAGTTTAAGAAACTTGGCGTTATATTGGTAACCTCTAATAAAAGAGAAGGAAGGAAAGCAACTAAATATCATCATGCTTGAAATACAACTCACAAAGTAAGGATAATCGAACAATAACCCACAAGTATCTATAATATGAACAGGTACTATGATAAGAGCACATAAACTAATTCTACCTACAGTCTAACGGGTGTCCATACCCTCGAGGAACACATACAAGTGAAAACAAACCCTCCAACATCCCAGCTGTTGCTGTAGGCAAACTCGATAAGAGGTAAGTGATCATTCTAATTACCTTTGAAATCAATCACACAAGCTTCACCTGGGTACCTAGAACTTTCTGAAACGATCTCCAAAACTTAGATGTAAACGGATGACCTCTATCAGAAATGATAGACAAGGGAACACCATGCAATAAAACTATCTCCCGGATGTAGAGTCGGGCATAATTCTCTGCTGAATCGGTAGTCTTAACAGCCAAGAAGTGGGATGACTTAGTCAGAAGGTCGACAATCACCCAAATTGAATCATGTTGCCTTTGAGTACAAGGCAAGCCAGTAATAAAGTCCATATTTATTGCTTCCCATTTCCAAGTGGGAAGTTCAATATCGTGAATCATGACACCCGAACTTTGATGCTCCACCTTTACTCTTTGACATTTGGGACACTTAGCCACAAACCCGACTATGTACCTCTTCATACCATTCCACTAAAAGACTTCTCGTAGATCACAGTACATCTTAGTAGCACCCAGATGAATGGAATATTTAGAACTGTGAGCCTCAGTCAGAATCTGCTATCTCAAACCATCAACATCTGGCACATATAAGCGACCCTGATAACGAAGCACACCATCTCCCCCTTAGGAGAAAACCTCCACCCGCTACTGATGAACTGCACCCTTAAGCTGAAGTAGAATGGGATCCTTGTCTTGCTTTGCCTTCACCTCAGCTACCAAAGATGATTCAACACTATTTTGTACAATAACACCACCTTTTGTCAAGTCTATAAGGTGAACTCCCAACCGAGCGAGCCTATGAACCTCCTTAATCAATTCTTTATTCCTATCTTAAATGAAAGACACACTTCCCATGGACAGTCTACTCAAAGCATCCGCCATGATATTGGCCTTACGTGGATGGTAAAGCACACTCATGTCATAATCCTTAAGGATCTCAAGCCATCTACTTTGTTGCAGATTCAAGTCCTTTTGAGTGAACACATACTGAAGACTCTTATGATTGGTGAATACTTCCACATGCACGCCATATAAATAATATCTCCAAATCTTCAAAGTAAAGACCACGGCTACCAACTCAAGATCATGAGTAGGATAGTTCTTCTCATGAGTCTTAAGCTGTCTCGAAGCATAATCAATCACCCTACCACGCTGCATCTAAACACAACCCAAACTAATTCTAGAAGCATCACAATACACAACAAAATCATCTAGGCCCTCGGGTAGAGCTAACACTAGAGCTGTGGTCAATCTAGTCTTCAATTCCTGAAAGTTCTTCTCACACAAGTCGGACCACTGAAATTTTACCTTCTTCTGAGTCAATCGAGTCAAAGGGGAAGCAATGGAAGAAAATCCTTCCATAAACCTCCTGTAGTAACTAGCCAAACCTAAAAAGCTCCTAATATCAGATGGGGAAGTTGGTCTAGGCCAGTTCCTTACTGCCTCTATATTTTGAGAATCAACTCGGATACCATCACTAGTCACAATATGACCCTGAAAAGCAGCTGACTGAATCCAAAACTCACACTTGCTAAACTTAGCAAACAACTATCTATCCTTGAGAGTTTGCAACACTACCATCAAGTGGTCTGCATGCTCCTCTTTACTCCGAGAGTAGATGAGTATATCATCAATGAACACAATCACAAATGAATCCAAATATTTCTTGAACACGTGGTTGATCAAATCCATAAACATTGCAGGAGCATTCGTTAAACCAAAAGACATAACAACAAACTCATAATGACCGTACCGAGTCCTGAAGGCTGTCTTTAGGGTATCACATTCTCTAACAAGAAGCTGATGATAATCAAATCTAAGGTCAATCTTGGAGAAGAAACTAGCACCTGAAGCTGATCTAACAAGTCATCAATCCTAGGAATAGGATATTTATTCTTGATTGTGACCTTGTTCAACTGATGGTAGTAAATACACATTCTAAGAGAACCATCATTCTTCCAAAAAAAAACTGGGGCACCCCATGGAGTAATGCTAGGCCTGATGAAGCCCTTATCTAGAAGATCCTTCAACTAATCTTTTAATTCTTTAAGTTCCACGGGAGCCATTCTATAGGGAGGAATATAGGTAGGGTTCATATCTGGGAGAAGATCTATACCAAAGTCTATCTCCCACTCGGGAGGGACTCCAGGAAAATCCTCGGGAAACACTTTTGGAAACTCATTCACAACATAAACAGACTGAAGGGATGGGGTTTCAGACTCTGTGTCCATAACCCGACTATGTGATAAACGTACCCCTTTGAAATCATCTTTCTAGCCTTAAGATAAGATATAAAGCGACCTTTGGAGGAATGGGGACTACCTTGCCATTCTAAAACAGGTTCATTAGGAAACTTGAATGTGACCACACGAGTACGGCAATCAACAGAGGCATAACATACATACGACCAATACATACCAAGAACGACGTCAAAATCAGTCATCTCAAACTCTACTAGATCCGCTGAAGTGACCCTACGAAGGACTGAGATAAGGCAAGTTTGGTAGATTCTTTTGTATAAGACTGACTCACCAACATGAGTAGAAACACAAAAGGGTTCTAAAAGCAATTCAGTACAAACTTCGAACTTGCATGCTACATAAGGGGTCACAAAAGATAAGGAAGCACCGGGGTCTAACAAAGCATACACATCGAAAGAGAAGACTTTCAACATACCAGTAAAAACATCTGGGGATCCCTCGTGATCCTGATGAGAGGACATAGCGTAAAGGCGGTTCTGTCGCTGACCACCAAAACTAGAAGTTGTGCCCTGCTGGGCTGGTCTACCTCCTGAAGCTGCTGGGGAAAACTGAATTCTACCACCTCTATGCCCCTTCTTAGCTTAAGGGCAATCTCTAATCAAGTGTCCAGCCAGTTGACACTCAAAGCATGCACCCGCGCCCAAATGACACTCTTTTTGGTGATTCTTCCCATACTTACTGCAACTACGATGGGAAGGTCCCTTAGCAATACTTCCCTTAGACTGGTAATAGGAACCAGGTTCTATACCACCCTGATCATAACGAGGCCTCTGAGCCTGGGTAAGATTACTAGCAGAAGAATGCACGGATCCTGATGACTTCTTCTGGAAAGAAGTGCAATGTCAACCTTCGAACCTGTGATGACTAAAACCTAATCCCTCGGATCTAGCTCTCTTGTTCTCCCTCGCCATCTCCCTTAGCTTGTCACCCTCAATCTGTTAGGCATGAGTCATCAGTCATGAAATGTTCATATCACTCAATAGCAAAGCAGACCTACACTTTTTCTTCACTATATCAGAAACCCCATAGATGAACTTGCTCATTTGATCATGCGGGTCCGCTACCATGGAGGAAGCATATCTAGAAAACTGAGTAAACTTCAAACTATACTCTTGAACTGACATCGAACCGTGTCTCAAGTACACAAATTCCTCCACCTCACTTGCCTCAACTCTCAGGGAAAGAACCTATCAAGGAAAGCCCTCTAAAAACACTCCCAAGTCGTGGGGATCGCGTCTCTCACCCTAGCCTCCTTCCATTGCGTGAACCAAATATTAGCTACATCATTGAGTTGATAGGATGCAAGCTCAACACAATCGACCCCAACCACTTGCATAACTTCAAAGATCTTCTTCACATTATCAATAAATTTGAGCGGGTCCTCACTCACTTTCAAACCCCAAAATTTAGGTGGGTTCATTCGGATGAAGTCAAGAACTCGAGCCGCTACCTCTCCTTGAAGGTGGACTGGGGTAGGAGCCTGCTGATTGGCCTGAGTGGCCAAAGTCAGGGCTAGCAAATGGATGGCATTTCTAAACTCCTTATTCGTGACATCAGGGACCAGAACGGGAGAAACAACATTCAAAGTGACTCGGGAAGGCATAGCACATCGAGGAGTCATAATATGAAATGTACAAGATGAGGATTAGAGGGACATAAGATTTAAGCTCTACCGCACGACGTGATCATGAAAAAAGTGAAATTTTCTAAGACACATCATAACTTTCCTCTGATATGTGTGGTGCACTTCACACACATGAAAGAGACTCTACTCGATGGAGCTTTCAGACATCCTAGGACTCTTGAACCTGAGGCTTTGATACAAAGTTTATCACACCCCGAGGTTACCCCTTGTATGTAACATGGGACTTGGGACCACAAGTGCCCCAAGCTAACCCTTGGTCATAAAATCCTCAAGAATAACATAAAGTAAATGGAAGCACAATAGATAAAGTCAAAATAACATAAATAAAGAGTCAAGTTAAATAGGAATACAAGATCCATACGAAGACTCAATTTCTGTCTATGTCTGAAAAGCCTCTACTCATAACATAAAGAGTTGCTAGGACAAGACCCTAGCTAACTCGAAGTACGGAAATAAAAGCTGAGAAATGTTAAGAACATAACCAATCCTCGACCATAAAGGACTCACCAACAACTGACAGATAAAGTGGCCTAGAAGCTCTATCCATATGCCTGGAAAGGGACTCCTGAATCTGCATGATCAAAGGATGCAGCGCAAGATATGCGTCAGTACTATAGGATGTACCGAGTATGCGAGCAATGCATAAATCATGATAAAAACAGTTTAAAACATGCTTAAGAATGAACTTGTTATGTAAAGAAAGAACATGAATAAATATCAAGGTATAAAACATGAAACATGAAATAAAGCTTAAGTTTCATAGTATAGAATCATATAACTTCGTAGCTTGAAAATAAACATGTGGGAGTTTCTCTTAACTGACATTAAACCATGCTGAGCTACATGGAGTCCAGTGTAATATACACCCACTAGAAAGAGCTGTTCTAACCATCCAAAGTTAGAACCATGTCATACCAAGATCCTGTCATGATAACCCACAGAGGGCAACCTACGATGGCAACATAGTTTTGGACTTGGGTTATCTGAACCCTCATCTCTCAGTGCTAAATACTACTCCTAAAACATATAACATGTGCTCATATACATGTGACATATCTGATGCCAAACTTGTTCATAACGTGTTCATACCCTAGATCATCATACTACACATGAATTAGGGTTTAGAAATTGATTCATGAGCATTGATGGAACATAGGGTGTCTTGTCTTGCATAATACTTCATAACTTGTGAAATTTACATACTTTATGACTTGTAAAAGTTTGCATGGCTCTAGTTCAATTTCATGATACATATAATTTCATAGAACATAGGAACTAGGCATGCCTATGCTTGGAAATCTATGGAAAACATACAATCAAATCTAATATTTGCTTATATCAATTTCATGTATCTAGGAATCACCATAATTAAACTTCAACTCAAGGAATAGGTGTTCATATGTAAAAACTCGTGTAAAATCATGCAATTTAGTAGTAATTTCATAATCAAATCATGAGAAGATCATATTTAGCAAAACCCATAAGAATTGGATAAGAACCCTAGTTTGGAGATCCATGAAATCCTAAGTTGAATTAGGCGTTTTGGGAACAAGGGTGAAAGGAACCCATTGGTGATTATCCACATACCTTGATTGAAGATAACCTACTTGAATTGGAAAGACATAGGAGGCTTGAACTTGGACCTTGAGACTTGAAGCTTGGAGAAGAATTTCCGTTTTTGGGAGAAGAGTGAAGTAATGAGAAGGAACTTAGGCTAATGAGGGTGAAAACTCTTCTTGAAATAGTCAAAAATACATTATTTAGGAGTTAAAAGAGTGGGTAATGACTAAAATACCCCTGGGACTTAATTAGGAAAAAGCTGATTTAAATCTCGATTTTAGGTTCTAAGGGTGGAGACTATGACTCGTGGAAAATGCGCAAGATTTTAGGCAACTGAGAGTTCCCTACGACTTAACATGACAACTCATGGAAGCTTCCATAAGTCATAGGACCAAGTCATGGGAATCAGGGGAACTGAACACTCTCTGTCTGAGTTCCACGGGTTGGTTCCACGACCCGTGGAACTTCCACTAACTGTGAAACTGACTTGTGGTTCTTAGACCTGAGGATGGTCTGCAGGACTGGAATCACAAGTCACTTCCATAACTCATGAAACCACCCACGGCTCGTGAACTTGACCCGTGATCCCTAAAAGTTCAAAAATTTCAACAAGTTCTGAGTTTAAAAGATGGATCGATTTTTGAGGTGTCACAATATACATGGTTACTATCAATTGTTTCATCATATCATATCATCATGCATATTGTATTTGGATCCACCTTTGTTTGTTGTTTGCTCAGTGTACACTATGGTAGTAGGGATGCCAGAGGGTTTGTTTTCACTTAATTATGTTCCTCGGGTGTATGGGTGCCCGTTTGGACTGTAGGTAGTTCATATTAAATATATCTTATTGTAGTACTTATTAGAGGCTTTAGATCATTGGTGGATTAGTGGTTTCTATCTTGTTGAGGATAGGGTTATAGACTTTTGATAATTGATGGGTTAGCGTGTTCTCTCTCTTTATGGCACTGATTGGTGGCCTTCTTGTTATTTGTGGTGTAGCTTGTTCTATCCTAGAGTGGTATTTGTGATATTTCTTTCTGATTATTCTTATCTTTAGGGTGGTGATTAGCATGATTTCTTTAATAATATGATTATTTCAAGCATAATTATGTTGTTTACTTTCTTTTCTCCTCTTTCTTCTTTTTTATTGAGGTTACCTGTATATTGCCATCTTTCTAAACTCTCACCTTATATATATTGTTGTTGCAAGGATCCAAGTGCGTTCCTCTTCCTTCAGTTGTGTTCTGTATTATATTTATCTTATGGCTAGCATAGCATGCTTGTATTCTTGATTGACTTCTTTTTGTGCTAGTTTCCATAAACTTTTCTCTGTTGCTTCTATGACTACTTCTATGCTATTTGCTGTTTATTGCTTTATACCTTATATGTGCTCAACCAGCCTATGATGCCTATTAAGTACCCGTTGCTTAGAAATTAGTGCTCATACTACACTTCTGCATCATTCTGGTTTAAATCCTACTGTGAGCCTTCTTGTTGATCGCGTGGATTCACGTGCAACTTTTAGATAGTCAAGACTAGGGTGAGCTCCTGCCGACTGGGCCTTGATCATTTCTCATCTTTTTGCACAATTCAAGACTAGAGAAATGTTAAGAACATAACCAATCCTCGACCATAAAGGACTCACCAACAACTGACAGATAAAGTGGCCTAGAAGCTCTATCCATATGCCTGGAAAGGGACTCCTGAATCTGCATGATCAAAGGATGCAGCGCAAGATATGCGTCAGTACTATAGGATGTACCGAGTATGCGATCAATGCATAAATCATGATAAAAACAGTTTAAAACATGCTTAAGAATGAACTTGTTATGTAAAGAAAGAACATGAATAAATATCAAGGTATAAAACATGAAACATGAAATAAAGCTTAAGTTTCATGGTATAGAATCATATAACTTCGTAGCTTGAAAATAAACATGTGGGAGTTTCTCTTAACTGACATTAAACCATGCTGAGCTACATGGAGTCCAGTGTAATATACACCCACTAGAAAGAGCTGTTCTAACCATCCAAAGTTAGAACCATGTCATACCAAGATCCTGTCATGATAACCCACAGAGGGCAACCTACGATGGCAACATAGTTTTGGACTTGGGTTATCTGAACCCTCATCTCTCAGTGCTAAATACTACTCCTAAAACATATAACATGTGCTCATATACATGTGACATATATGATGCCAAACTTGTTCATAACGTGTTCATACCCTAGATCATCATACTACACATGAATTAGGGTTTAGAAATTGATTCATGACCATTGATGGAACATAGGGTGTCTTGTCTTGCATAATACTTCATAACTTGTGAAATTTACATACTTTATGACTTGTAAAAGTTTGCATGGCTCTAGTTCAATTTCATGATACATATAATTTCATAGAACATAGGAACTAGGCATGCCCATGCTTGGAAATCTATGGAAAACATACAATCAAATCTAATATTTGCTTATATCAATTTCATGTATCTAGGAATCACCATAATTAAACTTCAACTCAAGGAATAGGTGTTCATATGTAAAAACTCGTGTAAAATCATGCAATTTAGTAGTAATTTCATAATCAAATCATGAGAAGATCATATTTAGCAAAACCCATAAGAATTGGATAAGAACCCTAGTTTGGAGATCCATGAAATCCTAATTTGAATTAGGCGTTTTGGGAACAAGGGTGAAAGGAACCCATTGGTGATTATCCACATACCTTGATTGAAGATAACCTACTTGAATTGGAAAGACATAGGAGGCTTGAACTTGGACCTTGAGACTTGAAGCTTGGAGAAGAATTTTCGTTTTTGGGAGAAGAGTGAAGTAATGAGAAGGAACTTAGGCTAATGAGGGTGAAAACTCTTCTTGAAATAGTCAAAAATACATTATTTAGGAGTTAAAAGAGTGGGTAATGACTAAAATACCCCTGGGACTTAATTAGGAAAAAGCTGATTTAAATCTCGATTTTAGGTTCTAAGGGTGGAGACTATGACTCGTGGAAAATGCGCAAGATTTTAGGCAACTGAGAGTTCCCTACGACTTAACATGACAACTCATGGAAGCTTCCATAAGTCATAAGACCAAGTCATGGGAATCAGGGGAACTGAACACTCTCTGTCTGAGTTCCACGGGTTGGTTCCACGACCCGTGGAACT
Source organism: Jaltomata sinuosa (assembly GCA_003996215.1). Classification (NCBI taxonomy): domain Eukaryota; kingdom Viridiplantae; phylum Streptophyta; class Magnoliopsida; order Solanales; family Solanaceae; genus Jaltomata; species Jaltomata sinuosa. The sequence goes on from QJPP01000206.1 coordinate 337,834, forward strand.
TCCACTAACTGTGAAACTGACTTGTGGTTCTTAGACCTGAGGATGGTCTGCAGGACTGGAATCACAAGTCACTTCCATAACTCATGAAACCACCCACGGCTCGTGAACTTGACCCGTGATCCCTAAAAGTTCAAAAATTTCAACAAGTTCTGAGTTTAAAAGCTGGATCGATTTTTGAGGTGTCACAATATACATGGTTACTATCAATTGTTTCATCATATCATATCATCATGCATATTGTATTTGGATCCACCTTTGTTTGTTGTTTGCTCAGTGTACACTATGGTAGTAGGGATGCCAGAGGGTTTGTTTTCACTTAATTATGTTCCTCGGGTGTATGGGTGCCCGTTTGGACTGTAGGTAGTTCATATTAAATATATCTTATTGTAGTACTTATTAGAGGCTTTAGATCATTGGTGGATTAGTGGTTTCTATCTTGTTGAGGATAGGGTTATAGACTTTTGATAATTGATGGGTTAGCGTGTTCTCTCTCTTTATGGCACTGATTGGTGGCCTTCTTGTTATTTGTGGTGTAGCTTGTTCTATCCTAGAGTGGTATTTGTGATATTTCTTTCTGATTATTCTTATCTTTAGGGTGGTGATTAGCATGATTTCTTTAATAATATGATTATTTCAAGCATAATTATGTTGTTTACTTTCTTTTCTCCTCTTTCTTCTTTTTTATTGAGGTTACCTGTATATTGCCATCTTTCTAAACTCTCACCTTATATATATTGTTGTTGCAAGGATCCAAGTGCGTTCCTCTTCCTTCAGTTGTGTTCTGTATTATATTTATCTTATGGCTAGCATAGCATGCTTGTATTCTTGATTGACTTCTTTTTGTGCTAGTTTCCATAAACTTTTCTCTGTTGCTTCTATGACTACTTCTATGCTATTTGCTGTTTATTGCTTTATACCTTATATGTGCTCAACCAGCCTATGATGCCTATTAAGTACCCGTTGCTTAGAAATTAGTGCTCATACTACACTTCTGCATCATTCTGGTTTAAATCCTACTGTGAGCCTTCTTGTTGATCGCGTGGATTCACGTGCAACTTTTAGATATTCAAGACTAGGGTGAGCTCCTGCCGACCGGGCCTTGATCATTTCTCATCTTTTTGCACAATTAATTTTTATTTTTTTGTAGAGATAGTTGTATATTCTATTTTGTTAACTCTATCACTTGTATTCTATTTGCATCTCCTATTCTATCGATACTAGGTCTTTGGGTTGGTTAGTTTCTTTTGTGTATATATTCAGGTTGTTGCTTCTATGTTGTTTTATTTTATATCTGCTTCTTCTTATTTTTGCTTATTATGCATGTTGAATTAGGTAGTAGCCCATTACTAACCATTTTGGGCTATAGGGATTGGTTCGCCTACTAGGGGGTTGTAGGTGCCATCATGACCTGAGAAATCGGGTCGTGACAACTTGGAGTGGTGTTTCAGCTAGATTTGAGATCCCAGTTCTTTAGTAGAGTTGTATATTAGAGTATGAGATGAGGTTTCACAATATTGTTAGGCACACTGCTAGGACTGTTCCTACAGAGTTTGAGAGAGTTCAGAGATTCGTTAAAGGATTAATTTTACTGCACCATTTGGCGAAAAAACCGTTTGGCGACAAAGGACTTGGTTACAGCTGGGACTACCTTTCTTCAGGTGTTTGATAATGCATGGGCTATTGATGTTTTATGTCATGAGGCATATTGAGGTAGTGCTCAGAGGAATATTGTTAGGGTAGTTTTTAAGATTCTCAGACTCGAGGTAGGGTATTCCCTGCTAGAGATTGGTTTGATTGCTTTCTGTCTAGCAGCCCAGTTTTAGTGGCTCCACATGTTCCAGAGAGTAGTTGTACAAAGCATGTTAAGCAGATTAGATATGGTGCATGTCAAGTTTCTCAATGTTTACATTCAGGGCATATAGGCCATGGTGGCCGGTCAGGATCAGCGATAGCTCATTGTCTAACTTCAGTTGGTGGAAGTTATTTACAGTGCAGTGAGTGTGGGAACTTTACTAGGTATTGCCCCATGATCCTTCCTTCCAGTCAGTAGGTCTTATCTCTCAAGACTCCAATGCCACCGGCTAGAGGCAGTGTGCAAGGTAGTAAGGGTGGTCACCATTTAGTGAGAGGTGTTGCACAGGGTAATAGGGGTAGTCCCCTGATAGTTAGAGATGGTGTTAAACTAAGTGGTTTAGGTATCCGTTCAAAGTAAACATGCACTGTGCGTCAGAGTAGGACTTCCTTGAGTTGTTGGAGTTATGGAGTGGTTGGTCACTATTCTAGAGATTATCCTCGGCTAGGGAGGGAAGAGCCTTCAACATAGACTACTCAAGCCAGTGATAGACAATGATAGCCCGATCCCTCTTTTGGTAGGCCAGAGGTGGAGGTTCTCGATATCATTTCATCATGACTTTTTGTTACCATTAGCCAGTGCTAGCATCGTTGGCTTTGAGAATCTACCTTTTTTGTGTATATGCATATATGCCTAGCTGTTTCTTGATTGGTTGTTTTACTACTTGAGTTATAGTGGTTATGCGTGTAATTTCTCGGTAGATTAATTCATTTTTGTAGTGTATAGGGGTGTATTGTCTTTGGGAACTTACTACCCATGGTTGTGACTTGTGGGTAGGTCTTGTTAGCCTTATTGCTGGTGTTTCCTGTGGTTTTTAGAGTTCGTTTAGGTATCACTTTTCTAGCAGTCTTGGGTTATTGTTTCCAAGGCTGTTATCTAGGGTTTACTGGAAATCCTTCTATTGGTTTGGTATGACACTGGTGGTTTTGTATGAAGGGAATTTATTTTGTCTTAAGAAGAACTGTGTTGGTTATGCAAGTGAGTATTGGTCAATTTTGCTTTTCCCGAGGGGTTACAATTGATCCTCGTTATTGTGGTTGGTTTTGGTAGTGGCCGGTATATGAGTTGCTTTCCTTATTTTCCCCAGTTCCAGTTGGGTTGGATTTTTGTCATAGCATTCTGGATGAGTTTTGACTATGGTTTTGTAGTTTAGTTTTAAACTGTAGCATTGTGGTTGAGTTGTGATCGTGGTATTTTGGTTGAGTAGGGCATTCAGCCTATTCTTTTTCTGCCATATCGAGTGTTTCAAGTAGATATCTGGTAGCTAAGGGAATAGCTCTAGGACTTTTCTAGGAAGGAGTCTTTTAGGTTTGGTGTATCTTTGGAAAGGGTTCTGTTTAGTTGGAAAAGAAGAGAAATGACTCCTTACTTGTGTGTATGGGTTTCTAATAGCTTACTAAGGTGAAAACTAAGGGTTTGCTTGGGTTTATATATTGTTGACTTGATTTGACCAACTATAGAGTGTAGTGGCATCTTCCACAGATGAATTCGAGGTCAAGATTCCTTCCAGTAGATATCGTCGTGGTAGGCTTTTCTTGTACTACCTTTAAGGACTTGTTGCATCATCTATGACTATCCTTGTTATGTTCTTTGGGTGACCAAAGTCCTAGTAAAATCTATGGATTGGGCAAATTATACATTCAAAGCTTAGTTGGCTCTAGCTTCAATAGTGTTCATCAGCGGCGTATGGGTCTACTCATGGGTTCGACAGAGGTATTGATTTGCAATTGTAGTTGGGTTTTTCAGAATCGTAACCTAACAAGTTACTTCATATGCTTCGTGGAAAGTTCCATTTGGTTGGAGCTTCTTTGTACCAGAAGGCAATTGGTATGGACAACTTAGCTTCACTATTTTAGATTCGTATTAACCGTTGACCTTTGATACCCAGTCCTTGGCTAACCATTTGATTAGGGTGGACTTTCCAGATCCAAGTAGAGTTCTTGCCAGAGTGGAGTTTCATTCTTCCTTGGTTGGACATATTCAGTGGCGTTAACTCGAGGATCGGCGATTGTCTATTATATGTGATCAAATTGTGTAGATTAAGGCCAGCAGGGCTACTTTGGATTCTAACAGTACTTTGAGATTGGTAGATGCCTTGGTGTTCCAAGAGTTGGGGTCTTGATTTAGTGGATTCTCTAAGAAGTTATCTATTATGGTCTTGATTTAGTGGATTCTCTAAGAAGTTATCTATTATATGCAATTCTAGTATTGATTAGGCTCTGCCAGTATGGACCAGTAGTTTGGTATGTTGGATGCTTCAAAGTTTGTGGTTTGTGTGCTAATACAGTTGAGCAGTTGTTTCGAGCCAAAGGGGTGAGTTGGAAGATTAAGACATTGCAAATATGGCGACCTTGGACTTCAGACATCTTTTCCTTTACCTACATGGTGTTTGGACTTGATTTTCACGGCATGGTGGACTTCTTTCTTAGGTGAGATTAGTAAGGTGATCCTAAATCTAAATGGTGTTTGAGTATTTGAAGTAGTAGCGGTATTCCTAGAGTTTGGAGCTTAGCTGATGGCTACGAACTTTGTGATAGACTTACCACACTTCTTATAGAGATTAAGTCTATTGTTTGGGTATTCTTGGGCACATTGCCCTGGTTCATTCACTTTCAGTCAATTCTGACTTGCCATGGTTCAGCGAGCTTGGTTGGTTTCTACAGTTGGGAGATTATCCTTTGACATAGGGTGTTCATTCATGTCATTCTTTACCCTGGTATGCTAGTTGGAGTTAGGCTCCGATGGTTGATTCAGTTGGGTTTTGATATCAAGATTGATCTTAGAAAAGGTATCCATTCATTTGTTGATGGTTAGTCATGGTAGGTTACCCCACCTTTTGAGGATATGCTACGAGTTGTAATTGCATATGTAAAAAGACTAGTAGACTATGGCGTGGCTTGGATAGAGTTTTTGTATAAAGGTGACTTCATTCGTGGTTGAGTACAGAGGGAACTATAGATCTTTGGTGGGTTAGTTTATGTTTTGAGAGTGGATCGAATGTTCGATGTGTGTAAAGCTTTATCGTCATGGTGCATGGATTCAAGTTGTTAGAAGGATTTTGTCGATCAATGAGTTCATGAGTTTGAGGTTTGGTTGGTGGATTTTCAGGGTGAATTTTGTTATGGTATTGAGGTTTAGAGTTCCATGGGTTGATCACCTTGGTTCTTTTAGTTTTGGTTTTGTGTTGGAACACTCAGGTTGAGTTTCTTGAGGTTCGGTGCATTTCAAAGAACTTTTTGGAGTCTAGCTTAGCTAGTAAGGCGTTATGGCTTTTTGGTAGCTCTTCTTTACTTTTGCTCCGTTGGGCGCCATCCGGTCGAGGAGGATACCCGGGTTTCTGAGGGAGTGGTGCAGGCTTTGTATTTGCAGTTTTTGAGTCTTTGGTGTGTCCTTCTTTCTTAAGTTTCGTGGATAAAAGTCTTTTTTAGCATAGGATGATGTAATGACCCTTCCGATTATTTTTGCGTTCTCTCCTTTTTTGTACTGTTAGAGCTTGCCTGTGGTATCTCCAAATCATTTATGTCTTGCTGGGATTGGTAGTTTGATGCTCGAGCTATTTGCTTGGTCTTTATTTCCACTATACTAGCAAATTTGGTTTATCAGAATTGGGTTCTTAATGTGCCCATAGCATCCCGTAAAAGTTTTCATTTTTGCTGGTTTTCTGAAGCAGAAAATTATTCAGTGCAAATGGTGCTCGGGAAGCGCCAATGGCGCTAGCCTGTGATTTTCTTCAGCTCCAATGGTGCCCTGGCAGCGCCAATGGCTCTGGCTTGTGATTTCCTTCAGCGCCAATGGTGCCCCGGCAACGCCAATGGCATTGGTCTGCGACTTGCAAATTATAAAGCTGCCTCCTCGAAATTTCAGACCATTTCATCCTTTCTCTCTAACTCCAAATCAATTCCTCTCACCAAAGACTTATTCCAAATCAGTCCCTAGCGTGGGAATTCATCAATTTGGCGATTATTCTTGATTCATTCATCATTTGGCTAGTCCTCTTCTTCCCCAAGTTCTCCTTTTCCATGGTTAAACTCAATTGATGTACTTTCTCAAGCTAGGGGTTCCTTATTGGTTGTAGTTGCTCAATTTGGGTTCGCTTGTTCGTGATTTTGAGGATTTGACTCCGTAGGCTTGCTTCCTCTCATCGTGGTAGGTGAATTCTTCCTCTTTTTCTAGTATTCTTCTTGATTTCCCTCTTTAAATCCTCTTACTTTAAGGGCTATTTGGAGCCCTTATTTTTGACTAAATCCGCTCAATTTTGGAGCATGCACTCATGGGAGTGTTGTGATTGTCTTGCGCTTTTTCATTTCCTATTTTGGGTTATGGGCCCTGCGGGCCTGCTTTTGACCCAGATTTTGACCTGGCTATTCTTTTAGAAATATAGGTACCATTGGCTTTGTTTTGATGCATACAATATGTTGTTAATAGTTTGTTCATAATTTAGGGTTTCTTTGATCAGTTTGAGCTTGGACGATGTTGTTCCAGCCGCTACCATTGGACGACAGGTAGGTTATGGTCTTCCCTACCTTAGGCTTTGCGTATATAGGATATAATTGTGTTAATTAGCATCCTTGGGTGGGTTATTCTAGGTTAGTACCCCAAACATTGTCCGTCTCTTCTGTCCATATTATTTCTTTAAGTTAATTGTAGTATTCATTGTTGTATTGTAATATTACTCTTGCAGCCCCGTGTGGCCTTTGCATACGCTTCTAGACCATAATGTGGAGCTGTTTGAATTATGACTTTAGGCTGCCTATCTATAATGTGGAGTTGTTTAAGCCTTTGCAGGGCCAATAAATTGTTCGTGAGTCGTTGGGCTAATTAATTATTGCGAGCATATCACTCATGCAAAGGATTTTTCTGTATGTTTTACTATTGCCATGGGCCTACTATAACCGGTTTTCTAAACTTTGTATTGCCTGAGGGGCCCATTTTCAGTATAAATGACTATAAAGTGACTTGAAATTGGTTTTATGTATTTTTTGGGTATAAAAAGGGATACTATGATGATTTTATCACCGATTTTCATACTGACACTAGACTTGGTTGTGCTATAGCGCTAGACATGTTTTAATACGTATGTAGACTCGGATATACTTCGAGCATTTTTTGATGGGGGTTTTGAGACTATGATTTCTAATTTAGACTTGGATACGTGTCAGGCACCCTGTTTAGGGATTCTGAGATTTCATTCACTAATTTAGACCCGGATAGACCTTCGGCAAATATTTTGAGACTTTGGTTACTACTTTGGATCCAGATACACTCCGGATGATTATATTAAGATTCATAGTTTAGTATGTGGTCACGGACCTCTATGGAACTTGTCTATCCAGACTAGGGGCTACGTGTCGAATGTGCTAGAGGAGGGGTATATGGTGCAGTTGAGGTATATGGGTCGTTTCCTTTCATGGATCCTACCTACTGGGCCTATAGGCGTCGAAAGAGGTACATACAGGGTTACTATCACTTGTTTCCATCATATCATATAATCATGCATATTGTATTTGGATCCACCCTTGTTTGCTATTTACTTAGTGTACGCTCTGGTAGTATGGGATGTCGGATGGTTTGTTTTCACTTGATTGTGTTCCTCGGGTGTATGGGCACCTGTTGGGGATGTAGGTAGTTCATATTACCTCTATCTTATTGTTGTACTTGTTAGAGTATTTGGATTATTGGTGGATTAGTGGTTTCTATCTTGTTGAGGAAACTTGGGTTATGGACTTTTGATCATTGATGGGTTAGCGGATTCTATCTCTCTGTGGCACTACTTAGTGGCCTTCTGGTTATCTATGGTGTAGATTGTTATATCCTAGGGTTGTACCTATGAGATTACTTTCTGATTATTCTTGTCTTTAGGGTGGTGATTAGCATGATTTCTTTAATAAAATGATTATTTCAAGCATGGTTATGTTGTTTGCTTTCTTCTCTCCTCTTCCTTCAATTTTATTGAGGTAACTGACATACCGCCATCTTTTTAAACTCTCTCGTTAGTTGTTGTAAGGATCCAGGTGTGTTTCTCTTCCTTCATATGTGTTCTGTGTTATATATATCTTATGGCTAGCATAGCATGCTTATATTCTAGATTGACTTCTTTCCATGCTAGTGTCTGTGAACTTTTATCTGTTGCTTCTGTGACTGCTTCTTTCCTATTTGCTATTTACTGCTTTTATACCTTATATGCACTCAGTCGGCCTGTGATGCCTATTGGGTACCCGTTACTTAGCAATTGGTTCTCATACTATACTTCTGCATCTTTCTGGTGCAGATCCTAGTTTGAGCTTTCGCCGTTGATAACATTGATTCGCATGCAGCTTTTGGATATTGAAGACTAGGGTGAGATCTGGTCGACCGGGACTTGATCGCATCTCTTTTTTTTGCACAGTTACTCATTATTTATTCGGAGATAGTTGTATATTTTATTTTGTTATCTTTAGCACTTGTATTCTATTAGCAACTCATGTACTATCGATAACAAGTCTTTGGGTTGGTTTAGTTTCTTTTATATATATATTCATGTTGTTTATTCCGTGTTGTTCTATTTTATATCTGGTTTCGCTTATTTCTGCTTATTGTGCGTGCTGGATTAGGTAGTAGCCCATTACTAACCATTTCAGGCTACGGGGATTAGTTCGCCTACTAGAGGTTATAGATACCATCATGACCTGAGAAATCGGGTCGTGACATGTTACCACTATTATGATATAGAAGAAAATCACTTTTTACACTTAAAGAAAAAACTAGAAGCAGTAAAACACATCAACTGAAATCCATAGCTTATTGGATTTTTAAGAAAACATAAGGAAATTTACATGCTTAAGACCTATATTGAGAGGACTACATAAAGACAACGTTATTGAAATGAAAACCAACATTTCGAGGGGAAAAGTGTGAGATCATATCTCAAAAGAAAAGAAAGAGTCGAGGCAAAATTTTAGAACTATTAAACTAGCTTCATTTATCAGAAGTGAATTTGCTTACCAACTGGATCCATAGTAGAAGACCTCATACAAATGTACTGGGGTTCCTCTTTGAAACAACTATCTATCATAAGAGGATTGAGAGGAACACTAGAAGATTTCAAATGAAGTGCAAGACAAACATTCAACTCATCAGAGACATTAGTCTGCAGTTCCATATCAAAGGCCAATCCATGGGTAAATGGAATTGCATCCGAAAGAACTTAGACAGATACCCTGTATAGGCTATGTTTTACTTCTTGTTATTTGGTCAATATCTGTTCAGGTAGTTAATGAGAATTGGCTTTTGAGTATAACAGAGCTAGCTATACAAAAACATTCACTGGTCGAAATAATTTTTTTACTTTCAACCAAAAAAAACAACTAGCTTCATTTAGAAAATATCTTAAAGAGAGTCTTGCTAACCACTTTGTCAAATATAGAAAGGAATAAGAGTAAAACCAAATCATTTGACCTAACTCTTAGACTGCTGGACAATTAATCTTAAGGCAAAGATGTAACACTATTGAGGAAGATGAATAAATATTAGAGTTTTAAGACCTCATTAGAGGATCAACTCTTCCGAATTTGGGTTGCTCATACTTGTAACAAATAATAAATCAAAAGAGTAAATTTTTCTACTCAAGTTAAGATAGACTCGTCATCACGTGTAACCACGGAATCACCAATACACACAAAAAAGTCTAAAATAAAGGGGATGGATCAAATGCATAATTCTTTTGGATTTCAGATAGATTAAAACTAAGAGAATAGCAACATGGATGATCGTAACTTTGAGATAAATTACCTATATTAATCTATATTCAGGCATAAACTCAAGATGGAAAAATAACAAACAAAGGTTATTCTTTTTTTAACTGATTCATATGGAATCCAAAAGAACAACAGAGAATGAATCCATGTCTTGAACACATAATCCAACCCAGTTTAGTTTATACGAAATGTGAATAGATTTTTTTTAGAAATACTAACGCATAAATATATCTAATTCAAACAAAAATTTAAGATAACTTAATCTACAAGAAAACACAGGACGAAAGAATGATAGAACACTGAGGCAAAAAGGAAAATTACCTGGTGCAGGGGAGCGAACATGGACGATGACTGACAGAGATGGTTCCACTACTATAAAGCTCTGATTTTGAACTTGAATCTTACCGAAACCGAACCAAAAGGTAAACTAGAGTCTGTGATTCTTCAAAGTATGAGGAAAAGACCCTAAAATGATTCAAAAATCTAGAAAGTAATAGGATTTTTTCCCTTTTTAGGTGTCTAAACTTGTAAGCCTCCACAATGAAGGAAGGGATGTTTATATAGGACCCAAAATCGTTGAGAAAATTATTGAGAGGTGATGTGGGATAGATTTCAAAACGAAATCATTGGGAAATTTCTTTGACAGCTGGGATTCGTACAGAATTGAGCAATTTTGGAGAAAAATGAAATTCAGAGAAGAAAGCTATGTTACTGTTTTTGTTCGTACAACCTTGAGAAATTCATAGTATTTCCTAAGGGAGCATCAATTTAAAGATTTGGGGCTTAGGGTTCGCGGGATTTGGGGTTACTTAAGAGGAATTGATACGGTTCATTTGGTGTGTTTTGTTGCATGAGGGAAAGAGAAAAGGAATAAGAGGTCTGATGGATTTATGTGTTTAGTGGGCCGGGTGTAGGAGGTATTGGGCCAAGAATTGGCTGATAAGTGGAGAGTCAAAAGAATGGTTAAAATGATTTAAAGAATTTCCATATTGCTTTGCAAATGTGGCCAGAATTAATTTAAAGGATAGTCGAAATGACTTAAAACATGGCCAAATTGATTTAGCTCGAAGTATAAGGCCATAATTAATAGAGATAAATTAACTTAACTAATTAGATAAGCTTCTACTTCCAACAATTGATAATAACTATTTTACAAAGTGTAATAACTTTATTTAAAACCAAAAAAAACTAATAATACAATCAATTTCTGATTTTAAATAAATTTTGAGAAGCAGAATAAAATATTTTCATTTTAATCATGCTTTTTCACTTGAAATAATTTCCAAAAATGTTTCCTCAAGTGTCACGACCTGATTTCTCAGGTTGTGATGACACCTACTATTCCTCACCAGTAGGTAAGCCGAACCTTTAGCCTGAAAAAATACGTAACGGTCTAATAAGAGAACAAGATAAAAGCAAAAGTAAAGCAAGACACAATAGGGAGGGAGGAAAGCAAAACGTACATAAGAATCCGCAAATACCTGGTATCAGTCAGTACAAGAGCTACTACAACATTAGGAGTACTAGACAGGAGTAAATATATGTATATATATATATAACAGTCTAAAAAATATAAAAGAAGACAAATCCCAAAGTAGAGGGAGACAAGTCACCTCCAGACAATAGAAGCTCATCCAAAATCTCCACATATGCAACACGGCACAAGGACAATATCAACGGTGATAACTCATCCTAGGGTCTTCCTTAGGGTAAAAGATGCAGAAGTATTGTATGAGTACCAAAACACGTGGTACCCAATAGGCATCATAGGCCAATTGAGCTCAAATAAGATAAAAGTATAACAATGTGAGAATATAGTAAACAGGTAAGAGAAGAGGAAAGATAAAGGCATTTCACTCACAAAGCCTAACACGAGTAAAGTAATGCAATGTAAAGCGACCTATATATAACCTAATCGAACCCCCATAAGTCAAGAAGATACACATATTAAAGCAATAACCCGAGCAGACCCCCATAAGCCCGTCAGGTGAAAAAACCTACAATTACCTAATACTGACCAATCTTAACCATAGAATGAACCCAATTAATGACATAGGCACCCAGGGAAGTGATATATGCTGGACTCAAACTGCACTACTAGATGTAACATAGAATAGTGGATGACAAGACTTCGACTGGGGTTTACTCAGTAAATATGCAAAATGCAGACACAAACCGGTTATTTATGTAATAGAAGTATGGCCGGACTTGAACTGGATATGATATGACAAGTAAATAGGAATGTCGGACTCAAACCGTATATAATGACATGTAAATATGGATTCTGGACTTGAACCGGACATAATATGATAAATAAACATAAATGTTGGACCCAAACTAGATAATATAATGAGTAAATATGAATGTCGGACTCAAACCGGATAAAATATGCAAGAAAGTATGAATGCTAGACTCAAACCAGAGATAATATGAATTTATGAGAGTTCGTACTTGAACCGGGACTAACCTCACCCAAATTTCCTTTAAGAAGACCATAATCAAACCATTAGACCAAGTTCTCACTTTTTTAGGAAACCATGTTGTTAAGACAAATTTACCAGCATGACTGAAGTTAATCAAATAATAACTCAGATAATGAAGTAGAGCTAAATCGATAACCATAATAGTATTAACCTACTTAAGCAGTAAAAGTCCAAGATTCAATAGTAAAAACAACACCAAAATAAAAGAGATATGAAGCGAGAAGTGCTAGGCTAGGTCCAAGTATCCCAAACCCCCTCCTAAAGCAGCTACCTGATATTTAAGCTAAGGATCCCAAATCTCTAATTCTACTCTAGATCATCTAAACCTTCTACATGGATTTTAATTTCCTAAATAATAGTATTCAATCACAGAATTTCCACCAACAATTTGCAAAATACTATGCAAATACCTTAAACGACCTAGTCTAGAAGAAGGTTAGCCATAACCTACCTTAAAGTCGAACACGCATGCTCACACCCACTACTCTGGAGCTTTTACTTTTTGGGAAGCCTCCGACTGCTGCCACACTATCATAGTAGTAGTCTATGCATTAAAATATGAATAATGATACCTATATTGTACTTTTACAATTCGGATCAAAATCGAGTGAAAAATCACCCATGGGGCCCGCATGCGATTTTCAAAAATAAAACCAGGGAACATATCCCTCAAGGGACAAGGCTTACATGCCCAAAATATTGAGCAATATGAGCTCCAAAAAGGGGCTCAAATCATCCCCCAAGTCCAAGAAGAAATCAAGAATTGAAATGAAGGAATTCACATAATTGAGGATCGGAAACATAATGCTTAAAGATGGGAGAAAGATCATGGACGAGAATTTACCACCCCCAACACTCCCTTAATAACCCACACTATATTTTGGTAAAGGATCTCCTCAACTTTGGTGGAAATCAGATAGGAATGTCTTGGAAAGTTTGAGAAATGAAGGAGAAGACATTATTTAAGTCAAAGATATTGACCTCCTGCGGTCCAATCAGCGCAGGTACGGTGATGCTTTTGAGACAAAAGTACCGTAGGAGCGGAGATCAAAAGTAACCTCCAGCTCTGCAGGTGGGGCACACGTGCCACAAGGGTAGCACCGTAGAGGTGGGAGAAGCAGTGCAAGTGCGGTGCCCTGTTGACTTTACCCAGCACCGCAGGTGCGGCCCAAAGCACACAGGCACACCATACCAGAACCAGCAATATCAACTACAAAAACTCACCCAAAAAGTCTCTGATTGTACCCTCGAGAATCATTCCAAGCCCCGTAAACACAAACCAAATATGCTACCCTACTAAAAATGGCATTCCAGAATCGACAAAATTCTTGACAAAGATTGTTTCGATGAAAAGTTTGCACCACTGACAAATCCATCATTAACTAAAAGAAACCCAATAACCCAATATGAGTCTGGAAGACTCAGTACCCGAACTAAAGGTCCCACTAGCCAAAAGTTGATGTTTTGGAGCTAATAGCACTGACATAATTTCCATTTGTGCCGTCCTCTCTAAATGTTCACCAAAGTCAATTTTTCTAGCTTTAAGAGTTTTAAAAATAGGGAAATGAGATTTAAACAAAAACAAACTAATTAGGAACCAAACAGTCAGTCCCGGCAAGTCATAAATGACCTATAGCCACTTTGGGAAGGCTCAAAACAAAGAAAATGAACGAAAACAAAGAAAATTACCCAGAGGGTCATTACATATCCACTACAAAAAGGACTTTCATCCTTGAAAGTCAAGAAGAGGGTAGTACTTGAGGGCTGGAATAGGTGAGGATACTGGGCCTATACATCATGCTCGGTCTCCCAGGTAGCCTCTTCGATAGGACGATGCCTCCACTTAACCTTGACCACTGTAATCTCCCTTGACCTGAACCGTCTATCATCCCAAGTTAAAATAGACACTGACTCCTCCTCAAAAGTCAAATGGTCATCTAACTGAACAAAATCCCACGGTAGCATGTGAGACTCATCCTGAATGTAGCTGCGAAGCATCGACATATGAAAAATAGGATGAATAGCAAAAAAAGTTGGAGTCAAGGCTAACTCATAAGCAACATCACCATATCCCTAATGAATCTCAAATGGACTGATATAACTGGGGATATGCTTGCCCCTCCTCCTGAATCTCATCACGCCCTTCATGGGCGATACAATGAAGAAATACCTAATCACCAACCCCAAACTCTAAAGCATGGTGCCCACCATCAGCATAACTCTTGTGCCTACCATGAGCTTCTTGAATCCTATCCTGAATCACCCAAACCTGGTCCAAGTACTCATGCAACAAATGAGTACCTTGCGGCTTGGCCTAAAAAAAATCAAACTACCCAATAGGAGACCTACACTGCCTACTATAAAAAGCCACGAATGGAGCCATTTGGATACTCAAATAATAACTATTATTATAAGAAAACTCCGCTAAGGGAAGAAACTTGTCCACTGCCCCAAAAATCAATAACATAGGCACAAAGCATGTCCTCTAGAACTTGAATGTTCGCTCAAACTGGACATCAGTCTGCGGATGAAATGTCATGCTATGATCAACCCGGGCACCAAACTCTGCCTGAAATTCCCTCTAAAAGGGATAAGTGATCTGCATACATCTATTGGAAATAATGGACACTGGTATACCATGATGACAGACTATCTCTCCCACACAGATCTGAGATAACCTCTCGACAATATAGGAAGACTGAACTAACAAGAAGTGAGCACACATAGTCAATGAGTCCACAATGACCCAAATTGTCATGACTCAGTTTCTCAGATTATGATGGCACCTACAATTCCCCTTTAAGCGAACCAATCCCCGTAGCCTAGAATGGTTATTAATGGACCACAACCTAAGCAAAGTATGCACAAAAAGGATAAAAGCATAAGAAAGTAAAGAAGACATAATAATAAGAGAATCAACCTAAATATATATATATATATAGAAACTGTACAATCGTATGACGTGGTATCAAAAGTACAAGAGCCACTACTAAAAAGGTATTGAGTACAAGAGAGTATAAAATAAAATATACAAGCATCCTAAATATACAAAAGAGTCAGCTACACAAAAGAAGAGATATAACATAGCCTCATTCACCAAGAGCTCACCTTATGTCTTGGATAGTCAAAAGCTGCACGATGTCGCCATGTCAACGGTGATGGACTACACTAGGATCTACACCAGGAATATGCAGAAGTGTGATATGGGCATAAATTACATAAGCAACTGGTACCCAGTAGGCATCATAGGCCAACTGAGCATATATAAAATGTAAAAGCAGTAGATAGCAGATAAGGAAAGAAAAGGGGTCACAGAAGCAAACAGAGTGAAGTACTTGGATGCTAGCAACATATAGAAGGCATAAAAGAATACAGGTAAACTAATGCTAGCCACATAAGATGTATCACAGAACATAACTAAAAGAGTAGAGAATAAACCTAGATTCTTGCAATAATAATAAATCACGAAAGCTTAATAAACAAGGCAGTGTACCGGTAACCTCAAATAAAGAGAGAGAAGGGAAGGCAACAAAACATAACTATGTTAACAATACAGCTCACAATGTAAGGATGATCAAAAAGTAAATTAACAGGTAAGTATAATAGAAATAAGCAAAATAAATCTACCTATAATTTTAACGAGTGCATTTACACCCGAGGAATGCATACAAGTGAAGACAAACCCTCTGGCATCACATACTACCAGAGCATACACTCAGCAAACAGCAAACAAGGGTTGAACCATGCATACAAATGAATAAAATGTTATGATATGCCAGTGATACCGTATGCACCTCCTTCGTTGCCCATAGGCCCAGCAGGTAGGACCCATGGAAGGCTTCCTCCATATACCCCACCTCAAGCACTCTCGGCCCATAGCCCCTAGTCTGAATCGACAAGGTCCATGGAGGTCTCAGAGACCACATAAAACCTTGTGAGATCGCAATATGAATGCCTAGAGTCTATCAAAGTCTAAAACTAGTAAAATCAGTAATAAAACCATGTCAAGAGCTTGTCCGGGCAGAGTCTAGTATTATTTCAAGTATAAGTATAAAAAACCAATATTTAATCCCTTTTTACTCCAATAATATCCATAAAACCTGTTTCAAATCCATTTATAGCCATTAATAATTGAAAATGTTCCCTCGGGGCCATGAAAAGTGAAAAACCAATGATAGTTAGGCTCGTAGCCATGTAGTAGTGATAAACCAATACATAAAAGCTATTTCATTATCATGATTTGCTTAGATACATTCAACAGCTTAATATCAACCTACTGGCCCTGCACAGGCTCATTCCGCTTTATAGAAAAGAAATTTACTAGCAAGAAATCATGAATCAATATCCGAGACTGATGGACACTTTCCAAATATCCCACCATCTATGGTCCAAAGGCATATGCAAAGGACACTCTCGGCCGTAAGGGGTAACACTACCATACTAACTCAAATACTAAAGTAGAGAAGTAAGAATGAAAAACAAGGATGTGGACAAGGTCTGGGGTGCCAACCTAGTAAATCCAACCCAAGGGTGCTAAATAGTACAATTACATTCTATATAGGCCAAGTCAAAGATAGGTAAGACATATCCTACCTAGCGTCCGATATCCTACCTAGCGTCCGATAAAAAGTGACTGGAAAGATATTGCCTGAGCCCAAACTACTCCAGAAATCCTGAATAGCGATCAAACTATAAAAAACATAATCTACTCGTCAATATGAAGCTAACAATACCCATAATGCTAATAATTTAGTTGGGTCGAAATAAAAGTCAAAACAGGCCCCGTGGGCCCCGCAACCTGAAATTGGAAATGGAAGTTACCACTAGATTCCCAACACTACCTGGAGTACATGCTCAAAAATTGAGCATAATTCGTGAAAATAAGGTCTAAAACTGCCCTTAAATGCCAAGAACAAATTGAGAATCCAATGGTGAATGAACGATAATTAAGGAAGGAAAACGTATAATTCAAAGGCGGGAAATCAACCACGGACAAGGAGTATACTACCCCAACACTCTATGAAGAAACCACAGTGATAAAAGATCTTGGATCTCTAAAACAATGGTGGAGAACAGTTTGAATGAAGAAGAAAATGAAGGAGAATGACTATATACTGCCAGGGGTCCTTCATCTCAATCGCGAAGGACCCCATACGATCATGATGAACACGATGACTAGACCATGGGGACCCGTCACCCTTTGCTCATTGCAATTGCGAGGTTCTTTCTCGTGACCGTGATAAAGTCCCTACCCCTTTCTTATTCATAACCACATGACCTTCATCATAATCGCGCGAAGGGGACCTCGTGGTCACGATGCCCAAAGAGGTAGACAATCATGATTACAAAAACTCCCTCATGGTCGCGATTAAGGCGTAAGGCCTACACCTGCAACAGCAAACCCCAACTTTCTAAGGCTAAAAATTCACCGGATGAGTCCAGGGGGTTCATGTGGGGCGGCGCGCGCACAAATAAACTATGCTACCCAACCATAAATGGTATTTCTGACTCAATAAAATTGATGAAATTCCCATACGAGGTTTATTTAATGAAAAGTTGGCCCCATGCCCAAAAACCAACCGTTGACCAAAACAGAAATCAATAACCAAAAATGAGTCCAAAAGCTTAGGGACCCGAACCAAAGGTCCCTCTAGCCCAAAGTCGATATTCTTGAGCTAACAGCGCTGACGGAATTCCCATTCGAGGCCATCCTCTCCGAATGTTAACAAAAGCCAAATTTCCAACTCCAACTGTCTTAAAATCTCAAAAAGTTAGATAATACGATACCGAAAGCTCCAGGCTCTGACCAAGGGTCCAATTAGACCAAAATCCACGCTCCGGAGCTAAGGGGACAGTCAGAATTTGATTTTGAGCATGCTTGCTAAGTATTTTCACTAAAGTCAACAATTTCCTATCTTAAAGCTCTACAATAGGGAAATGGTCATAAAGACCTAATGAATGACTCAAGTACCGAACCACTGGTCCCAACAAGTTATAAATGACTTAGGGCCATTACAGGTAAGCTCTAACAGTACAAACAAAGTGAAAATGCGAAGATGACCACAAGGGTCATTACAACATCCACTACTAAAAAGGATTTTCATCCTCGAAAGTCATGGAAATGGAGTACCTGAAGTCTAAAAAAACTGTGAATACAAAGCCCGCATCACTCTCGGTCTCCCAGGTAGCCTTCTTGACTGTTTGGTACCTCCACTAAACCTTAACCACATGAATCTCCTTGGACCTCAATCTCCTAACATCTCTGGCTAGAATGGCTTCTGGCTCCAAAACAAAAGCCAAACTGTCATCTAACTGCACTAAAGCCCACTGTAACACATTTGACTCATTAGGAACATAACGCTACAACATAGATACATGGAAGACAAGGTGCATAGCTTAGAACATAGGTGGCAAAGCTATTAAATAAGCAACATCACTACCCCTCTTAAGAATCTCAAATGGCCCAATATATCTGGGGCTGAGCATGCCCATCCGGCCGAATCTCATCACACACTTCATGGGTGACCCTTGAAGAAATTCCCGATCACCAACACCAAACCCTAAGTCACAAAGTCTATGGTCTGTGTAGCTCTTTATCCTACTCTAGGTTACACAAAGCCTGTCCTAAATCACCCAAACTCTTTCTAAGGAGTCACAAAGTATATTTGTACTGTGCAGCCGAGATTCAAAACCGTCAAACCAACCCACTAGCAATCTGCAATGCCTACCATACAATGCCTCAAAAGGCGCCATGCAAATACTCGAGTGATAATTGTTATTATAAGCAAACTCCATTGAAGGCACATACTGATCCCATGAACCCCAAAAATAAATAACACAAGCTCATAACATATTCTCCAGGACCTGGATAGTCCTCTTGGATTGACCATCTATCTGAGAATAGAATGTAGTGCAGAGCTGAATCGTTGTACCAATGTCTTGCTTAATAGTCATCCATAACTAAGATGTAAATTGAGTACCACGATCAAAAATAACAAAAGTTAGAACCCTATGCAAATGGACAACCTCTCGGAGATAAATGTGAACCAGCCTCTCTGCACTATAAGAAAAATGAACCGGCAAGAAGTGTGAAGATTTAGTCAGCCTATCAACAATAACCTAGATAGAGTCAAACCATTAAGAAGTGCGTGGAAGACGTGCTATGAAGTCTATAGTGATATCCTCCCACTCCCACTAAGGAATAGGAAGTCTCTACATCAATTCACCAGGTTTCATGTGCTCGAACTTAACCTGCTGGCAGTTCAAGTACTGAGATACAAACTCCGCTATGTCCCTCATCATACCACTCCACCAGGAGAGCTATCACAAGTCTCTGTACAACTTACCTGTGCTCGGATGAATGGAACATATCCAACAATGAGCTTCATGGAGAATTGACTGTATCAAGTCCCCAACTCTCAGAACACAAAGGCGACCATCAAAATCTAAAGTAGTCATGCTGGACTCACCCCATAAAACCTTATCACGAATATCACATAAACACTAATCCTCAAAGTGATGTTGCTAAATCTGATCAACCAGAGTAGAACGGACCTTAACATTGGTAAGAACTCAGTTAGGATCTGACAAATTAACACTAACCAAAAAGGTAGCCAAGGATTGGATGTTCAAGGCCAACGGCTGCACCAAAACTAAAACAGACACCAATCTTCCCATACTTATTGCCTTCTGGCTCAAGGCATCCGCTACCATGTTTGCCTTGCCCGGGTGGTACAAAATAATGAAGTCATAGTTCTTTAGTAACTCAACCCATCTCCACTGCCTAGAGTTCAGCTCTCGCTGACTCGTGATGTACTGAAGACTACGACGGTCGGTGTAAATCTCACAGTGAACTCCATACAGATAGTGCCTCTAGATCTTGAGGGCGAAGACAACTTCCACCAACTCTAAGTCATGAATGGGGTAGTTGCACTTATGATCCTTTATATACCTCGACGTATATGCTATCACTCAACCCTGCTACATCAACACACACCCAAGACCAACTGACGAAGCATCATAATACACTAAAAAGATCTGACCATCAACTGGCAATGTCAACACCGGAGTTGAAGTTAATAAGGCATTAAGAATCTTGAAGCTACCCTCCCACTGATTAGATCGCTGAAATAGGACATCCTTCCTAGTCAACCTAGTCAAAGGTACTGCTATAGAAGAAAAGCCCTCGATGAATCGTCTGTAGTATCCTGCTAACCTAAAAAAACTATGAACCTTGGTAGGAGTAGTAGGCCTTGGCTAATCTTGAACGACTTCAATCTTTAATGGATCCACCCTAATCCCATCCTTAGACACCATATGTCCTAGGAATTCTAATGACTCAAGCTAAAACTTGCACTTTGAGAACTTGGAATAAAGTTAGTGATCTCTCAAAGTATGGAGTACGATCCCCAAATGTTGATCATGCTCCTCCCTACACCGCGAGTATATAAATATATCATCAATGAAGACTATCACAAATGAATCTAGGTACGACATAAGCTGTTAGGGCATTGGTCAGCACAAAAGACATCACCAGGAACTCATAATTGCCATAACGTGTCTTGAATGTTGTCTTAGGGATGTTCTCAGCCCTAATCCTCAACTTGTGGTAGCTTGACCTCAAATGTATCTTAGAGAATGTTGTTGCATCCTGAAGTTGATCAAACAAGTCATCTATACGTGGGATCGGATACTTGTTCTTTATAGTCACCTTATTATGCTGTCGATAATTAATACACATCTGCATTGAGCCTTCTTTCTTTATCACAAATAGAACTAGAACACCCCAAGGAGACACACTCAGTTTGAAGAAACCCTTAAATAATATGTCGTGAAGCTGAACCTTAAGCTCCCTCAACTCAGCTAGAGCCATATGATACGAAGTAATGGAAATGGGCCTCATACCCATCTCTAAATCAATGGCAAAGTGTATATCACACACAGGTGGAACGCATGGAAGGTCAGTAAGAAACATATCTAAAAACTCTCTAACCACAGGGACTGACTCGGGAGAATAAGTGTAGGTGCTAATATCTCGGACATATGGTAGATAAGCTAAACACCCACATAAAATCAACTTCCTAGCCTAAAGACAAGAAATGATCACAGTTGGTGCGTGGACAAGAGAAACCTACCACATAAATGGGGATACGCCAAGCATGGCTATGGTAGTGGTCTTGGTAAAACAATCCAAAACCCCTCGGTGAGGGGATAACTAGTTCATGCAAAGAATCACATCAAAGTCTAGCATATCTAAAATTATCAAACCAGCCCAAGTCTTAAGACCATTAATAGCTATCAAGCATGATTTAACAACACGATTAACTACTAAAGAATTGCCTACCAGGGTAGCAACAGATACAGGAAAAAATAATGGCTCACTAGCAAACCCCAAGCAAGGAACTAAGTACATTGAAGTATATGTGCAAGAAGAACCAGTATCAAATAAATATGAAGCAGACTGCTGGAAGACAAAGATCGTACTTGTGATCACCATATCTAAGGCCTGTGCCTCCAGTCTAGCAAAGATGACATAGAACTGATGCCTACCTCTACCTAACCATATTCCATCTCAACCACCTGACCTACCATGTTAGGCACTAACCCTACCTTATACACCATCTCCTCTAACCTATGGTTACACTACTCTCACAGGCTAATCCATCTTGCTTAACTGTACCCCAATGGGGGAAATCTTTGTCAAAGTAACAAATAATACCACACTCGTAGAAAGGCCTTGATGGCCCACCCTGGAGTGATGAACTAGCTAAACCTATATGGCCAACATGGACTGATGACCCAGATGATATACCCCTCGATGAGTGACTGATCTCGTCCCACTAAACCCATGCTAACCACTGTAAGCAAGATGACTATCATAACCATGATCAAACTGAGGCCCACCGAAAGCCTAAAGTAATGTCTAAACTGGCCTGGATGCTTCTGTGGCTATATCCTCTACCCCACTGACCTGAACCTCTAACACTGGAGCTGGAACAACTGTAACTGCACATATGGCATGGCCTCTTATATCTGTCCCTAGGGTCTTGGTTATGTAAATCCTCAATAGTGCGGGCATGGTCTGCTATTGCCTGAAACAGCCACCCATTAGCAACTAGTATCTCTGTACTATAATGCAGCTCAGTCTACAACCCCCAAAAAAATCGATGAACCCGTTCTAGCTCTTTAGGAATAATCATAGCGCTAAATGGAGCTAACTGGTGAAAGCGGGTTTCATACTCAAACACTGTCATAGACACCTGCATCAAGCGGGTAAACTGCTCCCTACGGCGCTCAAAGTCACTCTTTTGCAATAACTTGGCCATAAAGGCCTTATAGAACTACCTCCATGTCAACTGAGCAGACTGAGGGTGCCTGCAAGCTAACTGGGCCCTCCACCAAAGCTTAGCTGGCCCCTCCAGCAGATAGGTGGTATAATCCAATCTGTAGGTATCCAACTGACCAAGGTGATGAAACATCTCCTCACAGGTAGAAATAAAATCATAGGCATCCTGCCTGGGAGTACCAGAGAATCTCAGTGGGGATAGTCTCAGAAAACAACCCAATGCCTTCTTCTCAAACTCTGACATAACTGGGCAAGGAGCTTGAGGCTGAGCAACTATAGGCACTAAAAGGACTTGTACACGAGGAGCTACAGTAGCAGGCTGCGCTCTTGAACTTTGAACACCCAGGGTTTACCCCTCAGTGGATGTCTAATCCATATCACAAGGTTGACCTCAACAATACTCAAAAACTGAAGAAGTACACTCCCGATATCTAGTGAAGGAACTGGGGCTGGTGCTAATGCTGATGCTACTTCTGGCCCCTGGTCCATAGGATTCTTGTCCAAAACTAGCTCAGGCTCATACTCAGCCTCAAGAGTTCTAACTGGTGTTGTTGCTTAGGCACGTCCTCGACCTCTACCTCTACGTCCACTCCCGCCCCTAGCTGGAGCTGGAGGTGCAGGTGCTGAAGCCCACCCTCATCCACTGTTGAAGATCTTGTACGAACCATCTAGGATAAGACACATGATATTGAAGCAAGAGAATACTCATGTTTCCTAAAATGCCACTGTAGCCTCCCGAAGATAGGGTACAGACGTCTCTGTCACGATCTGCAGGACTCTACTAGACATAGGCTCATATACTGATGAAATCGATGAACCTAGGCAATTATACAAAGCTATCACAACCTAATTTCTCAGGTTACGATGGTACCTACAGCCCACCTGTAGTCAAACCAATCCTCGTAGCCCAGAATAGTTAGTAATGGGCCACTACCTAAGCAAAGCGAGCACAAGAAGGATAAAAGCGGAAGAAAGTAAAGAAAACATAATAAGAAGATAAGCAACCTGAACATATATATATATATATAGAAACTACACCATCTCACGACATATATCAAAAGTACAGGAGTCACTACTAAAAAGGTACAGAGTACAAAATAAAATATACAAGCATCTCTTTATATACAAAGGAGTAAACTACGCAAAAGAAGAGATATAGAAAAGCACCAGCCACAAGGAGCTCACCCGATGTCTCAGTTAGACAAAAGTTGCACGAGGTCCCCATGTCAATGCCAATGGCCCACACAAGGATCTACACCAGAAAGATGCAAAAGTGTAGTATGAGTACCAATTGCATAAGCAATGGGTACCCAGTAGGCATTATAGGCCGACTGAGCATATATAAAATGTAAAAGTAGTAGATACAAGATAAGGAAAGAAATAGGGTCATAGAAGCAAACAGAGTGAAGTACGCAGAAGCTACAAACAGATAGAAGGCATACAAAAATACAGGTAAACTAATGCTAGCTACAGAAGATGTGTCACAAAACACAGGTAAAAGAGTAGAGAACGCACTTGGATCCTTGCAATAACAATAAATTAGGAAATCTTAATAAACAGGGTGGTGTACTGGTTACCTTAAATATAGGATGAGAAGGAAAGGAAACCAAACATAAATATGCTAAAAATACAGTTCACAAGGTAAGGATACTCTAAAATTAAACTAGCAAGTAACTATAATAAGAATAAGCAAAACTAATCTACCTACAATTCCAACGAGCTCACATACACCCGAGGAATACATACAGGTTAAGACAAACCCTCTGGCATCCCGTACTACTAGAGCGTACACTCAGCAAATATCAAACAAGGGTGGAACTATAAATACAAATGAATTATAAGCTATGATATGCCAGTGACACCGTATGCACCTTCTCCGATGCTTGTAGGCCCAACAGATAGGACTCATGAAAGGCTTCCCCCGTATACCTCTACTTACCCACATACCCCTCCTTCGGCACTCTCAGCCCGTATCCCCTAGTCCAGATTGTCAAGGTCCATGCGGTTTTTGAGACCACATACCAACTCTGAAGATCTCATCATGCATGCCCATAGTCTATATGGGTCTAAAACCAGTAAAATCAATAATAAAACCATGTCTAGAGCTTGGCCTAGCCGAGTCTAGTATCATCTCAAGTATAAATATGAAAACCAACATTTAATCCCTTTTTACTCAAAGAAGATCCATAAAACCAATTTCAAATCAATTTATAGCTATTAATAATTGAAAATGGGACCTCGGGGCCATTCAAAGTGAAAAAACGAAGATAGTTAGGCTTGCAGCCATTAGTAGTGATAAATCAATGCAAAAAAGCTCTTTCATGATAATGATATGCCCATATACATTAGTCAGCTCAATATCAACCTACTGACCCTGCACAGGCTCATTGTGCTCTACATCACATATAACATGCTAGCAATCAAAAATCAATGTACGAGACTCACAGTCACTTCCCAAATATCCCACCATCTATGGTCCAAAGGCATAAGCAAAGTCCACTCTGTGTCGTAAGGAATAATATTACCATACTAACTCAAATACTGAAGTAGAGAAGTAAGAACGGACAACAAGGAAGCGGACAAGGTCTGGGGTGCCAACCTGGTATACCCTACCAAGGATACTAAATAGTACAATTACATTTTTTGTAGGCCAAGTCTAAGATAGGTAAGCCATAGCCTTCCTGACATTCGAATGGAAATACATCACCCAAGCCTAAACTTTTAAGGGAAGCCCAAATAGTGATCAAACTATCATAAACATAATCTTCTCGTAAATATGAAGCTAATGATACCCATAATGCAAATAATTCACCTGGTTCAAAATAAGGGTCAAAACAGGGTCCATGGGCCATGCAACCCAAAATTAGAAATGGATGTTACCAAAAGGTTCCCAACACTTCCAGGAATATATGCTCAGAAATTGAGCATAATCCAGGCAAGAAAAGGTTCTAAAATAGCCCTTAAATCCCAAGAACAAATTGAGAATCAAATGGTTAATTAATGGAAATTAAGGAAGGAAAACATATAATTTGAAGGAGGGAAATCAACCACGGACAAGGATTATACTGCCTCAACACTCTATGAAGAACCCACAGTGAAAAAGGGACTTAGAGCTCTAAAGCAATGGTTGAGAACAGTTTGAATGAAGAAGGAAATGAAGGAGAACTACTATATACTGCCAGGGGTCCTTTATCGCGATCGCGAAGTACCCTACGCGTTCCTTTTGATAACGCTGGATAGACCATCGCGATCGCAATGATCAGCCACATGGTCGCGATGAAGAAAAAGACAGGGCCTTCATCGGGTCCTGAGAAAGAACCTCGCAATTGCGAAGAGAAAAGAGTATTGGGTCCACAGGACCTTCATCATGATCGCGTGAATGGGACCTCGCGATCGCGATACCCAAAGAGGAAAACCATCATGATTGTGT
Organism: Jaltomata sinuosa; assembly: GCA_003996215.1. Lineage (NCBI taxonomy): Eukaryota > Viridiplantae > Streptophyta > Magnoliopsida > Solanales > Solanaceae > Jaltomata > Jaltomata sinuosa. The sequence continues at coordinate 363,677 of QJPP01000206.1, forward strand.
GTCCTCCCTCGCAATCACTATTAAGGCTTGAGGCCTGCACTTGTAAAAATAATCAACAACTTTCTAAGGCTTAAAATCCACTGGATAGGACCATAGGGTTCATCCGAGGCCCCGCGTGTGTAACTGAACTATGCTACCTTACTATAAATGGCATTTTAGACTCAACAGAATCAATCAAATTCCCATATGAGGTTGATTTAATGAAAAGTGGGCCCCATGCCCAGAAACCAACCTTTAACTAAAACAAAACTCAATAGCCCAAAACGAGTCCAGAAGCCTTGAGACTAGAACCAAAGGTCCCTCTAGTCCTAAATCGACATTCTGGAGCTAACAGTGCTGACAAAATTCCCATCCAAGACTGTCTTCTTCAAATGTTGACCGAAGCAAAACTTCTAACTCCAACTAACCTGAAATTTTTACTAGGGGTCCAACCAGAACAAAATCAGTGCTCCAGAGCTAGCGAAACAATTAGAATTTGATTCCCAGTATACTTGCTAAGAATGTTAACTAAAGTGAATAATTTCAGAAGATAAAGCTCTACAATAGGGAAATGGTCATAAAGACCTAATGAATGGCCTAGGTACAAAACCACCAATCCTAGCAAGTCATATATGACTTAGGGCTATTACAGGTAAGCTCTAACAGTACAATGAAAGCAAAAACGTGAAGATGACCAGAAGGGTCATTAAATAAATGCTATCAAAACCCCAAAAAGTATGCAGTAACCTAATCACAAAATCCATAGTAACCCACTCCTACTTTCACTCAGGAATATGTAACTTTGAAACAAACTACCAGGCCTTAAATGCTTGGACTTCACTAGCTGATAGTTCGAGCACAAAGATACGAACTCTACTATATCCCTCTTCATCTCGCTCCACTAGTAATATTGTCTCAAGTCCCTATACATCTCAGATGCCCCTAGATGAATGGAATATCTAGAAGAATGAGCATCCTGCAATATCAACTAAATCAAGTCACCAACCCTCGAAACATAAATATGGCCATCAAATCTCAAGATCCCCTCTGAATCTCAGGCAAACTTCCTAGACTCACAACTCAACACCTGATCTTTGAGACAACAAAGTTGACTATCCTCAAACTAATGCTCTCGAATATGCTCTAGCAATGTAGACTGAGCCTTAACTCGAGTAAGGATCCACCCCCGATAATAAATATCAAGTCGAACTAACTGATTATCCAAGGACTTGATGTCTAAGGCCAACGATCTTTTTCAAACTTATAAGAAAGCCAAACTCCCCATATTCACTGCCTTCTGGATCAAAGCATCTGCTACCATATTTGCCTTGCCCATATGATATAAAATGGAGATATCATAGTCCTTCAGCAACTCAAGCCACCTATGTTGCCTCGAAGTAAGATCCATCTAGCTAAAAATGTACTAAAGGATATGATGGTTGGTGAATATCTCAATATAAATACCATACAGGTAATTCCTCAAAATCATAAGCGTGAAAACCATCGCTTCCAACTCCAAGTAATAGGTGGGGTAGTTTCACTCATGCACCTTTAAATGTCTTGAAGCGTACACTATCACACAACCCTGCTGCATCAAAACACAACTAAAACCCATACCTGATGCGTCACAATAAACTGTAAAACCCTAGCCCTCAATTGGTAGAGTCAATATTGGAGTTGTAGTCAATAAGGACTTGATCTTCAGAATGCTCAACTCACACTTATCATACCACTAAAATGGGACATCCTTCTTAGTCAGTCTACTCAAAGGTGTTGCACTGGAAGATAAGGCCTTGATGAACCGTCTGTAATAACCAGCCAGCCCAACAAAACTCCAAACCTCGGTAGGAGAAGTTGGTCTAGCCCAATCACAAACTACCTTAATCTTTACCAGGTCTACCATAATCCCATCTTGGGACACTACGTGCCCCAATAGTGCTACAGACTCAAGCCAGAACTCGCACTTCAAACACTTGGCATAAATCTGCTAATCTCTCAAAGTCTGGAGCACAATCCTCAAATAATGCTCGTGCTCCTCCCTACTCCTCGAATCTACAAGAATGTCTCCAATGAATTCTATAATGAAGGATTCCAAATACAGCCCAAAAAAGAAGTTTATCAAGTCCATGAATGTTGTTCGAGAATTGGTCAACCCACAAAACATCACCAGGAACTCGTAATGGCCGTAGCGAGTCCTGAAGTTTATCTTAGGAAAGTCTGCTACCTGAATCCTCAACTTATGGTAGCTAGATCTCAAGTCAATATAAGAAAATATGATGGCCCTATGAAGCCAATCAAATAGGTCATCAATACGCGGCATCAAATACTTTTTTAACAATCACCTTATTAAGATACCGATAATCAACACACATATGCATCGAGCCATTTTTTTTTTCTTTTTTAAAAAAAAGGTGCACCCTATGGAGAAATACTCGACCAGATAAAACCCTTACCCAAAAGGTCCTAAAGTTGAACACTAAGCTCCCTGAACTCTGCAGGATCCATATAGTAAAATGGAATAGAAATAGGCCTGGTGCCCAGCTCAACATCAATAGCAAAGTTTATATCACGTTCAGGATGGATGCCATGTAAGTTAGTAGGAAAGACATCGGTAAATTCCTGGACCACGGGAATAGAACCTAGTAAGGGAACCTCAGCACTAACATAATGAATATATGCAAGATAGGCTAGACACCCCTTTGACACCAAACTCCTAGCTGAATATAAGAATTGACCCCTATTGGCACGTGACTAACAGAACCCTACCACACAATTGGGGGAATGCCAGGCATATCTAAGATAATGGTCTTGGCGAAGTAATCCAAGAGCTCATGATGAAGGGATATCCAGTCCATGCCCAGAATAGCATCAAAATCAACCATATCAAGTACAACTAGATCTGCCCAAGTGTCATACTCCCGTATAGTCACAACACATGATCTAAATACTCAATCAACTAATAAAAAATCACCTACAATAGTAGCTATAGACAAGGGCACATGCAAAGGCTCAATAGACAATCTTAACCAAAAAGAAAACTAAATAGACATATAGGAATATGTGGAGCCTGCATAAAATAAAATAGATACTGGTAGACGCCACACTGAAATTATATATGTAATCATGGAATCTGAAGCCTCTGCCTCTGGTCTACTCGACACGAAAAATAACTAACTATGCCAATTACTGGTTTGAGAACCCGCATGACCACTGGTCCTTCTTGGCTGAGCACTGCCACGAACACCCCTACCTCTCTCAGTACCAGCTTTGGCTAGTGTAACTACTGCTCTAAAAGGCTGAGTCACTGCCGAAGAATCAACCATTCTACACCGGGGACACTCTCAAGAATAGTGACTAAACTTTCTTCAATCATAACAACCACTAGGAGTTCTGCCCTATTTAGAAGTACCCACTTAACTAGAATCTCCTACACAACCTAAAGACCTAGAATTTGAACCCCACAAATACTTACCGAAGCTATGACTGCTATACCTAAGCTGACTACCATTAGAAAGCTCAAGTGAGGCCTACACAAACCTACTAGCCATAACATACCATTGTTGTTGACCTTTACCAAAAGAATCTCTATGACAAAACTGGGGCCCAATGTAGCTGCCTCGGTTACAATGCCTCTTATTACTGCCCCCTTGAGCCACATGATGAATGCTCTCAACAGTACAAGTGTGATCAACCACATCTAAAAAGGACTAGCCCAAAGATACTATACTCTCCGTATATAGGTGAAGCTGACGTCTTAACCCTCTAATAAAGGAACACACCCTCTCGGGTTCAGTAGACAGAATCATAGTTTCATATCCAGATAGCTTGTGGAATCTCGACTTATACTCTACAACAATCATAGAACCTTGCTCTAACTTTGAGAATGTATCACAAAGTCTCTTACACTCACTATGAGGCATATACTTCCCTAAGAAGGCCTCATAGAACTGTGACCATATCATAGAAGGGAACCCAGATAGGTTACTCTCTGAATAAGCTCTCTACCAATGCCTCCAAAGGCCATCAAGCTATAAAGTGGTGTAGTCTGCCCCATGGGACTCCTCTAGATCGAGGTTATGTAACCTCTCCCAACAACTAGTAAGAAACTCATAGGCATCCTCTCCTAGGGCGCCCGTAAATCTCAGAGGTGCCAATCTAAGAAACTGACCCAACATCTTCTTCTCCTCAGAAATCATGACTAGTCGATCGGCCACTCGATTAACTAATTGAACAAGTGGTACCTCTATATGGGGAGCCACAATGGAAGACTATGATCCCGTACTATAAATACCGTGGGCCTCTCCCTGAGCTGAAGTCTGTGGCGTGCCTCCCAAAGCACTTAATGACTAGGATATGGCTGCCTGGAGTGATGGAAAAATTGCATGCCTGGGTGGATTCTGGGTTGGTCCCTGCCCTACCAGCTGCTGGTGAGGTAGATCTGTTGGTGCTATCTATTAAGCAAACTCAGGCCCCTGATCATAGTCAAGCTCTGGTGATGGCTCTCTATCCTAGCACTGAGCCGATGCTGCAGCTTGAGCCCAACCTCAATCTTGGGGTCAACCTTTACCTCCGCCCTAGCTAGGGTCCTAAGTGAAAGCGCGAGGACGTCACCCTCGGCCACTATAGCCTTTATCCTAAGCATCTGAGAAAGAATGAAGCAAACAACATTCAGAAGTTGATAAAGGTCCAGGACGCACAATAGAGAATAAAAAAGATGTGATTTTCCTAAGAATTCCATGTATCCTCTAGAAGATAGGATACGTATATCATCGTACTGATCTGTGAGACTCTACTAGACACTTGCTCCTGTACCAATGAGGGCTATAATACCAATCTATCACAACCTAATTTCTCAGGTTTTGATAGAACCTACTATTCCCAAATAGTAGGTAAGCTGAACCCTTAGCCTAGAACAACACGTAACAAGCTAATAAGAGAACAAGATAAAAGTGGAAGTAAAGCAATACATAATTGGGAAAGAGAAAAGCAAAACATACCTAAGAATCCCCCAAGACCTGGTATCAGCCATTACAAGAGCTACTAAAACATAAAGAGTACAAAACGGGAGTAAATATATATATATACAATAGTCTCTAATATATAAAAGAATACAAATCCCAAAGTAGAGGGAGATAAGTTAGCTCTGGAGGCTAGAATCTCACCCTAAATCTCCAAATCTTCAACTCAGGAAAATGATATCATTAATGGTGATAACTAATGCTAGGGTCTCCATCAGGGAAAAAGATGCAAAAGTATAGCATAATTACTAAAACATGCAGTAACAAGTAGGTATCATAGGCTGAATGATCTCAAATAAGATAAAAGTATAATAGCGTAGGAATATAATAAATAGGTAAGAGAAGAGGGGTCAAAAAATAAATTACAGGTCAAATCTAGGTACCATGGGAAAAAATAAACGCATTTCACTCACAAAGTCTACTAGAAGTAAAGTAATGCAAATTAAAGTGACCTAGTTATAACCTAATCGAACTCCCCTAAGTCTTGAAGGTACACACATTAACAAGAAATACACCGAGCAGACCCCCATAAGCCCATTGGGTGCAAACAACTACAATCACCTAATACCGACCAATCCTAACCAGAGAATGAACACAATTAATGACATAGGAACCCAGGAAGTGATATACTCTAGACTCAAACCGCACTCCTAGATGTAACTTAGAATAGAGAACGACCAGACTTGTATGGGGCTTATTTAATAAACATGCAAAACCTAGACTTGAACTTGTTATTTAAGAAGTATAAGTATGGCCATACTTAAACCGAATATGATATAACAAGTAAATAAGAATTCTGGACTCAAACCAGATATAATGACATGTAAATATAGATGTCAGACTTGAACCAGACATAATATGATAAGTAAACATAAATGCCAGACTCAAGTCAGATAATATGATGAGTAAATAGGAATGTCGAACTCAAACTAGATATAATCTGCAAGAAAGTAGGAGTGCCATACTCAAACTAGATATAATATGCAATTATTAGAGTCCAAACTTGAATTGGGACTAAACTAACCCATGTTTCCTTTAAGAAGACCCTAATCAATCCGTCAGACCTAGTTCTCACTTTTTTTTGGGTCAAAAACCTTGTTTTTAAGCCAAATTTACCAGCATGATCGAAGATAAACGAATAATAACTCAGATAAAAAAGTGGAGCTAAACTGATAAATATAATAGTACTAACAAGTTCGAGAAGTAAAAGTCCAAGATTTAATGGTAAAAATAGCACCAAGATACATGAGATATGAATCAAAAAGTGCTAGGATAGGTCAAATTCCCCCAAGCCCCCACCTAGAGCAGCTACCCGATACTTAAGCTAAGGATCCCTAATCTCGAATTCTTCTCAACATCATCTAAATCAACTACATGGTTTGTTAATTTCCTATATAATAGTACTCAACCACAGAATTTCTACCAACAATTGGCATAATACAATACAAATACCTTAAACAAGCTAGTCTAGAAATAGGTAAACCGTAACCTACCTAAAAGCCAAACACATTTGCTTTGACCCTCTACTCTGGATCTTTTCCTTTCTAAAAAGCCTCAAACTTTTGCCACGCTATCATAATAGTAATCTATGTGCTAAAATATGAACAATGATACCCATATAGTAATTTTACAATTTGGGCCAAAAATTGGGTGAAAAATCACCCGTAAGGCCCGCATGTGAATTTCAAAAATAAAACTAGGGAACATGTCCTTCAGGAGACAAGGGTTATATCCCAAAATATTGAGAAATTGTATCTCCAAAAATAGGCTCAAATAATCCCTTATGTCCAAGAAGAAATTAGGAATTGAAATGAAGGAATTCATGGAATTGAGGGTTGGAAACATACAGTTTAAAGATGGGAGAATGATCATGGACGAGAATTTACCACCCCCAACACTACCTTAATAACCCACACTGGATTTGGGTAGTTCCTAGCAGATTCAGATCAGCAGCTAACACTGCAACTATATTTTGTTGACTATGGGAAGATTATCAATACTATCATAGCCTATTCTATGTGTACTGCAGAGGAAAGACTTAACCTTTGGGCTGATATTTATTCATTAGGTCATTGAATTACAGATCCTTGGCTTGTTGGTGGTGATTTTAATGTCATCCTGAATGATGAGGAGAAAATTGATGGACTCCCTATTTTTCCATAAGAATATGAGGATTTTGCTTTCTCTATAAACTTATATGAATTATATTACATCCATTTTAAAGGAAGTCCTATCACTTGGTGGAATGGTAGAGCTTATATGGCTTGCATATTCAAGAGATTAGACAGGATTTTAGCTAATCAGGTTGTCTTAGATTCATTTGGTTGTGTGGAGATAGAGCACATAGCTAGAACTAGGTCAGACCATTCACCCATTTTACTCAAGTGTGGAGGACACTCTGTAAATTTCCCTAAACCTTTTAAATTCTTAATGTTCTGGACTGAAAAACCACAGTTCATGGAGGTAGTAAGAAGAAACTAGATCATAGAAGAGACTAGAGATATTTTCATTGATCTCAAGTATAAAATAAGGAAAAGAAAGCTGGCTCTATATTCTTGGAGAAGGGAAACTTATGGAGATATTTTCAAGTAGCACATGCTGCCAACATAATTATTTTACAGAGAGCACATGCTGAGTTATAGCTATACCTGCACTATATAGAGGAGTTATGGAGGCAAAAGTCTAGTGCTCAGTGGTTCTCAGAAGGTGACAGAAACACTAGATTCTTTCACAGCATTGTAAAGGATAGAAGAAAGAGATTGAATATCAAAAGGAACCTTAAGAATGATGGGAATTAGGCTGAAGATCCTGATCAGATAGATGATAAAGCTGAATCATTCTTTAAAGAATAGTTTACTTGAATTGACAACTTTAGAGAATGGTCTTTGATACAGGAAATCCCATTAGTGATCACTGCCAAAGAAAATACCTATTTGAATAGTTCCTTTCTATGGAAGAAATTTAAAAGGTGGTTTTTGAATTAAGTGGGGATAGGGCTAGTGGCCCAGATGGTTTCTATGATCATTTATATCAGTCATGCTAGGATATTGTAGGGAATGATATAGAAAAGGTTGTTACTGCTTTTTTTGAAGGCTATACTCTTCCTGAGTCTATCACTCACACCAACCTGGTCTTATTGCCAAATAAGGAGAGGGTTCAATCATTCTCAAACTTGAGGCCTATTAGTTTGAGTAATTTCCTAAACAAAGTGATCTCTAGAATATTGCATGACAAGCTGGAAGGATTTCTCCCCAGGCTCATTTCTTAGAACCAATTAGGCTTTATAAAAGGTAGGAGTATTACAGAAAATGTGGTTCTTGCACAAGAGATTATCACTGACATCAGGAAATGAGGGAAGTAAACAAATGTTGTAATCAAGATGGACATGGCTTAAGCATATGACAAAGTGAACTGGAGATTTCTAACCAAGGTTCTTGATAAAATATGCTTCAATGATCTGTTTGCGGATAAAACTTTGAGATTGGTGGCTAGCAACTAGTACTCAATTCTAATAAATAGATAAGCATAGGGTTTATTTAACTCATCTAGGGGAGTCAAGAAGGTAGATCCTCTATCCCCTGCTCTATGCATCCTAACAGCTGAAGGCTTATCTAAATCCCTGATCAAGTTGTTTGAAAACAAGGAGTTTAGGGGTTTTGGAATGCCTAAGTGGAGTGAGGAGATTAAGAACTTAGCCTATGCTGATGACACTATTATTTTTGTAACTACTGAAAAAAGAACTATACAATTAATTATGAAAACCCTTGGAGAGTATGATAAGCAATCTGGTCAGAAGATCAATAAAGAGAACAGTTTTTTATATATATATAGTTAGACTGCTCACTCTACCATCAAGGAAGTGGAAGAAGGTATTGGTTTCAATAGAGGAAAATTTCCTTTGACCTACTTAGGATGTCCAATTGGAAATGCCAGAAAAAGGAAAAGCCACTTCACAGAACTGATTAAGAAGGTGCAGACCAAATTACATACCTGGAAAGGAAAGCTACTATTTTTTGGAGGAAAATATACCTTAATTTCTTCTGTGTTACAAAGTGTTCCCATCTATCAGCTATCTTCCATATCCCCTCTTAAATGTGAGATTCATGAACTATATAGATCTTTACTAAGTTTCTATGGAACTACAAAGAAGATGGGAGAAACAAACACTGGGTATCTTAGCATGACATATGTTTACATAAGATAGAGGCTGGTCTAGGGCTTATATCTTTATTTTATGTGTCCAAATCCCTTTCTGCAAAATTGTGGTGGGTGTTTAGAACCAAAAAGACTTTATGGTTTAACTTTATATAGAACAAGTACAGTAAAAGACACAGACCTCAGGTGGTGGATTGGAGAGGTGGCTCACAGACATGGAAACTCATGCTAGAAGCTAGAGATAACATAGACCAAGAGATATGGTGGGAACCAAGATGTGGTCATTCTAGTATTTGGTTTGATAATTGGACTTAACTGGGATCTCTTTATTATTACTTGCCTATCTCAAACCTCAACAAAAATGCACTGGAGGATGTAAGTCAACTTATAAATAATGGTGGTTGGAATGCAGACCTGCTACAACAATTGTTCCCACTAGAAGTATACAATTACATCTACAATAACATTGGTGTGGTTGAGAACACTGAAGAATGGGACAAAGCTTGGTGGATATTGAACAACTCAGGTCACTTCTCTGTTAAGAGTGGCTGGGAAGTTATTAGATAAAAAGGGGAACCAAATGGTTTTTATCAAAACCTATGGGTGAAGGGAGTTCCTTTCAATGTTTCCTTTCTAATATGGAGAATTTGCAAACATAGGATCTCTATAGGTGCTGTTATACAAAAGTTTAGAGTAGTTGATGAGCTGCTTAGTTGATGTTGTGAAAACAATGCTCAAGAAACCTTTGAGCATCTATTTATCAACTGTCCTATTGCTACCAGAATCTGGAACACCCTTGATGGACCTACTCAGATCAAAGGCCCTTTCTTATAGCTCTAGGACTCTATATACAAATGGTGGAATGGTGAGTGCAAAACTAATCTAAAAATAACTTATAAGGCCATCCCTGCCTTAATTCTGTGGCACATTCAGAATAGGAGGAACATCATTAAACATGGGGGGAAGATGACTTTCTATAGGATGATGGTGGAAATAGAATGGAATATTCAGAATCTAGACATTTACATCTACCCTTGGTTGAGAAATATTACCAGTAGTTGGACTTTGATGGTGAAGCTTTTTGAAGACTACACACCCCTGATTGATAGTAAAATTGTGAGCTGCTCTAGACCAGAGAAGGAATCTTTCAAATGTAACTCAGATGGAGATACAAAAGGTAACCCTGGACCCAACTCAAGTGCATTTTGCATTAGATATGGGGAAGGAAATTTGGTGTATGCAGAGATTGAAAGATTAGAGGATTGTCGTAGTGTGGTTGCAGTAGTTGTTGCTTTATGGTGTGATCTAGAGTACTGCCTGAATCATCAACTAGTGCATGTTGTTCTAGAGACAGACTCTCTCACCCTAAAGAATGTTTTAAATGGAACATAGTAAGTGCCCTGCTACCTTTCATTGGAGGTCATAAAGATCAGTTCCCTTAGGGTCATTGCTAGAGTGGAAGTGAAGCATACACTAAGAGAGGGAAACATGCTTGCAAATTATTTTGCTAACCTTGTGTTATCTTTTACAGTCAAGCAAGTTGCAAAACAAAAGTCGGAAAAAGTTATTGTAAATTCCTTTAAGGAATTTTTCTAAAATTTAGGTTAAATGTCTTGTGGCCGGAGGGTGGGTATACAGCAGAGTAGAGGTATACCGGCAGTCTCCTTCCATGGAACCTACCTGCTGGGCTTGTTTCGCACCGAATGGGGTACATCCAGAGATACCATTTCACCTGAGTTCTTCATGCATCATATCATTCATTGTTTGAGGCTCCACCCTTGTTTGCTATTTGTTGATTGTACGATCCGATAGTATAGTATATCGGAGGGTTTGTTTTCACTTGTTTGTGTTCCTCGATTGTATGGGCGGCCGGGGGACTGTAGGTAGACTATATTTACTCCTGTCTTTATTTAGTGCTTGTCTTGGTACTCGGTTAGCGAAGGATTAGTGATGGTTAATATGTTGAGGCTTTGATTGAGGGATGTCTGATTATTGAGAGGGCTAGGGAGTCCTATCTTATTAAGGAACTTTTGTGTTTCCTTCTGAGTAGAGTGTGAGATTCTGGTTCTATTCTTGTGGGAAGTGGAGTGGTATCTCTCGGTTATTGTGGTATAGTTATTTCATCATAGGGTTGTACTTATGAGGTGATTCCCTAGTTATGCTATCATGTGATTGGATTGGTGTTATGATTTCCTTATACTTGTTGATTCCATTTTGAGTATGTTAGACTTCTTTTCATATTTTTCTTTTACTTGAGGTTACCGGTATACTACGATTTCCTCTACTCTCTCTCTCTCTACTTACTTATATTGTTGTGCAAGGACTCCATGTGCGTTCTCCTTTCCTTCACTTGTGATTTTGTATAATTGTATCTCTGTTTTAGCATGTTTTACTTGTAGCTTTTGGTTATCTATTCTCTGTGCTAGCTTCTTGTGCTTCCTTTATTGCTCCAGTGACTGATTTCTTACTATCTGTTACTTACTGCTTTTATATCTTATATGCGCTAAGTCGGCCGATCATGCCTACTGAGTACCCATTGTTTTGGTGCTCATACTACACTTCTGCACTTTCTGTGCAGATATTAGTTGAGTTCTCGCCGTTGATCGCATTGGAGACTCGTGCAGATTTTGTGGATATTCGAGACTAAGGTGAGCGCCTGACGGTCGAAGTTTGACCATATCTCATCTTTTGTACTATTACTCTTTGTATATTCGAACACAGTTGTATTTATCATTTTGTTACTTCTAGCACTTGTATTCTATTAGAAGCGTTTGTACTATCGATACCAAGTCTTGGGGTTGGTGTAGTTTCATTATGTATATATTCGGGTAAATTCCTTCCACATTATCTTATTTTTATATTTTGCTTTCGCTTACTTTCTGCTTACTATGCGTGTTGGTTTGGTAGTAGCCCATTACTAACCATTCTGAGCTATGAGAATTGGTTCGCTTACTTGGGGGTTGTAGGTGCCATCATGACCGGATAAATTAGGTCGTGACAGCTTGGTATCAGAGTTCTAGGTTCACCGGTGTCATGGTACAGAAGCAAGTGTCTAAGTAGATTCTCGCAGATTGGTATGACAACATCCGTATCCTATCTGTGGGAGGCTACAGGGAATTGTTAGGAAAAGTTTCATATTCTTGACTCTTTATTGTGCATTCCTGGCTTTATTGACTTCTAAAACTTTAGTTGTTCATTCATTCTAAGATGCCTCAGATAAGTGTGATTGCGGTTGGTGCCGAGGCTTTTGTTCTTGTTGCTTCAATACTTGTGTCAGCGCCAGGACTTCATAGTGATGGTTTACCGCACCAGATATGGGGTGTGGGGTCATCCTGGCCTTCGATTGGATTTATAGAGACCTCAGCACTTCAGGACACCGTGGCTAGGACTCTGACTCCTCCGGTGAGTGTTTTACTAACTGGTTCTGTGAGTGGTGCTTCATTTAGGGTTGAGCTTCTAGTTCTTCTTCAGCAGGGTTATCTATCGATATTGGAGTACGAGGTGAGGTTTTCCCATCGGACATCATCTGGTAGAGGCTGTTTTTGGTATGGTGAGCGTGGGAACTTTACTAGGAATTACCCCTCGATTATGCATCTCGAATAGCCTGGTTATTATCATTGTGGAGAGATTGGTCACCTTTATAGAGCTTGTCCATGGCGAGGTCCGATCGGGTTTTCAGTTTTGACCACTCAGTCCAGAGTTAGATCCTGCCAGCTTGATGCTTCTCTTGGTGGGCCAGAGGTAGAGGTTCTTGACGCCGTTGCTCCAGGTCATGCCTATGCTACCTTTGACTTTTGTTAGTACCGCTCGTGTTGCTATTCTATCCCTTCTATTGTGTAATTGCTCACATGCCTACCTGAATTATAGTATCGATGTGTTGTTTTATTGGTAGTTTATTCTTTAGTAGTGGATGGGGGTGAGTTAGCCCTTTGAGGTGTTTTACCCAGAGTTGTCTCTTGTGAGTAGGCTTTGTACAGATCACTTCCTATTTTTTATGGCTCTAGGATTTCTTTGAGTCTTCATTTCTAGTGGTCCTAGATGGTTATTGCCTAGGCCGTTATCTAGCGTGGCTAGAGATCCGTGTGATGGATCTGTGTATTACCGGTAGTTGGGCCAAAGTTGAGATTTTGCCTTAGTTGAGAGATATTGGTTATGCTAGTTTGCATATATCGGTTTGGCCTCCCGAGTATCTAGAGTCGACCCTCTTTGTTGATTAGTTTAGGAGGTTGGTAGGTTTGTGGGTTATTCCCATAATCTCCTCCAGTTCCTGGTCTATTGGGTGTTTTGTTGTATCTCCAGCTCCAGTTGGAACGAATCCTTACCGTAGTTCTTTGGATGAGCTCTTGATATTGGCATCGTGATTGGGTTTTGACTTTATCACTTTCGACTAAGTGTTGATCATAACCTCGTGGTTGGGTTGTATTCGAAAGCATTTTGGGTGAGTTGGGCATCCAGACCATTCTTCTCCTGCTTTATTGAGTTTGACGTGTAGCTATGAGAATTAAGGTAATGTCTTCAGTTTCTTATTCGAGAAAGGATTTGTAAGGTTTAGTATGTGCTAAGGAAGGATTTTTGTTTAGTTGAAAAAAAAGAGAGATGACTCTTTATTTGTGTTTATGTTTCCTAGTAGTTTCCTGATGTGGCGATGGAGGTTTGCCTTGGGATTGTGTGTTGGTGATTCGATCCAGCCGTCTACACATTGCCATGGGTTTTCCATCGATTGGTTTTTGTTTTAGTAGCAGCTGCGGTGTTGGCAACTTACATATTCAACCCTAGCTGGCTTGGATTCTTAAGGGTTCATTCGCAGCATACGGGTTCGACCAAGGCTTGATTAGAAGTTTTGAAAGTTGGGGTTAAGAATTATGGCTTGGCAAGTTACATCGGATGGTTCGTGGCAGTTTCTATTTGGTTGCAGCATCCTAGTGTCGGGAGGCAGTGGGTGCTGGAAACTTAGCTTCTTTACTTCAGTTGCAGATGCGTCTATTGGCCTTGGACACCTAGTCCTTGGCTAACCTCTGCAAGAGGTGGGATATTCCAGATTTCAGCAGGGTTTCATTTAGTACGAGGTCCTTCTACCATGGTTGGACAGACTTAGCGGCATAAGTTTGATCTTCAGCAGTGGTGTATGCTTTATGTGGTCAGCTTGTGCGGGTTGAGACTAGAGAGTCTATTTTGAGTTCTGATGATACGTAGGGACTGGTAATCGCCATTCATTTGCCGAGGATTTAAAAGCTTGTTTAATTGATTCCTCTGGAGTTGTTGTTTATGTGGGATTCCAGTGTTTGTTATACTCGGCCAGTATGGACTAGAAGTTCATTATGATATATGCTTTGAAGTGGTTGGTTGTTTGCAGATCCGGTAGAGCAGTGGATTCATTACCCCATTCTCCGTGGATTCGACCCCGACACACGTTGGGTTACTTTTGTTTTGCCTGATGATCTCTACCACCTCCTTTGAAAGAGTACTTTTGAGCATCATAAGAAATGGTACCATCGCCGAGGAGTGGTTTTTGATTCACCAATCGATTATTGTTTAAGTTCACTTTGTTGAGTGTTTGTTCATTTTTACCTTTTGGTTGTTTGTGATTGTTTGGATAGGGTGCCTATGAGTGAAGCGGGTGACCAAAAAAGAATATATGGATATATGGATGCAGATCATGAACCCATAGTCCATGGTGGAGTAGGTGCAATCAACCTACCTCCCATTGTTTGAAATACCATATTTCATGTTACGAGCACTATGCTCCACTTTATTCAGATGTAGGGTCTATTCAGAGGGATGGCGCATGCGGATGCCAACTGACATATTAGGAACTTCATTGAGATATGTCAACCCTTCATCATCAACCATATTTCTCAAGAGTCCATCCAGATCTGTTTATTCCCATTCTCCCTTATGGGGGAAGCGACAGCTTGGCTTGAAGAGCTCCCGAAGGGCTCTATTACTTTATGGAATAGATTAGTTGAGGCATTTTTGGTGAAATTCTTCACTCCCTTTCGAATGATGCAATTAAGGGATCATATTACACACTTTCGCCAACTCCTGGATGATCCATTTATTGAAGCATGGCTAAGGTTAAAAAAAGCTCTTATTTTGTCTGAATCATGGCTTGCCTGATAATGTACTCGTTCAAAGCTTCTATTGAGCCTTGGACTCGATGAAAATATCAGTGGCAAATAACTTTGCAGGTGGAACATTTATGGACCAACAATATGGTAATGCTGTGGCTCTGCTAGAGTAGATGACAAAGACAAATCGTGCATGGCATACTAGAGAGGCTGATTTTTCCTGGAGGGTGACTTCGTCCATTATGATGAGTGAAATATGGAAAAAAAAGGAGAGATATGAAACACTGGCCAAGATGTTGATGCAAATTGATCTATTTTCTAAACATATGATGGGGGCTAGAAATAAAAGTGTGAATAATGTAGGTACTTACAGTTCTAGAGCTGATGATGAAGGTGTGTACTTCCCTATGGATTAGGAGTTATGTTATCTTACAACAAGTTCTCAGCCCGGCTACCAAGGTACCAACCAAGGTCCTTGGTGTCCGAGGTATGAGAACCAAGGTTGGAATAGAGACACGGGAAATCAATGGAGAGATATCGAGCCGGGTAGATATCTGAAGGTCAATGGTGTGATAGTGAAAGAAATGGTGATCACTACAATCATCGTAGTACCTACCCCTATGTGGCTCCACCAAAGGCCTATGTGTCCCCCTACTAACGAATGGTGAGTAACCCTGGACATTCAAAGATTGAGGACATGTTGTCTTATGTCTTGAAGAGAGAAATCGACTAATAGTGGGGTGAAGGAATTAAAAACTGAGGTGTCCACTCTTCACCAAATGGTGATCTTCCATTCAGCATCTATAAATCACCTAGAATCCCAAATGAACCAGTTTTTTTGAAAATGAATCCACGTATGAAAGGTACCCTTCCAAGTGACCCACTTGCAAACCTGAAGAATGATAGCGATATGATGGCAATAGTCACTCGGAGTGGAAGGCTAGTTAGTAGGATAATGAAGCCAAATATTGAGGTTGTTAAGGAGCATGAGGACAATACATAAGAGCATGTCGTGATTGATAACGAAGTTGATGAGAATCGAAATATTGGGGTGAAGACTAGTGCACCAAATATTATTGAAAATAATGAAGACCAACATGAAGAGAAGGATGAGACCGACTCTCCTTCTCAAATTTCTTTAGATATTGAAGATGATGCTCCAAGTGTCCCTAAGGGACCCCTCCATATCCTCATAGATTAGCCAAGAAAAAGGAAGATGCCCAAGTCAAAAAGTTTGTGACATGATCAACAAAATAGCCATTAACATTCCTTTGGTTGATGCTCTTACGCAAATGTCGGGGTATGCGAAGTTTATGAAGAAGCTATTGAAAAAAATAAGAGTGGTTGAAGTAGCGACAGTGGACGTTTCCCATAACTGTAGCCTGGTTATGACAAGCAACATTGCCCCTAAAAGGGAAGATCCGGGAGCCTTCACTATCCTGTGTACTATTGGAGTGGTTTTATTTTGAAAGAAATTATGTGATCTTGGGTGAGGTATAAACTTGATGCCTCTTGTGATTTTTAAGAAGTTAGGCTTAGGTACCCCTAGACCTACACCAATCAGATTACTAATGACTAATCTCTCAATCAAAGGCCCGGTGGGGATATTGTTGGATGTGTTAGTCAAGGTGGACAAGTTCATCCTACCACCTGACTTTGAGGTCTTGGGTTGTGACATTGATCTTGAGGTGCCCATCATATTAGGATGACCATTGTAGGGAACCGGTAGAGATTTTGTTGATGTAGAGCTAGGAGAGCTGAAGTTCCATATGTGGAGCAAAGAGGTGATGTTTAATATATGCTAACTTACCAAACCACTGGAATAATTCAGAGTTGTGTATGTGATCAATACTAAGGGCAAGTTGGTTAAAGCCCTTAGTGAGTGTGAGACAAAGGAGGTACCCAAATCTAGGGTGTTGTCAACTTGGCAACAAAATGATATGATGGAGATTTTAAGGAAGAACTTTCATCACTATGGATGGGGCCATGCCAATCAGATTGGCATGCTTTCGGGAAAATGATTGAATATTGAGGTACTATCATCGAGTTGTGACGTAAAATCAAGCGCTTCTTGGAAGGAAACCCAAATGTTTTTACTTTTTATTTTTGTTATCCTTTGATGTTTTGGCTGGTTTTAGGAATTCAAAGAGATGTAAAATGGACTAAGTCAAAGAAAAGCATCGGAGGGCATGTGCAATGTGTCGTGCAGTTTGCACACCCCATTGTGTGACCGCACGTGGAACCGCACACCTAAACTAGTGGACTAGGAAGAAAAAGAAAAACTGGAGGTGACATGTGATGGGTGCTGCAAATCGCACCTCCCATTATATGTGTCGCACCTCTGTCACAAGCTGTAATAGAAAGTTGGGTAAATTTTATTTTAAAATTGTCACGGGTGATGTGACGTGTGAAGCGCACAATAGGATGTGTGAATCTCACATTGCAGTGCACTCAGGTAAGTTTTTAAATTTTTGTTGACCTACCTGTTGACCAACCTGACCCGAAGACCGACCCACGACACTTCTTCTTCATTTCTCTTCTATAAACTATCACCCTCCACCTCTTTTCTCCCATAACTCATACAAAACCTCCATAACTCTCTCTCAAAACTCTCCCAATCTCCTAACTTTATCAAAATCTTCTACTATCAACCCCAAGATCTTTCACCACCACTACACCACCAGTCGCTGCTGCATGTTTTTCTGGTCAAAAGTTTAAGTCACCATTGTTGGCACTCCAAAGAATCAATTTTTTCTTTTTCCTTCCTCTTCTCTACTTGTGGTAAGTTCCCCAATGTCAAATCCATGTTTTAAGTAGGTTGGGAACACTTACCGTGAAGCATTCTAGTTTAATCTTCCATATTTGTTGTAGGTGAGGTTCAAAATTTTTGGACTCCAATTTTGGGATATATTGTTAATTTTGCTTGTGACGAACTATGTAGATCTTATTTTTATGAGAATGCACGTGTTTTGTTTAGTTTTTAGCCCTATAAGTCATGTTATGGGTGAAGTCTGAGTTACCCATTTGAGTTGATGAATGGATTGTCCCTATGATAGATTGGGTGATGTCATTCTTAAGGGAAAATCATCGTCTTCACAAGTTTTTTGTTGAAATTTTTTAGTTAGGCTGAAATTGTTGTTACCACTGCACCACTGTGTTATTTCAATTTAATATGAATATTAAGTGAGTGATTTGGTTGAGAGGAGTGAATTAGTGTGCGATTTAATGTTCCTATGTGTTTTTTATGAAGGCTTGATGTTCCCCATGATAGATGGGGTAACCTCCTTCTCAAGGGAAATTGTTAAGCTATTTCTTAAGTTTTTGATGTGTTTGAGTTTTTCGGGGAAGTCTGAGTACCTGGATAACTTGGGGATGATCTTCCTAACATCTACCACCAGTTTGACACCCGCCAATAGTTCTTATTCCAAGAGGTTCATGGAGGTTACCACGAGGAGGTGGTCCGTGAATTCTTCACCTCCTATAAGGCCAAGAAAGACTCTATGTGGTACAAGGGCAATATGGAGGTCTTTCCTTGGTTGAACTCAGTCATTGTTCGGGGTAAGGAAGTATAAATCACACTTGCTGCTATCAATTCCATCTACGAGGGTAACCCAATTGATCCTACAAGTCAAGTCGCGGGGCTACCCCTTAAACACAACATGGTGCCTAGTGTCACACGTGATAACAAGCTAACCCATGGTCTAGCATGACTAAGCATTTTTGAAATAGGTATTACTATGTGGAAGCTAAACTGTTTTAAATAAATAAGTTTGGAAGATAATCCAAAAGTTTCTGAAGATATCTGAAAATATAATAATAGTTTAAACAAATGTTGACTGCAAAAGCTGAATCTAATACTATGTCTGAAAGCCTATAACTGTAGTGAGTTGTTGGGATAAGCCCCCAGCTAACTCAAAATGTTTGAAAACTGAAGGTAAAGACCAAAATAATAAACATTATATCATCCTCGAACTATGAGGACTCAACACTGAGCTGCCGAGTAAGAACTTGAGAATCACACTAAATGCGGTCTGGATACTGAGAGCCCGAACCTACATCATGATAAGATGTAGTACAAAAATATACGTTAGTACTTCGAATATTATAAGCATGTAGGATATATGCAAAGTTGTATATTCAAATACTGAAAAGAGCGAAGGTATACTGAACGTGGAAGATATACTAAAACATGTACTATGAGATAAGCTGATGCAAGGAACAAGTATTTAACATGAGCCGTACCATGCTGAACTCAATCGAATAAACTTAATATTGAAATACAAGGTCAATGCATGTACCGAGTCTTAAATGTGGGAGCTACTGTTAACTGACATACACCAAGTTGAGCTAATTGTGGGGCCAACTTGTAACCCTAGATGGGAGGGTGTTTATACCTTGCCAAGGGTATAAACATAATCTAGCATAGATCCACTAATCTGATGTCCAACAAGGGACTAGGGTGTGAAGCCTAAACTGACGGGTGACCCCTTTAGAACCAACAGTGGCACCGTAGTTCTGGGACTTAGGGACTTCTACTAAAGGTCTCAGCCTAAACTGATAGGTGAGCCTTCATCCCCTCATCCACTACTGTGCTAAGCCTACTCCCAGCTAAATATACAAGTAATGAATGCAACTGAAATACTGGATAGCTCAAATGATGATAATTCTGAGAATGCAATATAATAATACTGAAGACTGATAGTATTCTAATTCTGAAATAATAGTGTCTACAATATCTGATTAGCATGCATGAGTTAAAGTAATGAAATTAACAACATGCTAGGATTATAGAATATTGAGTGTATGACTATCCTAGGTTCCCAAGGAAACACATAATGAATCCCATGTACAACCATAGAAACTGAACTAAAATAATAGCATAGAATTCAGGAACCCTAGGTTTGAAGAACTAACTGAAATCTGAATAACTAGACTGTACCTAGGGACTCAATGGGTGAAAGGAAATAATTGATGAAATCCCACATACCTGTAAGAAAATTCTATGGAGGAATTTCTTGGATTGAAGCCTGAATCTTGAAGAACCTTCTACTTGTTCTTGAGAGAAAAAAAGCTTTCCTTTTTCTCCTATTTTCCTAAAGATCAATGAAGTCTGAGGGAATGAGGGGGTTTGGGTAGTTTTAGGCTTAAAATTAGCCTTAGGCTTAGTAAAACGACACAACTTAGGCTTTAAAAGAGGTAGGAAAATTATGGAATACCCCTGAGAGTTTAAAAGAAAATTGTTGAAAAATCTGCGACTCATGTTCCATGGACAGGTTCCACGGTCCGTGGATGCTTCATGACTCGTAGAACCCTATCATTGTTCTTAGGACTTTTTTCCATGCTACAGGTCTGAGATCCACAAACTATTTTCATGACCCGTGGAACCATCCAAGGTCCATAGAACCAGTTCGTGGTTCCTGAGGGAATGATAAACCTCAGATATGAGATTCACGAGGCCACTCCATGGTCTGTAGATCATTCCATGGTCCATGGAAGCTGGTCATGGTTTCTGGGGATTTTATAGGTCTCAAGTTTGATTTTCGCGAGTGGAGTCCACGGCTTATGGACTCTTCCACGGTAAGTGGTTCCACCTCATTGACTTGACTTTGAAATGGAAGGCCTCTATTTTGAGTTCTTCAAGCCCAGTACACGACTGGTGGACTTTTCCATGGTTCAAGGATTTAGCTCGTGGATCTGACTGGTACTTTGTCATATTTATTTTCTGATTTTTCTTAGCTGGTTTTGGGCTTAGAATTTCTGGGGTATTACAATATCTCTCCCTTGGGATCATTAGTCCTCGAATGAAGACTAAACAAGCTAAATTTTGAGGGAAAGAGCTGCAATCCCTATCAACTTAGTTCTAAGAAGCTGAGTTCTGACTGAATTTAGTCTAGGTATATGAAGTATGATGAAAACACAAGAATAGATAAAGGAACATGATTCTTAGACTGAAATGCATGGGATTAAATTGGGAAACTAAAGAGGAACTGTTACCTCAAGATTAACGTGGGTCAGAGGGAAAAAGGTGAGGGTACTTGGCCATTATAGCTACTTGTAATTGCCAAGTAGCTCCCTCAATGGACTGATTCCTCCAAAGAACCTTCACTAAAGTGACCTCCTTATTTCTCAGCCTACGAACCTGATGGTTAAGAATCTCAACTAGAACCTCCTCATAAGTGAGGCTATCCTTCATAACCACACTCTCTAATGGCACCATAAATGCCGGATCGCTAATAGACTTTTTCAACAAGGAAATATGGAAGACTAGATAAACTGCTGCTAATTCCGCTAGCAACTCTAACTCATAAGCCACATCACCAACCCTATTAATAATTCTCTAAGGACCTACATATCTGGGACTAAGCTTCTTTTTCTTGTCAAATCTTGTGACACCCTTAATGTGTGACACTTTCAAGAAAATCCAATCATCAATCTCAAACTCTAAGTCCCTTCTCCTCATATCTGAATAAGACTTCTAATGACTCTGAGTTATTTTTAACCTTCCCCTAATAATCTTGACTTTTTTTCATAGACTTATGAACTAAATCTGGCCCAATCAAGGTTGTTTCACCAATTTTAAACCAACCACTTGTGATCTGCACCTATGCCCATAAAATGTCTCATATTGGGCCATTTGAATACTTTAATAGAAGCTGTTATTGTAGGTAAACTCTATGAGAGGTAAGTGATTATCCTAACTACCCTTTAAATCGATCACACAAGCTCTGAATATGTCTTCTAAGGTCTTAATGGTACTCTACGCCTGACCATCCATCTACGGATGAAATGATGTGCTGAGATTTACCTAAGTACTAAGACCTTTCTGAAGCGATCTCTAGAAATGAGATGTAAACTGAGTACCCCTATCTGAAATTATAGACAAGGGAACCCCTTGCAATTGGACAATCTCGCTTATGTAGATCTGGCATAATCTTTTGTTGAATCTGTAATCTTAACTGCTAAGAAGTGGGCTGATTTAGTCACCCTATCCAGAATCACCCATAAAAAGTCATGATGTTTGCTAGTACGAGATAAGCCTGTAATGAAATCCATGTTGATCACTTCCCACATCCTGGTAGGAATGCTAATATCTTGAGTCACACCTCCTGGCTTCTGATGTTCTAGTTTCACTTCCTGACAGTTGGGACATTTAGCCGCGAAATCTGTGATGTCCCTCTTTATGCCATTCCACTAATAGACATCCAATAGATCATGGTACATCTTGGGGGCACCAGGATGAATGGAATATCTAGAATTATGAGCCTCAATCAAGATTCTCTATCTCAAACATCAACATTAGGAACACATAAATGACCCTGTTAGCGAAGCACACCATCTCCCCCTTGGGAGAAAACCTCTAATCTTTACTGATGAACTTCCCTTTTTAACTAAAGTAAGATGGGATCACTTTCTTGATTCTCCTTCACCTCAACTACAAATTAAGAGTCCAACCCATTCTGAACTACCACACTACCATTTGTTGTGTTCGTAAGGCAAACTGCTAAGCGAGTGAGCCAATGAACATCATTAGCCAATTCTTTCCTTACTTCCTCAGCATGAGACACACTACCCATGGACAGTCTACTGAGGGCATCAACCATTACATTAGCCTTACCCGGATGGTAGAGCACATTCATATCATAGTCTTTAAGGAACTCGAGCCATCTCCTCTAATGAAGATTCAACATTTTCTGGGTGAACACCTACTGGAGGCTCTTATAATCTATGAACACGTCTACATGGACACCATACAAGTAGTGTCTCCAAATCTTTATGGCAAAAACAACTGTTGTAAGATCAAGATCATGAGTCAGATAGTTCTTTTCATAAATCTTAATTTGTCTTGAGGCATAAGCGATAAAAATACCATGTTGCATCAAGACACAAACCCAAGACGACTCTGGATGAATCACAATACACCATAAAACCATATAACCCCTCTAGTAGAGTTAACACGGGAGTTGTAGTCAACCTAGCCTTCAACTATAGAAACTTCTTCTCAT
Organism: Jaltomata sinuosa; assembly: GCA_003996215.1. Lineage (NCBI taxonomy): Eukaryota > Viridiplantae > Streptophyta > Magnoliopsida > Solanales > Solanaceae > Jaltomata > Jaltomata sinuosa. The sequence continues at coordinate 386,900 of QJPP01000206.1, forward strand.
ATTCATCTGACCAGTGAAACTTAACCTTTTTCTGAGTCAATCTGGTCAATAGGGAGCTATGGATAAAAATACTTCAACAAATCTCCTATAGTAACCAGCCAAACCAAAGAAGTTCCTAATGGCTGTCAGAGAGATGGGTCTAGGCCAGTTCTTCACTGCCTCAATTTTTTGAGAATCAACTTGGATGCCCTTGTTAGACACCACATGACCAAGAAAACAGAAACTGATCTCAACCAGAATTTACACTTACTGAACTTAGCGAATAACGGGCGATCTTTGAGAGTTTGAAACACAACTCTCAAATTTTTTTCATGGTCCTCTTTATTTTGGGAATACACAAGTATCTCATCAATGAAGACAATGAAGAACATTTCCAAATAATGCTTGAACACCCTGTTCATTAAATCCATGAAATTTTTAAGAGCATTCATTAGTCCAAAAGACATAACTACAAATTCATAGTGACCATACCGAGTTATGTTGATGTATTTGGAATGTCAAAATCTTTGACTTTGAGCTGATGATAGCCTAATCTGAGGCTTATCTTAGAAAATAAATGGCACCCTGAAGCTGCTCGAACAAGTCATCAATCTTGGGGATAGGATACTTATTCTTGATTGTGACCTTGTTCAATTGACGGTAGTCGATACACATCTTGAGAAAATTGTCTTTCTTACGCATGGAAAGAGCTAGTGCACCCCATGGAGAGATGTCTGGACTGATGAAGCCCTTATCTAGAAGGTCTTTAAACTGTTCCTTTTATCCCTTAAGATCAGTTGGAGCCATTCTGTAAGGTGGAATTGAGATACACTGGGTACCTGGAAGGAGATCTATTCCAAAGTCAATTTCTATTTCGGGGGGAACTTCGGGAAGATCTTCTAGAAATACTTTTAGAAATTTGTTACCCACTGGGACTGACTCAAGAGTTGGGGTCTCGAAATCTGAATTCTTAACCCAAATAATATGATAGATATACCATTTGAAAATCATTTTTTTGGCCTTGAGGTCATAGATTAACCGACCTATAGGCACTGAGGTATTTCTCTTCCACTCTAAGACTGGTTCATCAGAAAACTAAAATCATACTATTCTAGTTCTAAAATCGATTGAGGCATAACATGAATATACCAAATTCATGCTTAGCATAATATCAAAGTCGGTCATTTCTAACTCTAAAATATCGGTTGAAGTGACTTTCTAGAAAACTATGACAGGGCATTTTCTTTATACCCATCATGCTATAAGTGGGTCACCAATAGGAGTGGGGACTGAGAAGGGTTCTAGGAGGATATCTAGACTAACACAGAAGTCTACTGCTATATAGGGATTCACAAAGAAAAGTGTAGTCCAGGATCTAACAATGCATAAACATCAAGATGAAAGACTTTTAACGTACCTGTGACCACATCAAGAGAATCTTCCTGGTCCTGTCAAGTCTGGAGAGAATATAACCTATTTTGGCACTGGCCGCCACCTGCACTAGATGAGGCACCCTGCTGAGTTGAGCAACATGTTGGTGTTGTTATTGAATTAGCTTGATTAGGTGGGCAAGTATCCCTGCCCTTCTGAGAAGTCACTGGACAATCCTTCATTTTGTGGCCTGGCTTACCACATCCAAAGAAATTCCCACTACCTGCCATACACTCACCTTAGTGGTTCCTACCACACTTCTTGCAAAATAGATTAGTGCGCCCACTAGTGATACTACCTTGGGACTTAGATCCTGGCTCCCTATCCCATCGATCTTGTCTAAACTTGGGAATTGGGGCACTAGCATAAGATGGAATGGAGAGGAAAACTTATGGGGGAACTGAGAGCAATTACCACCATCTGACCTTTGCTGAGAATAACTGAAGTCACCCATTCTATCCCTCTTTATGTCCCTTCCTCTCTCTTTGATTTTCTCCTCCTCAATCTGATGGGCACGAGTCATCAACCTAGAGATATCCATCTCTTTCACCAGCATAGCAGTCCTGCACTCCTTGACTACATCATCAGAAACACCTGCCACGAACTTACTCGTACAAGCCCTGGGGTCAGCTACTACTGCTGGACCATACTTTGATAGCTGAGTAAACTTGAGGGAATACTCTTTCACACTCATGTAATCTTGCCTCAGATTGATGAACTCCTGAACCTTGGCTTCCATGATCTCAAGTGGGAAGAACCTATTCAGAAAAGCAATTTTGAACTGACTCTAATCCACTAGGCCTGCATTTGCATCCCTAGTTTCTTTCCACTCCTTATACCATATGTGAGACACTCCCTTCAACTTATAAGCATCTAATTCTACACTCTCAACCGGAGTGACACCCATAATCTTAGTAACCTTCTGGATGTCAGAAATGAAGTCATATGGATCCTCTTCAGTCTGAGAGCCATGGAATTCCAAAAGATTCATCCGAGTGAAATCTCGGATCTGAGCTGCTGCAGAGTTATTCTGTTATTGGGCTGGTGCCACAGCCTGCTGATTCACTTGAGTAGCCAGGGATAGAGCCAACACCTAAAAGCCAGCCCTGAATTCAGCATGAGTGACTTGCTCATTCACAGAGTCTGCTGGAGCTGGTAATGCTTGATGATTCTCGTTTTCCCTGTTGTTTGCTCTTCTGGGAGGCATTTTCTGTAACTCGAAGAGCACGAGTTATAGGGAGGTTAAATAGAGTTCATATTCTATAGCACGAGATGGAAAATAAAGAAGGGATGTTTTCCTAATGACATCTCATAGCCATTCCCTCATAAGTGTGGCACGCTTTACACCAATGAGAAAAACTCTACTCAATGCGACTTTCAGACACCCTAGGACACTTGAACCTGATGCTCTGATACCAAGTTTTTCATGTCCTGAGGCTACTCCCTAGATGAAATATGGTGCCTAGTGTCACAAGTAACCCAAAGCTAACCCATGGTCGGGCATGACTAAGCATTTTTGGAATAGGTATTACTATGCAGAAACTAAACTATTTTAAATAAATAAGTTTGGAAGATAATCCAAAAGTTTCATAAGATATCTGAAAAATATAATAATAGTTTGAACAAACACTGACTGCAAAAGCCGAAACTAATTCTATGTCTAAAAGCCTCTAACTGAAGGAAGTTGCTAGGACAAGCCCCTAGCTAACTCTAGAAGTCTGAAATTAATGGTAAATACTGAAATAATAAATATAATATCGTCCTTGAACTATGAGGACTCACCACTGAGCTGTTGAGTAAGAACTGGAGAATTGAACTAAATTTTGTTTGGATACTGAGTTCCTGAACCTACATAATGACAAGATATAGCATAAAAGGATGCTTCAGTACTTGGAATGTACTGAGCATGCAGGATATATGCAAAGTTGTATATACAAATACTTAAAAGAGCAAAGGTATATTGAACATGAACAATATACTGAAACATGTACTGAGAGATAAGCTTATACAATGAACATGTATTTAACATAAGCCATAACATGTTGAACTGAACTGAATAAACTAAATACTGAAATACAAGGCCAATGCATGTACTGAGTCTGAACTGTGGGAGCTACTATTAACCGACATACCCTAAGATGAGCTATCTATGGGGCCAACCTTTAACCCTGGCTGGGAGGGTATTTATACCTTTCTAAGGGTAGAAATGTAATCTAGTGTGGATCCAATCATCTGATGTCCAACAAGGGACTAGGGTGTCAAGCCTAAACTTATGGGTAACCCCTGTAGAACCTATGGTGGCGCTGTAATTCTTTGACTTAGGGACTTATACTAAGGGTCTCAGCCTAAACAAATGGGTGATCCTTCATACCTTCATCCACTCGGTGATAAGCCTACTTCCAACTGAATATACGAGTAATGAATGCAACTGAAATATTGAATAGCTCAAATGTTGATAATTCTGAGAATGCAATATAATAATACTAAAGACTGATGGTATTCTAATTCTGAAATAATACTGACTGCAATATCTGATTACCATGCATGAGTTAAAGTACTGAAATTAACAACATGCTAGGGTTATAGGATTTTGAGTTTATGACTATCCAGGGTTGCTAAGGAAACACATAATGAATCCCTTATACAACCACAGAAACTGAACTACAATAATTGCATATAATTTAGGAACCCTAGGTCTGAAGAACTAACTGAAATCTAAATAATTGGATTGTACCTAGGGACTCAATGGGTGAAAGGAACCCATTAATGAAATCCCACATACCCAAGAGAAGATTCTATGAAGGAATTTCTTAGATTGAAGCCTGAACCTTGAAGAACCTTCTGCTTGTTCTTGAGAGAAAAGAAGCATTTTTTTATATTATTTTGCTAAGAATCAATGAAGTCTGAGAGAATGAGGGGTTTTGGGCAGTTTTAGGGTTAGTATTAGCCTTAGTCTTAGTAAAATGACATAGCTTAGTCTTTAAAAGAAGTAGGAAAACTCAAGAATACCCCTGGGAATTTAAAAGAAAACTTCTGAAATTTTGACTCAGGTTCCACGGACAGATTCCAATGTCCATGGATTGTTCCATGACCCATAGAACCTTGTCATGGTTCCTTGGCCTTTTTGTCATGCTACAAGTTTGAGATCATAGATGTGGCATATAAATGGGTTTTTCTGAGAAATAATGGTTGGTTTTTGAGTTAAAAAGGATGATTTTCATTATTATTACGTATTTAAAAGTTTTAAGAAGGACCTACACCACCTTACTATTAACATTGGATTAAGAACTAAATGCCTCCCTTTTTACTAATTTGAGCTTAGTGCAGGAAATCTTTAATTACCACATGTTTGATGTAAGATTTCGGACTCATGTTTACTTATTTTATGTTCGATGTAAAATTTTGGATGCATGTTTACCTATCACACGTCCAATGTAAGTTTCTAGACTCATGTTGCATTGGCCACATTTTGTATCATATCATATCTTAATGCATTGCATTTGCTTAAGTGTATTTGGAGTTCCTTGCTTTATTATCATTATTATCTTCACCATCAGTTTAGATAGTTTTGTTTTCTGTTGATAACTAGATTTAGGTGGATCTCTTTAGTTAGTTTACTTTCTTGTGTCTTATAATATATATTATCTTTCTGAGTATGGTCGGCCTATGATGCCTACCGGGTACCTGTGGTTTTGGTACTCATACTACACTATGCATCTTTTTGGAAAATTAGGCAATTGGTTCCCATCCTAATGCTCAAGGGTCTAATCAAGATTCTTGGTGTCGAGATCAAGGAAATCAAGGTCGAAACAATTATAAAGATACAAACAATAAAAGGCACGATAGAGATCAAGGCAACTGGAGGATAGAGACAGCTATAGAAATAACCAAAGTGGTGCATATATTCCTCCTAGGGGAAAAGATACTCAGCCATTAGTTAATGACCCTGCTAGGTCAAAAGTTGATGAAATATTGAAAGAGTTTCTTACCAAATATGATTCCACTAATTGTGGAATCAATGTATTTTGTGGTGACTTTTCAAGTATGAACCAAGTAGTCAACTCTCACTCCACGTATATAATGTAACTAGTGCATTAAATGAGTTAAGTTTTGGAAGCTTTAAATACATGGTAAAGAGGCACACTTCCTAATGAAAACTTGCAAAATATGAAGAATGATTAGTGTATGGCAGTTACCACATGGAGTGATTTAGTATTGGCAGATGAGGTAGAGCTAGTTTCTAAAAATTAGAAAGAGAAGGTTCCTACAAATTCATGGGTTGTAGTGGATGAAGCAGAAGATAAATAAGAGTCGGTTAATATTGATAAGCCGACAATTATTAAGGTTGATATTAAAGGTATTGGTACGTCTCCGGTTGATGTAGAGAAGAATCTAGAGTTAAGAGGAAGGAGAAGGTAACTCAAAAAGTGTTAGCTCTATTTCTGAAACCACCTTCTCCATTCCCCAGAGGTTAAAGAAGAAGGTGGATGATGACAAGTTCCATAGGTTTATTTTTATGTTGAAGAAGTTGTCAGTATATATTATGTTGGTGGAAGTGTGTAATGCCCCAGAAATTTCTTTGTTCCATGAGAAGGTACACGGCCTGTAGAATCGAACTAACTCGTGAAACTAAGTCTTAGCCAAAAATCTAGTCCCTAGGGATAACAAGCAGGTTCGTGACCCGTGGTTTAATCCATGAGTGATACTTTCATCCATAGAATTGATCCAACAACCTTGCAATTTTGTTTAGAAATCATGAGTTGAACCATAACCCATGTAATGGGACCACAAGCCGTGGAACCATCCATGGAAACATGTCCAAGAAAATTCTACTATTCAATTCAAAATGGCATTTTTTTTACCAGTCCAAATTTATTTTCCAATCCCTCGACATGCCAACTACCAAAACCATAAATATAAACATGATAATAGGAGTTAGCGGCGATAGTCTTTCCATTGAAGATTTGGAGGCATTATTTGTATGGTGTGTGATGAGTTGGTAATCTTCCAACTCATTGAGCCTATAATAATGAATTATTGGCATGTTTAGATAAGATTTAGAGGTTATTATAGACTTTATTGACATGAATGCAGGTACTCTTGGTTTAAGATGGATAACAAAGAAATGAACCCAAAAGAGCTTAAATAGAGTTGAAGTGTGAAGTTGATCTAAAGAAGTGAAGAATCTTCCATGAGGTGCAGACCTCGTTCGACACGCACAACCACTGGTGTGGTCTGCACCTTCCTCTGCATTAAGGCTATGAAGAAGTGCCCATGTGACACACACAATGCTTGGTGCAAACCGCACCCTACTTCCCACGAAGAGTGAAGATCGGCCAAAGTCTCTTATTTAGTTTTGTGGACCTATGCGATGCGCACAATGTGACATGCAAACTACACATTGCACCATACCGCTCCCGAAGGGAATGCTTGTCCATCTTTGTATGATGAATTGAGAACTTACTTAAACCCATTTTAGGCACAATTATCCATAGTTTTTGAATAGTTTTGAAATCTGGAAGCAAGTTTCTCTCCAAAGGCAAGAAAGAGGGTTTTAATCCATTGTCTCAATCTTCAACATTGGGCTTGTAATTAAGAGCTTGGATACTAATTCTTTCTATAATTCTATGAAAAGGAATTTGAATTTCCCTATGGGTATAATTTCTTCTTCCTTTAGCATGAGTAGCTAAGTATCTTGTCTAAGGATGTGTTGATGATGGGTACTTGATGAAAGGGTATGGGTCTTGCTTATTTATGTTCATAATTGATAATATGGCATGGGTCTAGTGATTTCATCATATTTTAACTATAAAATTGGTGGTTGCAAACATTGATTTACTTCACTTGATTGTGTTCTTGCTTGAGAATGGGGATTACAATTTTAGATGTTAAATTGCTAGTGGGTACTTGGGATTCCACTTAGATTGAGACTAGAAATAGCTCAATTCACCGGAAACACCCATTTAAGGGTCTAAGCTATAAATAATGTGACCTCCCCAAGAACATATTGGTTGTTTTATGCTTCACTAATGGTGCTTGAATAAAGGCTGTTAGATAAATTATCGTTTGATCAAAAGATTAACTTTCATGCCTAAAACCAATGCTACCTATGTTGTTTAGTGATAATTTAGGCAAGAAAGAAAGTACCTTGACCCATATTCGAGTCCAATAAGAAGCACATCCTTAGTCGTCCTCTCTCTATTGTTACACCTTGCATTTTTACTTATTTTCTTTGCTTAAATTGGAATTTGAAATGTGATGGATTCCTAATTCTCCCTTTTTACCTTATTTGTTGTTCGAACAAAAGACTCTCATTGTGAGATATTTTCTTACAATATCTCTAGCATATCAGCCATTCCATATAGGATCGACCCCGACTTCCGTCAGGTAATACAAATTTTGTTTTGCTTAACGATTGCTGATACCTCCATCTTGGAGAATACTTTTGAGCATTATTAAAAATGGCACCGTTGTCGGGGACTGTTAAATGATTAGCTGTTTTGATTGTGAATTCAATCACTTGGTAGAGTGCTTGTTCTTTTTTATTTTGGTTTGTTGTTTTTATCCATTGCGCACGCAGCCCATGAGTGAAGTGGGTGACAACAAAAGTGTCAACGGAAGCCTCGATGGGTTCATGGATGCAACTAATGAACTCGTGATTTAAGAGGGAGTGGGTGCAATCTTCCTACCTCCCACGATTGGAAATATTGTCTTCCAAAGATTCAAATAGGCACATCCGCAACTTTTAGGAGATATTCCAACCTTTCATCTTCCAAAACATTCCCCCATAATCCATTCGACTTTGCCTATTCCCCTTCACTCTAACGATGGAAGCCATGACTTGGTTGGAGGAATTTTTGGATGGGTCAATCACCTCTTTGGTTGAGTTGGTAGATGCTTTCACTACTAGATTTTTCCCTCCATCACGGATGATGCAGTTGAGGTATGCGATCACCTACTTTCACCAACTCCCTGACGAGCCTTTACACGAGGCATGGTTGAGATTTAAAATGAATCTATTATTGTGTCCCAACCATGGACTTCCAGATGATGTCTTGCTACAAAGCTTATATTGATCTTTGAACTCAATTAACAAGTATGTGGCCAACAACGTCGGAGGTGGTACTTTCATGGACTTATAATTTGCTCTCGCCTTGGCCCTTCTAGAGAGAATGACCAAGACTAACCAAGCTTGGCACACAAGGGAGGCTGACATTCCTACCTCGGTAGTGGCCACATCTAGTTTGACTAATGAGATGTAGAGAAAGGATGAAGATATGGATGATACCATAGACAAATTGATGACACAAATAGACCTCTTGAAAAGCATATAAGGGGGTAAAACGTGCTAAGTCCGTGAATGTTGTGAGTACACCGGAGATCAAGGCTAGTGATAACGAGCTAATAACTATTGTGGATGGTAAACTTTGCTATTTGTTGGCAGGTTCTCATCCCGAGTATTATTGCCTGAGGGATGAGAATCAAGGTTTGAATAGGGACAAGAAATGAGGTGGAAATTAGAGCGATCGTGACAAAGAAGGTGATAGATACAACCACAAGAGCTCAAATCCTTACAAACTTATAAATAAGTTGGATTACTTATATCAACCCACTACAAGCCATCTCGAGCACTCAAAGATTGAGGACATGTTGTCCTTGGTGTTGAGAAGGTAGAAATAACAAATATTGGGGTTAGTGAGACTAAAAGTGAAGTTTCAACACTTCATCAAACTGTGAGCTCTTATTCAGCCTCAATAAAGTGTATTGAAGCTCAAATGAACCATTTATCTGCTCAAATAAATCCGAGAATAAAGGGAACACTCCTTAGTGATAACACAACCAATCCTAAAAATAATGCTCATGTTATAACTATTGTTACTAGAAGTGCAAGAATGAGTGGTGTGGTGTAAAAGCCAGTTGTGGATATTCCGAAAAAGCCGAATGTTGTAGTGGAGAATCCTAGTGTTGACCCATTGTGGATACGTGTCACAATGAATAAGAGGTTATGCGTGACAAAGATGTTGTAGAACCGGAAGTTGGGGTAAAGCTTGGTGCTCCCAACTTCCCGATGGATGTTGATATTGATGATGAGAGGGAGGAGGTTGAATATCATCCCCAAGTGGCTGTTGAAATTGAAGAGGATCCTCCCATTGTGCCAAGTGTGCCAAACACACTACCCAAGGGATCTCCTCCATACCCTCAAAGGTTAAATAAGAAGAAGGAAGAGCACAAATTCAATAAGTTTGTTGACATGTTCAACAGGCTTTTGATAAATATTCCATTGGTTGAAGCCTTAACGCAAATGTTGGGGTATACCAAATTCATGAAAGATTTGATCAAGAAGAAAAATATTTTTGATGTGGGCACCATTGAGATATCACACAACTATAGCATTGTGATGACGAGTAATGTTACTACAAAATGGCATGACCTGGGTGCATTCACCATACCGTGCACTATTCGGTTGTTTGTGTTTCGTAAGACCTTGTGTGACCTACAGGCAAGCATCAACTTGATGCCCCTAGTGATCTTCAAGAAGTTAGGATTGGGTATGCCCAAACCTACATCCATGCATCTACTTATGGGTGATTTGTCCATTAGGCGTCTAGTAGGGATCCTATTTGACGCATTGCTGAAGGTCGACAAATTTATTCTCCTGGCGTACTTTGTGATCTTGGATTGTGAAGTAGATATTGAGGTGCCCATCATCTTGGGGCAACCGTTATTAGCTATGGGGAGAGAACTTGTGGATGCTGAACTCGGTGAACTTAAATTCAGAATTGGAAGTGAGGTAGTGACATTAAATGTATGTGAACCAACAAAGCCTCCGGATGAATTGTGGGTAATCGCGGTGATAAATGTTGAGGGACAGCTTCATCATGCCCTTGAGGAGTGTGAAATGGAAAAGACGCCCAAATTTAAAGAGTTTCCAAGTCAACATGATGATGTTTTGATGACGTTGAAGGATAAATTTTGCTTCATAGGGTGGGTCCACACCAACCGGATTGGCATGCTATCTGACAATGATTAAGGTTTGTGTAACACTCCAAAAATTCGATCCAGTTTAAAGCTCAGAATCCAGGACTTTAGGCAGCTGTGTGGCCACCACGGGCGTCATGGTCGCGATGGCCTGTGAGGCACATCGTAGAAACCAGCCAGAGGCTGCCGAGCAAATCCTCTCTGCCTGACGGGCGGTCACGATAGGGATCATCAGAGTGACGGCCTATGGGAAGCCGTCGTCGAAACCCTCCAGCAGCCTTGTCCCTACTCCCTGATGCCTCATTGGGATATGCCACGAGCATCATGGTTGCGATGGCCCATGGGGCCACATCGTCAGAACCCTCTAGAAGACCCTCAAATCCTGACAAGCTATCTGACACCTTGGCCAATGGGCCATCATGGGCTCGACGCTCGTCGGGTGGCCAGTGAGGTGGCCTAGTTTTCCTGAAATTTCTTATTTAAGTCCTAGGGGTATTTTAGTCATTACCCACCCTTTTAACTCTTATGTGAGGTCGTTTTGGCTATTTCAAATAGGGTTTTCACCCTCATTAGCCTAAGTTCCTTCTCATTACTTCACTCTTCTCCCAAAAAGGAAAATTCTTCTCCAAGCTACAAGTCTAAAGCTCCAAGTTCAAGCCTCCTAAGTCTTTCTAATTCAAGTGGGTTATCTTCAATGAAGGAATGTGGGTAATCTACAATGGGTTCCATTCACCCTTGTGACCAAAACCCCTAATTCAAATTTTGATTTCATGATCTTAAAATTAGGGTTCTTATCCAATTCTTATAGGTTTTGCTAAATATGATATTCTTATGATTTGGTTATGATATTGCCATTAAATTGCATTATTTCACATGCGTTTTTACATGCTAACTCTTATTTCATTAATTGAAGTTTAACCATAGAAATTCCCTTATGGGTTTTGATAGCATGTGCATGCCTAGTTCCTATATTCTATGAAAAAATCTATGTATTATGAAATTGAACTAGAGTCATGCAAAGTTTTACCAGTCATGAAGTATGCAAGTTTTCTATGTTATGAAGTATTATGAAAGACAAGACACACGATGTTCCATCAATGCTCATGAGTCATTTTCTAAACTAAAACTCATGAGTAGTATGATGATCTGGGTTATGAATAAGTATAAAGAAGTATGAACAAGTTAAGAACAAGTTTGCATCAGATATGTCATATGTATTTGAGCACATGTTATACGTTTTGGGAGTAGTATTTAGCACTGAGTTGGACCGGGTGAGAGTACCCAAGGTTCAAGAACTACGCGCCCCCATAGGTTCTAAGTTCCCTTTGTTGGGCATCAGATTTAGTGATCATGCCTCTATACCCTGTCAAGGTATATTGGGTCCTTTTAATGGTGCAGATATATCGGACGCCATGTATCTCAGCATAGTTTATGTCGGTTAAAAGAAACTCCCACATGTTATTTTCAAGTTATTAAGTTATATGATTCTATACTATGAAACTTAAGCTTTGTTTTAGGTTTTATGTCTTATACCTTGATATTTATTCATGTACCTTTTTTAAGTAACAAGTTCATACTTAAGCATGTTTTAAACTATTTTTATCATGATTCATGCATCGTTCACATACTCGGTACATCCTATAGTACTGACGCATATCCGGTGCTGCATCCTTTGATGATGAAGATTCAGGTATTCCTTTCCAGACACGTGGCTAGAGCTTCTAGGCCACTTTTCTGTTAGCTGTTGGTGAGTCCTCTTTGTTCGAGGACCAGATATGTTTTATTTATGTGATTTCTTATTTCTATACTTAGAGTTAACTAGGATTTTTTCCTAGCAATTCCTTATGTCATGTAGAGGCTTTTCAGACATAGATAGTGTTTGAGTATCTTTCCGGATTTTATATTTCCATTCGACTTGATTACCTATGTATGTACTTCCAGATTTATCTATTATGCTTCAGCTTATCTTTGTTATGCTTGAGTATGCTATGACCAAGTGGTTTGCTTGGGGTACTCGCGGTCCCAAGTCCCATGTTATGTCTATGGGGTAGCCTTGGGGTATGACAAACTTGTTATCAGACCCTCAGGTTCAAGAGTCCTCGGATGTCTGAAAACCGCATCGAGTAGAATCTTTTTCATGTGTTTGAAGCATGCCACATATATGAGAGGGAAGCTATGAGGTGTCTTAGGAAAAATTCACTGAAAAATTCACTTCTTTCATGATCACGTCGTGCGATAGACCTTAACTTTAATGTTCTTCTAATCCTTATCTTGTACGTTTCAGATTATGCCTCCTCGACGTGTGATGCCTCCCTGAGCTGCTCAAAATATTGTCCCTCCCGTTCCAGTTCCCGATGTCACGAATGAGGAATTCAGAAATGCCATCTATTTGCTAGACAATACTTTGGCCACTCAAGCCAATCAGCCGGCTCCTGCCCTGGTCCACCCTCAAGGTGGGGTAGTAGCCCGAGTTCGTGACTTTGTTCGGATGAAACCACCTAAATTTTGGGGTTCAAATGTTAGTGAAGACCCGCTCAACTTTATTGATGAAGTGAAGAAGATATTTCAAGTTATGCAAGTGGTTGGGGTTGATTGTGTTGAGCTTGCATCCTATCAACTCAAGGATGTAGCCCATATTTGGTTCACGCAATGGAAGGAAACTATGGTGAGGGATGCGGTTCCCATGACTTGGGAGTATTTTGAGAGGGTCTTCCTTAATAGGTTCTTTCCTCGTGAGTTGAGACAAATTAAGGTGGAGGAATTTGTGAACTTGAGACAAGGTTCGATATTGGTGCAAGAGTATAGTCTGAAGTTCACTCAGTTGTCTAGATATGCTCTCTCTATGGTAGTGGACCCTCATGATCAAATGAGCAAGTTTATATATGGGGTTTCTGATGTGGTGAAGAAGGAGTGTAGGTCTGCTTTGTTGTTGAGTGATATGAACATTTCCTAACTCATGACTTATGCCCATAAGATTGAGGGTGACAAGCTTAAGGATATGGCAAGGGAGAACAAGAGGGTTAGATCCGAGGGATAAGGTTTTGGCCATCATAGGTCCGAAGGTGGACATCGCTCTTCTTTCCAGAAGAAGTCATCAGGATTTGTTCATTCTTCTGCTAGTTCTCCTACCCAGGCTCATAGGCCTTGTCATGATCAGGGTGGTAGAGGATCTGGTTCTTATTTCTAGTATCACAGAAGTGTTGCTAAGGGGCCTTCTTTCCCCGTTTATAGCAGGTGTGGGAAGAACCACCCCGGTGACTGCTTGGCCGGTAAAGAGGGTTGCTTTGGTTGTGGTAAACCTAGACATCATATCAAGGATTGCCCTTCAGCTAGAAAGGGGTAAGGAGGTAGGACTCAGTCTACCCCAGTAGCTTCAGGAGGTAAACCAGCCAAGCCGGGCACATCTTTTAGTTCTGGTGGTCAGTGCCAGAACCACCTTTATGCTATGTCCTCTCGTCAGGATAAGGAAGGTTCCCCCGATGTTGTTACTGGTATATTGAAAGTCTTCTCTTTCATTGTATATGCTTTATTGGATCCCTATGCTTCTTTATCTTTTGTTACCCCTTATGTGACATGCAAGTTCGAAGTTTGTTCTGAATTTTTTTTAGAACCCTTTTAGGTTTCTACTCATGTTGGTGAGTCAGTCTTAGCCAAAAGAATCTACCAAAATTGCCCTATCTCAGTCCTTCATAGAGTCACTTCAATGGATCTAGTAGAGTTAGAGATGACTGATTTTGATGTCATTCTTCGTATGGATTAGTTGTATGCATGTTATGCTTCTCTTGATTGTCGTACTTGGGTTGTCAGTTTCAAGTTTCCAAATGAACTCATTCTAAATTGGCAAGATAGTCCCCCTTCATCGAAAGGTCATTTCAGATCTTATCTTAAGGCTAGGAAGATAATTTTAAAGGAGTATGTTTATCACATAGTGCGGGTTACGGACACGGAGTTTGAAACCCCATCCCTTCAGCCTGTTCCTGTTGTGAATGAATGTGAATGAATTCCCAGAAGTGTTTCTTAATGATTTGCTCGGAGTCCCTCCCGAGCGGGAGATAGACTTTGGGATAGATCTTCTCCCTGATATGAATCCTATCTCCATTCCTCCGTATAGAATAGCTCCCGTGGAACTTAAAGATTTGAAAGATCAATTGAAGGATCTTCTTAATAAAGGTTTCATCAGGCCTACCATTTCTCCATGGGGTGCCCCAGTTTTGTTTGTTCGGAAGAAAGAAGGTTCCCTTAGAATGTGTATTGATTACCGTCAGTTGAACAAGGTCACAATCAAGAATAAGTATCCTATTCCTAGGATTGATGACTTTTTCGATCAGCTTCAGGGTGCTAGTTTCTTCTCCAAAATCGACCTTAGATCCGGTTATCATCAGCTTTGTGTTAAAGAGTATGATATTCTAAATATAGCCTTCAGGACTCAGTATGGTCATTACAATTTTTTTGTGATGTCTATTGGTCTAACGAATGCTCCTGCAACTTTTATTGATTTGATGTACCATGTGTTAAAGCAGTATTTGGATATGTTTGTGATTGTTTTCAATGATGATATCCTCATCTACTCTCAGAGTGAGGAGGAGCATGCGGATAACTTGAGAGTTTTGTTGCAAACTCTCAAGGATAGACAGTTGTTTGCTAAGTTTAGCAAGTGTGAGATTTGGATGCAATTTGTTGCTTTTTTGAGTCATATTGTGACTAAAGATGGAATTCAGGTTGATTCTTAAAAGATAGAGGCAGTAAAGAACGGTTCTAGACCTACTTCTCCATCTGATATTATGAGCTTTTTGGGTTTGGCTGGTTACTACAGGAGGTTTGTGGAAGGGTTTTCTTGCATTGCTGCCCCTTTGACCCGATTGACTCAGAAGAAGGTAAAATTTCAGTGGTCCGACTGGTGTGAGAAGATCTTTTAGGAACTGAAGACTAGATTGAACACCGCTCCAGTGTTAGCTCTACCCGAGGGCCTAGATGATTTTGTGGTGTATTGTGATGCTTCTAGGATTGGCTGGGTTGTGTTTTGATGCAGCATGGTAAGGTGATTGCTTATGCTTTGAGACAGCTTAAGACTCATGACAAAAACTATCCTACTCATGATGTTGAGTTGGCAGTCGTGGTCTTCGCTTTGCAGATTTGGAGACATTACGTGTATTGTGTGCATAGGGATGTATTTACCAATCATAAGTGTAATGACCCTTTAGGTCATTTCCACATACACGTTTTTCTTGTGCCGTTAGAGCTTGTTGTAGTGGACCCAAGTCACTTAAGGCTCGTCAGGATCGGAATTTTGGTGTTGGGTCCATTTGTTTGGCCACATTATAAGTTTTGAAGTCAAGCAAGTCGGCAAAAGTAATCGTTAGATCTTTAACAAATTTTCCTGAACTTTGGGTAAAATGTCTCAGGGCTTTTCTCTCAATATATAAAGAGTTAGAAGTCCTCCAAAATACCAAATCGAAGGTCTACGAGTCTATTTTCCAACGCACAAAACCTCACATCCAACTGATCTCGGAGTAAAAGGTTATGACTGTTTTACCGCGGACTGTCTGGCAGAAAACGGGTTGCGAAACGGGTCGCGAACCGGGTCGGGTTAAACTTGATTTAAGCCTCAACTTCACGTTTTAAAACGCCATTTCAGTTCCGAAACAGTGAGAAAACATAAGGGAGGATCCCGAGAGAATTCTTGAGTATCAAAATCGTGCGTTGGTGAATTACGAGCCTAAGCTTAAGAATTTTTTTAGCATCGTGCGTGTATTTGAAAATATTTTATTTTAAAGTTGAATTTGGTAAAATTTATATTATTATTACCTTTTCAAAATATTTTAAAGGTTATGAAAAATATTTTGTTACGATATAATTGTATATGTATTTACTTTATAAGGTTTTTATACACCGTAATATTTTAACGGAGATAGTAAATTTAGTTATGTTGAAAATTATTATTATAATATAGTAGGTTTTGTTTGAAATAATTTTCTATGAATTATGGTATATTTAGAATATTATATTTATTTTACCACGAACTTATGCAATACCCGATTATATAAATAAAGGGATAACTTAAAATGGAAGGGATTACACCTCACCTTCCACGTGGAAGTGGAGGGAGGGTCATCATTTATTATCATCATCTATGTGACAGCAAATTACTCCTCTTATATCTATATAATGTGTTTGCATTTGTAATTAATATTGAGTGCATGATATGTATCCAGCAGCCTTATGTGTTGAATTTCTATTTAGAAATTATATTATACTTTGAATATAACCTTTTTTACCCTTTTATTCCAACAAGATAGCTTACGTACTATGTATGTATATATATGATATATAGTACGTGAATGGGAATTATGGAGAGAATTACTCTTTTTGGTTGATAATTTATTTGGCAATCAAAAGAAAATCAATTATCCACGTCAAGTTATTCAAGCCCGAATTTGAGTTTGATTTCGTTTTAGAGCTTTTCAGAGAGGTTCAAGCTTGTCATCGGACAACAGGTAGGTTACGGTTTATTTTCCCTAGACTCCGTATATATAGGATAAAATTGTATTAATGGGCATCCTTGGGTTGGTTTATTAGGTTGGTACCACAGACCTCGACCGCTTTATTCATGTCCGCCTACTTTTGTTTCTCCGTTGCTTGTAGTACTTGCCGATATATTTTATTTACCCTTGTGGTCCTGTGAGGCCTTGTTGACTCTGGAACATAGAAGGTGGGATTTTGGGAATGTCCGCGAGTCACGGGCATAGAATTATCCTTCTAGGCTGGTTATGCTTGCTGAGTAGCTGTGGGCCTGTGCAGGGTCGATAGGTTGATTGTGAGCTGCTGGGCAGCTATTGTGTTTGATCATACCATTTTCATGCATAAAAAGAGGTTTTATACAGGTTTTGCTACGGTTTGGGCTTCGGGCCTACTGGCACCATTTTCTAAACCTTGCATGGCCCGGGGGGCCCATTTTTGATGGAAATAATTTGGAAATGGTTTGATTTAACTTGTGAATATTTTTGAGCAAGAAAGTAAAATTATGTTTAAAATCATCAGTTTTACGATTATCGCTAGACTCGGCAGGGCCGGAGTGCTAGTTGAGTTTTCTTGCTACTTGAGATGATTTTTAGCCTCGGTCGGACCGAGCACCTGAGATGGCTTTTTACTGTTTAGACCCGGTTATCCCCGGGCACCCTTGGAGGGGTTTTTGAGACATTTTCCTACTACTTTAGTCTGGACAGGGTCTGGGCATTGCATATTCGAGACTGGGTCTCTATCTTGATACCGACTTGCTTCCGGACGACATGTTCTGATACTGAGTTTTAGTATGGGGTCTGGGACCTCCATGGACCTTGCCATTCGGGCCAGGGGCTACGGGCTGCGTGTGCCGGAGGAGGGGTATATGGTGGAGTAGAGGTATACGGGCAGTGTCCTTCCATGGAACCTACCTGCTGGGCCGGATCGGCGCCGGAGGAGGTACATACAGAGATACCATGGCACTTGAGATCTTCATGCATCATATCATTCATGGTTCGAGGTTCCACCCTTGTTTGTTGTTTGCTGATTGTACGCTCCGGTAGTATGGGATGCCGGAGGGTTTGTTTTCACTTGTTTGTGTTCCTCGGTTGTATGGGCGGTCGAGGGACTGTAGGTAGACTCTTTCTATTTACTTGTAGAATTATTCCCTGTTACGGTTAATTATGAAATTGGTTACTGCTAGACTGTTAGTTGCTGGGTGTGAGATTGATATGATTAGTTGGACTTGATTCATGTCTCTGAGCATGTCTATCATTACTCTTTCTCTCTTCTTCTTACACTTGAGGTTACCGGTATACCGTCCATTTCGTAAACTTATTTTGTATACACTGTTATTGCAAGGACCCCAGGTGCGTTGTTTCTTACTTTCACCTGTGCCTATTGGTGTGTATATTCTGCTTACTAGCCTCATATGTGGTTCTGTTGATTTCCCTCTGGGCTAGTTCCTGTGTACCTTTCGTTGATTTCTGTGACTGATTGCTTCTATTCTGTCTATTACTGCGCTTTTATCTTATATGTGCCCAGTCGGCCTATGATACCTACTGGGTACCTTATGCTTCGCATTTGGTGCTCACCCCTACCCCCCTGCATCTTTGGGTGCAGATCCTAGCGTGGGCCATCGCCATTAGATCGCTGTGATTCGTGCTTGGAGATTTGTTGGGGACTACTTCAGACTGAGGGTGAGCTCTTGGCGATCAGAGCTTAGCTTTAGTTTATCTTTTGCTTCATGTACTCTATTACCATTCAGAGACATCTGTATATATAGTTTTGGTTTATTTGCACTCCATGTATGTAGTTTTGGCTCTATACTATGATACCAGGTCTTGGGGTTTGGTCTAGTTTCCGCATATATATATATTTATAGTCCTTTTATCTGTTCTATTCGTCTTGTTCTCTTATTCGATAGATAGTAGCCCATTACTAACTGTTCTGGGCTACGGGGATCGGTTCACCTACCGAGGGTTGTAGGTGCCATCATGACCGAGAAATCGGGTCGTGAAAACTTGGTATCAGAGCTTTAGGTTCACCGGTGTCATCGGTATAGGAGCCTATGTCTAGTAGAGTCCTGCGGATCGGGGCGGAGACATCCGTACTCAATCTTTGGGAGGCTACAGTGGTAGTTTAGGAATTTGACTCTTTCATTGCTTCTGTGTCGTGCGTAGAACCCTTGAAGTTTTTGGAGATCTCATTTATTCTACTTCATTCTTCCGCAGATGGTTCGTACGAGATCATCGGCATCACGCGGAGATGAGCCTCCAACACCAGCTCCAGCGCCAGCTCCAGCACCAGCTCCAGTGCCCACTTCTGTGCCAGCTCCAGCCGCAGCTCAGTCTCCAGATATTTCGGGATTACTATTACAACTTTTGAGTGTGATTGGAGAGCGACCTTCTGAGGTAGCGTAGACATCCGCTCAGGGGGCAGCCCTGGGTGCACAGAGCTTAGGAGCGTAGCCGGCTACTATGGCTCCCCGTGCGGAGGTCATTCCGGTTCCATCTGTTGCATAGCCCCTTGCTCCTCGCCCAGTTATGACAGAGTCAGAGCAGAAGGCGTTGGGTAGGTTTTTGAGGTTAGCACCTCCGAGGTTTGCTGGTACTTCTGGACAGGATCCACATGACTTTATTACTACCTGTGAGGAGATGTTGCATCATTTGGGTTTGTTGGAAACTCACGGGATTGCTTATACTACCTACCAGTTGGAGGGCCCAGCGAAGTTATGGTGGAGGGCCCAGGTTGCTTGTAGACTACCATCGTCATCTCCTTTGACCTGGTCTGAGTTTTATGAGGCCTTTATTGCCAAGTTCCTACATCAGAGTGATTGTGAGCGTCGCAGGGAGAAGTTTACTCACCTTACGCAGGAGTCTACGACTATCTCGGAGTATGAGACCCGTTTCCATCAGCTAGCACTGTTCGGAGCTATGATCATTCCTACCGAGGCTGATAGGATTCGCAGATTTGTATGGGGTTTGAGGCCAGAGATCAGGCAGCCAGCTGAGATATTGATTGCCAGTGGTAGGTCATTCCAGGCTATTGTAGACTATGCCCGCACTGTGGAGGACTTACAGCGACATGATCAGGGGTCCAGAGATAAGAGGCCTCGATATCAGGGTGTCTATAGTGGTTCCAGATATGGCGGTAGAGGTCCTGACCAGTGGAGCCGGAGTTATCAGCCACAGCAGTACCAGGGTCAGTCCAGCCGACCGGTTCAGGCTTCCCTTCAGACTTTCGGTAGTGCCCAGTTCGAGCAGGGTCAGAGCAGCCATCAGGGCTATGGCGGCCAGTCTTCGAGGGGTATAGTTTCTGGGGCATCAGGTCGCGGTGGTCATACGGGATCTGCTGGTTCATCTCGATTGAGTAGGCCGTTAGGGGCTTGTTTTACTTATGGTGCGATAGGTCATTTTGCTAGAGATTGCCCTCAGCAGGGTACAGTTCAGTTGGCCGAGATTTTACGAGTAGTTCATCCCCCAGCTCGAGGGGGTGGTCGTCAGAGTAGAGGTAGTGCTCCGCGCGGCAGAACAGGTGGTAGGGATGGCGGTCGGGCAAGTGGAGGTCGTCGTCAGTTTTACGCAGTCCCTAGGAGACCAGAGGCAGAGGCCTCAGATGCTGTGATTACATGTACGATTTGTGTGTGCCATCAGTCTGCTATGGCTTTATTTGATCCTGGATCCACTTGTTCATATGTATTTGCCTACTTTGTGCCTTGTTTGGGGTTGGCTAGTGAGCCATTATCTGTTCCTGTTTTGACCCCAGTAGGAGATTCTTTAGTAGTGGATCGGATTGTGAGATCTTGTATGATATTTATTGGTGATTCAGAGACTTGGGGTGATTTGATGATTCTTGATATGCTAGATTTTGATGTGATACTGGGCATGGACTGGTTATCCCATCACCGTGTGGTTTTGGATTGTTATGCCAAGACCATTACCATAGCTGTGCCCGGTGTATCCCCGGTTGTGTGGCAGGGTTCTGTTAGCCATGCACCATCTGGGATCATCTCTTGTCTTCGAGCTAGGAAGTTGATTTCCCGTGAGTGTTTAGCTTATCTAGCATATGTACGAGATGTTAGTGTTGACCCCACTTCTCCTGAATCTGTTCCTGTGGTTAGAGACTTCCTCGATGTGTTTCCTACCGACCTGCCAGGCCTTCCACTTGAGAGGGATATTGTTTTTGCTATTGAGTTGGAGCCGGGCACTAGGCCTATTTCTATTTCTCCTTACCGTATGGCTCCTGCTGAGTTGAGGGAGCTTAAGGAGCAGCTCCAGGATCTGTTAGCTAAGGGGTTTATTAGACCTATTGTGTCACCTTGGGGTGCTCCTGTTCTCTTCGTGAAGAAGAAGGATGGGTCGATGCGCATGTGTATTGATTATCGGCAGCTGAATAGGGTGACAGTGAAGAATAGGTATCCGATGCCGAGGATTGATGATTTGTTTGACCAGCTTTAGGGTTCAGTCGTGTTTTCGAAGATTGATTTGAGGTCTGGCTACCATCAGTTGAGGATTAGGGGGGAGGACATCCCTAAGACAGCATTCAGGACACGTTATGGCCATTATGAGTTCCTGGTGATGTCTTTTGGGTTGACTAATGGCCCCGCAACCTTTATGAACTTGATGCACAGGGTTCTTGGCCAGTATTTGGACTCATTTGTGATAGTTTTTATAGACGACATCTTGGTATACCCGCGTAGTAAAGATGAGCATGAGCAGCACTTGAGGGTTATACTCCAGACTTTGAGAGACCATCGGCTTTATGCCAAGTTCTCAAAGTGTGAGTTTTGGCTTGAGTCAGTTGCATTCCTAGGGCACGTGGTGTCTAAGGATGGGATTAGGGTTGATCCGGGAAAGATTTCAGCGGTTTGTGAGTGCCCTAGACCTACTACTGTTACTGAGGTTCGCAGCTTTATTGGGTTAGCAGGTTACTACAGACAGTTCGTTGAGGGATTTTCTTCCATAGCAGCACCCTTGACTATGCTGACTAGGAAGGATGTCCCATTTCAGTGGTCGGATCAGTGTGAGGATAGCTTCCAGAGGCTTAAGGCCTTATTGACTTCAGCTCCAGTTTTGACTTTGTCGGTAGAGGGTTAGAGCTTCTCCGTGTACTGTGATGCTTCTGGGGTTGGTCTTGGTTGTGTGTTGATGCAGCAGGGTCGGGTAATAGCATATGCATCGAGATAGCTGAAGGTTCACGAGCGCAACTACCCCACTCATGACTTAGAGTTGGCGGCGGTAGTTTTCGCGCTCAAGATCTGGAGGCATTACCTATAAGGAGTTCACTGTGAGATCTTCACCGATCACCGTAGTCTTCAGTATATCACGAGTCAGCAGGAGTTGAACTCGAGGCAGAAGAGATGGGTCGAGTTACTGAAGGACTATGACTTCACTATTCTGTATCATCCGGGCAAGGCAAACGTGGTAGCGGATGCCTTGAGTCGTAGGGCAGTAAGTATGGGTAGCCTAGCTTCTCTTTCAGTTTCAGAGCGACCGTTGGCCTTGGACATCCAGTCCTTGGCTAACCATTTGGTTAGGCTTGACTTGTCGGATCCTAGCAGAGTTCTCGCCAGTGTTGAGGTTTGTTCTACTTTGATTGATCAGATTTAGAGCCGTCAGTTTGAGGATCAGCAGTTGTGTGACCTTCGTGATCGGGTTGTTCAGGGAGAGACCAATCGGGCTACTCTAGATTCAGATGGGGTTCTAAGGTTTGATAGTCGCCTATGTGTTCCGAGGATTAGTGATTTGATTCAGTTGATACTTCATGAGGCACATTGTACTAGATACTCCATTCACCCTGGCACAACAAAGATGTATAGAGACTTGAGGCAGATTTACTGGTGGAGTGGTATGAAGCGGGATATAGTGGAGTTTGTATCTCGGTGCTTGAACTGTCAGCAGGTTAAGTTCGAGCACATGAGACCCGGTGGTTTGATGCAGCGACTTCCCATTCCTGAGTGGAAGTGGGAAGGGATTACTATGGACTTTGTTGTTGGTTTGCGCCGTACTTCTCATGGGTTTGATTCCATATGGGTGATTGTTGATAGGCTCACATTTCTTGCCGGTTCAGACTTCTTATGGTGCTGAGAGGTTAGCTCAGATCTACGTTCGTGAGGTTGTTCGATTGCATGGGGTCCCAGCTTCTGTTATTTCAGACCGCGGCACTCAGTTCACATCTCAGTTCTAGCGGGCTATTCAGCGAGATTTGGGTACAGAGGTTCATCTTAGTACCTCTTTCCACCCTCAGACAGATGGCCAGTCCGAGAGGACCATTCAGATTTTGGAGGACATGCTTCGGGCCTGTGTTTTTGACTTTGGAGGTTCTTGGGATCAGTTTGTTCCCTTGGCAGAGTTTGCTTATAATAACGGCTTCCATTCGAGTATCGACATGGCACCTTTTGAGGCTTTGTATGGCAGGTGTTGCAGATCACCGGTAGGTTGGTTTGATGGTTTTAGTGCTGGGCCACAGAGCACGGATTTGCTTCGAGATTCCTTAGACCGAGTCCGAGTGATTCAGGATAGACTTCGGGCAGCTCAGAGCGGGCAGAAGAGTTATGCTGATCGTAGGCTTCGTGCCTTGGAGTTTAGTGTCGGTGACTTTGTGTTTCTCCGTGTATCGCCCATGAAGGGCGTGATGAGATTTGGTAGGCGGGGAAAGGTTAGCCCCAGGTTCATTGGGCCGTTTGAGATTCTTCAGAGGGTCGGTAGCGTTGCCTATCAGCTAGCCTTGCCTCTGATGTGTTCAGCTATACATCCTGTATTTCATGTTTCGATGTTGCGTCGGTATGTCCCAGATGAGTATCATGTGTTGCAGTGGGATTCAGTTCAGTTGGGTGAGGATTTAGCCTTTGCTGAGGAGCCGACAGCTATTTTGGCCAGAGATGTCAGGAGATTGAGGTCTCAAGAGATCCCGGTTGTTAAGGTTCAGTGGAGGCACTGTCCAGTAGAGAAGGCTACCTGGGAGACCGAGAGAGATATGCGGGCTCAGTATCCGCAGCTGTTTGAGCCTTCAGGTACCCCCTTGACCTTGACTTTCGAGGACGAAAGTCCTTTTTAGTAGTGGATGATATAATGACCCTTTCGGTCATTTCCACATACACGTTTTTCTTGTGCCGTTAGAGCTTGTTGTAGCGGACCCAAGTCACTTAAAGCTCGTCAGGACCGGTATTTCGGTGTCGGGTCCTTTTGTTTGGCCGCATTATAAGTTTTGAAGTCAAGCAAGTCGTTAGATATTTAACAAATTTTCCTGAACTTTGAGTAAAATGTCTCAGGGCTTTTCTCTCAATATATAAAGAGTTAGAAGTCCTCCAAAATACCAAATCGAAGGTCTACGAGTCTATTTTCCAACGCACAAAACCTCACATCCAACTGATCTCGGAGTAAAAGGTTATGACTGTTTTACCGCGGACTGTCTGGCAGAAAATGGGTTGCGAAACGGGTCGCGAACCGGGTCGGGTTAAACTTGATTTAAGCCTCAACTTCACGTTTTAAAACGCCATTTCAGTTCCGAAACAGTGAGAAAACATAAGGGAGGATCCCGAGAGAATTCTTGAGTATCAAAATCGTGCGTTGGTGAATTACGAGCCTAAGCTTAAGAATTTTTTTAGCATCGTGCGTGTATTTGAAAATATTTTATTTTAAAGTTGAATTTGGTAAAAATTATATTATTATTACCTTTTCAAAATATTTTAAAGGTTATGAAAAATATTTTGTTACGATATAGTTGTATATGTATTTACTTTATAAGGTTTTTATACACCGTAATATTTTAACGGAGATAGTAAATTTAGTTATGTTGAAAATTATTATTATAATATAGTAGGTTTTGTTTGAAATAATTTTCTATGAATTATGGTATATTTAGAATATTATATTTATTTTACCACGAACCTATGCAATACCCGATTATATAAATAAAGGGATAACTTAAAATGGAAGGGATGACACCACCACTTCCACGTGGAAGTGGAGGGAGGGTCATCATTTATTATCATTATCTATGTGGCAGCAAATTACTCCTCTTATATCTATATAATGTGTTTGCATTTGTAATTAATATTGAGTGCATGATATGTATCCAGCAGCCTTATGTGTTGAATTTCTATTTAGAAATTATATTATACTTTGAATATAACCTTTTTTACCCTTTTATTCCAACAAGATAGCTTACGTACTATGTATGTATATATATGATATATAGTACGTGAATGGGAATTATGGAGAGAATTACTCTTTTTGGTTGATAATTTATTTGGAAATCAAAAGAAAATCAATTATCCACGTCAAGTTATTCAAGCCCGAATTTGAGTTTGATTTCGTTTCGGAGCTTTTCAGAGAGGTTCAAGCTTGTCATCGGACGACAGGTAGGTTACGGTTTATTTTCCCTAGACTCCGCATATATAGGATAAAATTGTATTAATGGGCATCCTTGGGTTGGTTTATTAGGTTGGTACCACAGACCTCGACCGCTTTATTCATGTCCGCCTACTTTTATTCCTCCGTTGCTTGTAGTATTTGCCGATATATTTTATTTACCCTTGTGGTCCTGTGAGGCCTTGTTGACTCTGGAACATAAAAGGTGGGATTTTGGGAATGTCCGCGAGTCCCGGGCATAGAATTATCCTTCTAGGCTGGTTATGCTTGCTGAGTAGCTGTGGGCCTATGCAGGGTCGATAGGTTGATTGTGAGCTGCTGGGCAGCTATTGTGGTTGATCATACCATTTTCATGCATAAAAAGAGGTTTTATACAGGTTTTGCTACGGTTTGGGCTTCGGGCCTACTGGCACCATTTTCTAAACCCTGCATGGCCCGGGGGGCCCATTTTTGATGGAAATAATTTGGAAATGGTTTGATTTAACTTGTGAATATTTTTGAGCAAGAAAGTAAAATTATGTTTAAAATCATCAGTTTTACGATTATCGCTAGACTCGGCAGGGCCGGGGTGCTAGTTAAGTTTTCTTATTACTTGAGATGATTTTTAGCCTCGGTCGGACCGAGCACCTGAGATGGCTTTTTACTGTTTAGACCCGGTTATTCCCGGGCACCCTTGGAGGGATTTTTGAGACATTTTCCTACTACTTTAGTCCTGGACAGGGTCTGGGCATTGCATATTCGAGACTGGGTCTCTATCTTGATACCGGACATACTTCCGGACGACATGTGTTGATACTGAGTTTTAGTATGGGGTCTGGGACCTCCATGGACCTTGCCATCCGGGCCAGGGGCTACGGGGCTGTGTGTGCCGGAGGAGGGGTATACGGTGGAGTAGAGGTATACGGGCAGTGTCCTTCCATGGAACCTACCTGCTGGGCCGGATCGGCGCTGGAGGAGGTACATACAGAGATACCATGGCACTTGAGATCTTCACGCATCATATCATTCATGGTTCGAGGTTCCACCCTTGTTTGTTGTTTGCTGATTGTACGCTCCGGTAGTATGGGATGCCGGAGAGTTTGTTTTCACTTGTTTGTGTTCCTCGGTTGTATGGGCGGCCGAGGGACTGTAGGTAGACTCTTTCTATTTACTTGTAGAATTATTCCCTGTTACGGTTAATTATAAAATTGGTTACTGCCAGACTGTTAGTTGCTGGGTGTGAGATTGATATGATTAGTTGGGCTTGATTCATGTCTCTGAGCATGTCTATCATTACTCTTTCTCTCGTCTTCTTACACTTGAGGTTACCGGTATACCGTCCATTTCGTAACTTATTTTGCATACACTGTTATTGCAAGGACCCCAGGTGCGTTGTTTCTTACTTTCACCTGTGCCTATGGTGTGTATATTCTGCTTACTAGCCTCACATGTGGTTTTGTTGATTTCCCTCTGGGCTAGTTCCTGTGTACCTTTCGTTGATTTCTGTGACTGATTTCTTCGATTCTGCCTATTACTACGCTTTTATCTTATATGTGCCCAGTCGGCCTATGATACCTACTGGGTACCTTATGATTCGCAGTTGGTGCTCACCCCTACCCCTTGCATCTTTGGGTGCAGATCCTAGCGTGGGCCATCGCCGTTAGATCGCTGTGATTCGTGCTTGGAGATCTGTTGGGGACTACTTCAGACTGAGGGTGAGCTCTTGGCGATCGGAGCTTAGCTTTAGTTTGTCTTTTACTTCATGTACTCTATTACCATTCAGAGACATCTGTATATATAGTTTTGGTTTATTTTCACTCCATGTATGTAGTTTTGGCTCTATACTATGATACTAGGTCTTGGGGTTTGGTCTAGTTTCCGTATATATATATATATTTATAGTCCTTTTATCTGTTTTATTCGTCTTGTTCTCTTATTCGATAGATAGTAGCCCATTACTAACTGTTTTGGGCTACGGGGATTGGTTCACCTACCGGGGGTTGTAGGTGCCATCATGACCGAGAAATTGGGTCGTGACAATAAGTCTCCAGTATGTGTTCACTCAGAAGGAGTTGAATTAGCGGCAAAGGTGATGTCTTGAGCTTCTCAAGGATTATGATATGAGTGTACTTTACCATCCGGGTAAGGCCAATGTCGTGGTGTTGCCTTGAGTACATTGTCCATGGGGTGTGCGTCTTCCGTTGATGGTGGGAAAAGGAATTAGTTAAGGAGGTTCATAGGGTAGCTCGGTTGGGAGTTCTCCTTATTGACTCAACAAAATGTGGTGTGATTGTAAAAAATGGTGCTGAATCATCTTTGGTAGCTGAGGTGAAGGTAAAGCAAGACCAGGATCCCATTCTACTTTAGCTTAAGGGTGCAGTTCGTCAGCAGCGGGTTGAGGTTTTCTCCTAAGGAGGAGATGGTGTGCTTCGCTATCAGGGTCATTTATGTGCGCCTGATATTGATGGGTTGAGACAGCAAATTTTGACTAATGCTCACAGTTTTAGATATTCCATCCATCCGGGTGCCACTAAGATGTACCTTGATCTACGGGAAGTCTTTTGGTAGAATGGTATGAAAAAGGACGTAGCCGGGTTTGTGGCTAAGTGTCCCAACTATCAACAAGTCAAAGTGGAACATCAAAAGCCGGGTGGCATGATTCAAGATATTAAGCTTCCCACTTGGAAATAGGAAGCAATCAATATGGACTTTATTACG
Organism: Jaltomata sinuosa; assembly: GCA_003996215.1. NCBI lineage: Eukaryota > Viridiplantae > Streptophyta > Magnoliopsida > Solanales > Solanaceae > Jaltomata > Jaltomata sinuosa. The sequence continues at coordinate 414,859 of QJPP01000206.1, forward strand.
GGTTTGCCTCGTACTCGAAGGCAACATGATTCCACTTTTGGTGATTGTCGACCGAACGATCAAGTGATCCTATTTTTTGGCTATTAAGACTACTGATTCAGCAGACGACTATGCCAGACTCAACATCCGAGAGATAGTTCGATTGCATAGTATTCCTTTGTCTATCATTTCTTATAGTGGTCCTCAATTTATATCTTAGTTTTGGAGATCGTTTAAAAAAGGTCTTGGTACCCAGGTGAAGCTTAGCACAACTTTTCACCCTTAGACATACGGTCAGGCAGAGCGTACTATTCAAACTTTGGAGGATATGTTGAGAGCGTGTGTGATTAACTTCAAGGGTAATTGGGATGATCACTTATCTCTTATCAAATTTGCCTACAACAACAACTTTCACTCTAGCATCCAGATGGCTCCGTACGAGGCCCTTTATGGCCGGAGGTGTAGATCTCCTATTGGTTGGTTTGAGGTTGGTGAGGCAGCCTTGATCGGCCCAGATTCTATGCATGAGACCATGGAAAAAGTTTAGCTTATTCGGGAAAGCTTGAAGACCGCTCAGAGTCGACAAAATTCCTATGAGGATGTGAGGAGAAAGGAGTTGGAATTTGAGGTTGATGATTGGGTTTTCCTTAAGGTGTCACCCATGAAGGGTGTGATGAGGTTTGGCAAGAAAGAAAAACTTAGTCCCCGTTTTGTAGGTCCTTATCGGATTTTGAGGAGATTTGGTAGCGTTGTGTATGAGTTGGAGTTGCCAATGGAGTTGGAAGCGGTTCATCCAATTTTACATGTTTCCTTGTTGAAGAAGTGTGTTGGTGATCCGAGCTTGATCGTCCCTTTGAAAGATATGGGTGTGAAGGGTAGTCTCACATATGAGGAGGTTCCCATGGAGATCCATGATCGTCAGATTCAGAGGTTGAGGCATAAAGAAGTTGCTTCGGTAAAGGTTCTTTGGAGAAATTAGCTTTTTGAAGGAGCTACTTGGGAGGCGGAAAAGTCCATGAAGGCTAAATACCCTCATATCTTTCCTTATGGCTCAATTTCAGAGGTACTAGTTTCCTCCTTAGTATGTCCCTCTGATTCTATTCCATCAGTCACTCTCATGATCCTAGCATGCATCCATGTTTTACGAAGTTAGTTTATCATGTTTTCTAGTTGGAAAGTTCAGTTCTTATGATTACTCCTTGATTTCCTTGTTTGGATTGCTGGTTGGGCTGTCTTCTCTCCTATTTCCCCTTGTCTAAACTTCATTCGAGGATGAATGATCCCAAGGGGGAGATATTGTAACACTCCAGAAATTCAATCCTATTAAAGGCTCAGAATCCAGGACTTTAGGCAGCTGTGTGGCCACCACGGGCAGCCTCCACAGGCGTCATTATCGCAATGGGCCATGCGGCGCATCATGGAAACCAGCCAGCAGATGCCGAGCAAATACCCTCTGCCCGACTGGTGGTCACAACGGGCGTCATCAGAGTGACGGCCCGTGGGAAACCGCCGTCGAAATCGTCCAACAGCCTTGTCCCTGCTCCCTGGTGCCTGGATGGGCTATGCCACCGGCGTTGTGGCTGCGACAGCCTATGGGGCCATATTTTCAGAACCCTCTAGAAGACTCCCCAATCCTGAAAAGCTATCCAACGCCTTGGCCGATGGGCTATAGTGGGATCGACGCCTGTCTGGTGGCCTGTGAGGCGGCCCAGTTTTCCTGAAATTTCTTATTTAAGTCCTAGGGGTATTTTAGTCATTAACCACCCTTTTAACTCCTAAGTGAGGTCATTTAGGCTATTTCAAGTAGGGTTTTCACCCTCATTAGCCTAAGTTCCTTCTCATTACTTCACTCTTCTCCCAAAAAGGAAAATTCTTCTACAAGCTTCAAGTCTCAAGCTCCAAGTTCAAGCCTCCTAAGTCTTTCCAATTCAAGTGGGTTATCTTCAATCAAGGTATGTGGGTAATCAACAATGGGTTCCTTTCACTCTTGTGCCCAAAACTCCTAATTCAAATTTTGATTTCATGATCTTAAAATTAGGGTTCTTATCCAATTCTTATAGGTTTTTCTAAATAAGATCTTCTTATGATTTTGTTATGAAATTGCCATTAAATTGCATGATTTCACATTGATTTTTACATGCTAACTCTTATTTCATGAATTGAAGTTTAACCAAGGAAATTCCTACATGCATGAAGATTGATTTAAGCAAATTGGATTTTGATAGCATGTCCCTTATGGGTTTTCAAGCATGTGCATGCCTAGTTCCTATATTCTATAAAAATCTATGTATTATGAAATTGAACTAGAGTCATGCAACGTTTTACAACTCATGAAGTATGCAAGTTTTCTATGTTATGAAGTATGCAAGTTTTCTAAGTTATGAAGTATTATGCAAGAACCTCCACTTATCTCTAAAAAATCCTTCAGAAATCCTCTAACCTCTCCTAAACTCTTCACCTCCTCTCACCTAAATTCAGCTACCTCTCTACCGCTTGTCACCACCGCTATGATCTCTAGGGAAAATCATGGGTCTCCACTGTTGCCCGTTAAAAAGCTTTGATTTTTGCTTCCCTTCGCTTAATCTTCACTTGTGGTAAGTTCTCTGATGTTAAATACTTGTTATTATGATGATTCAGAACTCATATTGTAAAGCATGCTCCTTAGAATTGCAATGTTAATTTTGGGCGAGATTCAAAAATTTTGGGTCCCCAATTTTGATTTATATTGTGATTCTGCTTAGGATCAACTTGGTAGAACTTGAAATTGTGATAATGAATTGTAGTAGGTTTTAGCCTTGAAAATCTGTGTTTAGGGTGAAGTTTGAGTAACTCACTTGTGATTGATGCATGATTTGGCCCTATGATAGATTGGGTGACATCATTTTTAAGGGCAAATCATAGTCTTCACGAGGTTTTGGTTTAAAATTGATGTTTGGGGCTAAAATTTGTTACTACTCTTATACCCATGTTTTATGTTGAACATTTTATTGGGCGTATGATCTTGTGTGGTGAGGTAAGAATTATTATTGAATGAATGTGCCTAATTATATACAATTGAAGGCTTGATGTTCCCGATGATAAATGGGGTAACGTCCTTCTTAAGGGAAGTCATTGTGTTCTTCTTTTATTTTGAATGGTGATAATGGATTCCGGGGAAGTCTGAGTAACAAGCTGATTTGGTTTGGGTTGTATTATGTTTGGCCCTATTATTTACAGTATTTAATTATTGGTGTGCTACTCGGTTCCAAGTGCGTAATGCAAAACTTTCTCTATGAATCATATGTGTAGTTCACATGAACACAAAGAAGCAAAAATTTCAACTGTTTCCTTGTGTGTTTCGCATGTGACATGTAGATCTCTATGTGTGAAATGCACAAGGCACCACACCCTGTGAAAACACACTGCCAGTTCACTGTTTGAAGGGGCTAATCATGGTGTGACACTCACTTTGACTTGTGCAAATCGCACAAGCTTCGCACCTCAGTACGAAAAATGACTGTAGGATTCTGGTAGCTCGTGCAAAATCAGATGCGATGTGCACTATGTCTTGTGTGGTTTGCACGTGGTTCGCATGAGCCATCAGTTACCTACATTGTTTTTATACTCCTTTGCATTCCGTCCTTTTTAGTTTGTTAACTTCTTTTTAATCTTTTTCGTTCACATATATGAAAAACACAAAAAGAATTTGCTTTTGTTTTTGTACTCACAATCTCCATATGCAGAACCTGTCTTTTAGTAGGGGCAATGCCGGGCAGAGTTCACGAAGGCCAATATCTCCCTCATCCTCCACTCCAACCTCAAAGGGCAAGAAGAAGGCCCTAGCATCTTCCCGTGCCTAAGTTTTAGAAGAGGAGAGAATTCAATTTGGAGTGGAAGGTATGAGGGTCGTTTATGATCATGACAGGGATAGTTCCTTCAACACGAACTAGAGTTTCAATCTGGATGAAGTGGGCAATAACCTGCCCAACATCTGCAAATAATTTGCCAACCGACAGTAGCAACCATTTCAGGAGGTGCGCAGAAACTATTACAAGGAGATAGTCTGGGAGTTCTTTTTCACGTTCCAAGCCACACAAGATGCTAAGGGCTATAAAGGGGGGTTGAAAACTTTTCCCGCCTTGGAATCAATTATTGTTCGAGGCAAAGAAGTCCGGATCACTCCAGCTTCAATTAATTACATCTATTGGAACACTCCAATTGAGACTGCACCTACACTCATGGCCAAGCTGACTGCCAAACTTAAACCTTTTGATTGAGAAGCACCTATTATTGCTCCTGACACACCTCTCTGGGACACTTTAGGGGGTGATATACTGTGACCGACTCTGTACTTTGAGGCTCGCCTTTGGTATGTATTTGTTCGCTCACGCTTCCTACCCTCTCTGAATGACCAAAAGGTCACCCATAATGGGGCTATTATGATAGCCTTAATCATGGTGGGGGACCACATAAATTTTGGGGAAATTATAGCCTTGGTGATCAAGAGGAAAGCTTGTTGGAGTGGTGATGCTTTTCCCTTACCTGTGCTTATTAGTAAGTTGTGTGCAAAGCGTCATCTAACCACACACCTGAGAAAGAGAGCCTAAATCTACATCATCAAGAGAATGCAGCGCACAAGTATGCATCATTACTATAGAATGTACTGAATATGTGAGATATGCATAAGTAAGGTAAAAACATGTTTGAAACATAATTAAAACTGAGATCATGCATATAAGAGATATCATAAATAAATATCATAGGTTGAGGTCAAACATGAAATAGAATATCTTAAAACCATCATACAGGAGTTTCTTATAGTCGATAATAGACCATGTGAGCTACATAGAATCCAACTATATCACCCTAGTTGGCAAAGCTACCCCAAACCTTGACAAGGTATGGGGTACTATACATATCATAGCGTGGAACTACTTTCATAATGGGACACTCTCAACTAACGAGGACCCTTCTTTATGAGGAGACACTCTCAACTAACGAGGACCCTCTTAACCTACGTTGGCAATGTAGTTTTGGAATTGGGTTATCTAGAACACTCATCGCTCAGTGATAAATACTACTCTCAAAATATACATATAGCTCATAATATATTTGTTACATAGCTAACGCCAAATCTGTTTGAAAAGCAAAAGGACATATCTAATGTCATGCAATTAACATATCATAAGTCTTAAAACATAACATAGCCATAATTCCAAAATATACTTTTCTCTCTAAATTCATAACTTGATGAATTAAGCATTATATTTTATAAATACATAAGGTCATGTTATCTAAACATGCCATTTTTCATTTGAAAATATGCAATTCAATGGAATCATGCTAGAAATCATCTTTAATGCATGGGCTTTTGAAATAAATTAAGGAAACTCAAATAAATTATAGATAAGTAGTGAGAAACCATGAATTTATGCTTTAAACCTGAACCCATAAGTTTTTCCCAAATAGGGTAAGAACCCTAATTTCAAAATTTCATAAATCAAAGTAAACCATGGGGTTTTGGGCATAAGAGTGAAAGGAATCCCTCATTGAATACCCACATACCTTATTGAAGCTTGCTTGATCTAAGTTAAAAAGAAATGGAGGCTTTAACTTAGAGCTTGAGACTTGGAGCTTGAAAGAGTTTCTTTCATCTTTTGGTAGATGAATGAGGAGTAATGAAAGACTTAGGCTAATAGGAGTAAAACCCTGCTAAAAATGGAAAAAATGACCTCACTTAGGAGTTAAAAGGGTAGGTAATTATAGAAATACCTCTGGGATTTAATTAAGTAAAAGCTATTAAAAGCCTCGGCTTCAGGTTCCACGAGCCGTAGAAGCAACCACGGTTCATGGAATGGAGTCGTAGTTCCTGAGACAAAATTCAAGTTATGGATAACTTTCTACGATTTAATAGTACAGCTCATGCAACCATCCATGAGTCATAGAAACCATTCATGGTTTAGTGGGGAACTGACTACCCTCAGTCTGATTTCCACGAGTTGGTTCCATGACCCATGGAACCATCCACGAACCGTGAAACTCACTCATAGTTCTCAGACTTGAGGATGGTCTGCAGGACTGGTTTCAACAGTCCTTTCCATGACTCATTGTTCCATCCATGTCTCGTGGACTTGATTCATGATTCCTAGAAGTTCTGAATTTTGCAGAGTTTCTAAGTTTAAAAGCCGAATCAAGTTTTGAGATATTACACCCCGAAGGGAAATTTTATCTAATTATGTGGGACATATTTGGGAAGGTTCTAAAACCCTTTTTGGGATCTGTACTAAGAATTATTCAGAGTTTTTACTTTCCCAAGAAGATAGTTGATAGAGTAAACTTTCTCTTCTTCTTCTCTAGTAAAAACACCATTGTAAACAATTTTGAGCTTGGAATTTGAGCTTAGCTTGCATAATGAATGGAATTTTGCGATACCCATTTAGTATCTTTTCTTATTCCTTTACTATGAGTAGCTAAATTCTATTCTATGGGTGTGTGCATGATGGGTGTTTGAAATTGGGTTTGGGTGTTGACTATTTATGCTTATAATTGATTATTGAGTATGGGTCTGTTGAATTCTTCATGTTTTAATTATAAAATTGATGGTTGTAAACATTGATTTAGTTTACTAATTTTGTACTTGCTTGAAGAAGGAGTTCAAAAATTGGGTAAGAATTCAATAGTGGGAATTTGAGATTTCCACCACAAATTAAGGCTAGAATTAGCTTGATTATAGGAAATACTCATCTAAGAGTTAAATCTAGAGATAGTTTAACTCACCCAAGAACTAATTGGTTGGTTTGATGTTAAACTATGGGGCTTGATCAAAGACCATAGTAAATATGCTTGGTAGGTTAAAAAACTAGTAAGTAAAGCTTAAACCAAGTGACCCATGATATTAATTAAAAGTTTGTTTGAATAATCAACTCTTATCCCATTGTAGGACCCCATCGAAAGCACACCCCTAGTCTTCCTTCTCTTGATTTAATAAATTGTGTTTAAATTCTCTATTGCTACATTGAAAATTATGATCACATTTATAGTACCCGAGAGGTGTCGGGGTCGATCCCACAGGGAATTTAGAGCTTAGCCTAGGTGATTGTAAACAGACCTCACACGAGAGTAGGTTGCTCAACAACAATAATATAAAAATGGGGGAATTGGGAATCTCTCACAATTCGAATTCCAAACAAAATAATAAGTAAAAATAGGTGTAGATAATGCGAGAGGAAGACTAGGGATGTGTGTCAAATAGGACTCAAACATGGGAAAGGGTGATTGCTTATTCATGCAAATTCATGCTACATGACATAGGTAACTTTGGTTTTAGGTATGATTATTCATCTCTCGACCAACAACCATATATTCAACAGTCTTAAATCAAGAACTATTGATTAAGCAAAAAACAACCAAGCTAATGCTTAGGGAGGTCACACTATTTCTATCTTAGACCCTTAAATGGGTGATTCTATCGATTTGAACTATTTCTAGCCTCAATCTAAATGGAAGCCCACGTTCCTACTAGCAATTTCACATCCGAAGTTATGATTTCCTCTTTCAAGCAAGAACATAACCAAGTAAGGAAAATCAATATTTGCTACCACCAATTTTATAGTTAAAATATGGTGAAATCACTAGACCCATGTCAATTAAGCAATTATAAACACGAATTAACAACACCCATACCCATTTATAAAGTACCTATCATCAACACATCCCTAGACAAGAGGTTTAGCTACTCATTCTTAAGGAAAGAGATATACCAAGTGGGTAATTCAATTTCCCTTCCATTCAAGATAAATTTCTCAATATCCAAACTCAGTTTGTACACAAATGGTGATTCTAAAAAGTGGGAAGAAGGACTTGGGAGAAACCCTCTTCTTGTTCTTAGAAGGAAAAACTTATTCACCAAGCTAAGAATTGTTCAAAACTCTTCAGAACTATAAGAACTCCTTACAATTTTCCTAATATGGGTTTATAAACATTCCCAAAATGTCACATAAATTTGGACAAAAATGCCCTACAGGTGGTGTGCGGCACGATGTGTGGTTCGCACGTCATCATGTGCGCATCGCACACCCTACTTCATTGGTACAGTGACTCAAGCAAATTGGGAGCTTTATGCGAAGTGGGGTGCGGTTCGCACAAGGCATTGTGCACATTGCATAGCGATCGCAACCCTTAGCAGACTCTTCAGTCAACTTTCATCTCCATACGGTAGAATACGCATTCTTCACCAAGGCAAGTGTGTGTCGCACGGGTGCCGCATCTCTTAGCAGAATCTTCGTCTTATTTAATGACTTCACACTTCACTCCTTTTAGGGTCCATTTCCTTATTTTCCATCTATGATCACAAGTACTTGCTTAAACATCAATAAATTCCATAAGAACCTCTAAATCTTATCAAAACATAGAAATAATTCATGAGTAAAGACTCAATAAGTTGGTAGATTACTAACGTATCAAACTGCTAAACTTGAACTATTGTTTGTCCTCAAGCAAGATACTCACAAGGTAAGGAATGAATTATACTCTAGAACTCAACCAGGGCACCAAAGACTACTCTTATTCTAAAAAAATAAGAAAAATAACAAACAAAAATACTCAAACAAAAGACTCAACTATTTTTATCATCTCAATTTGAACCACCACATTATCAAGGCAATAGATCATTTCAAAACATTTCAAAAGGACTTCATTTCTCATTTTAAATCAAGGGATTTTTTTCATTGAAAACAAGATATATATAAAACTTCTCTAGTCATTGGCATGGACCATCAAGGTTTGCCTCGAGATTCGCCACACAACTTATCTCATTCATTCCTCTCAATTGAAATAGAGACTTCATGTTTCAATTTGAATGCATGATTCCACTCACCGCAAGAGAGAATCCTACTCACAATCATGTAATTCACAAAAAAATGGGATTATAAGAGAACCAAGAAGACGCTCACTCTCTCAAGGAAGTTCAAGTGCACACATGTTGACCCCTTCATGTAAATTTCCACTAATGTAGAGTGGCCAAGCTCGGAGTAAACTAGGACTTGCAGGTTATGATGTTGGCTAGGGATAAGGTGAGGATTTCATTTGGTTCAAGTGACTACACCTCCCTAATGCTCTTTGTTATCATTTCCAACACCGCTCACATTTTTTCTTTGACTTTACCTTATTTCTCCCTCATACAACCCAAGCTTCTCATTTTCAATCATGATCATTCAAAACTCCTTGTATCACCTTTGTTTGGTATCACCTATTCTTTCTTTTCATTTTGCTCATTTGATTGAACTTTTTGGAGCAATTTGCTATTCAACTTAAGGTTCTACCTTGAACTTAAAGTGCATCCTTTTTCTTCTCCTCACTGATCACATACACCACCAAACTTAGGCATTTGCCTATGTTGTGTTTTCATTCCCCCCCCCCCAAACTTATGCTTTTAGCCTACTTTTCATCTTCAAAAACTTAGGGAGGACGGGTGCCAAGATAGAGGTTTCAAAAAGGTTAAGGTGTTAAACAAGGTGCCAAAGAACGGTCACAAGCTCAAAGGGGTTCACTAGGATTGATATTGAGGGAAGTCATTTGGGTGAAGTGGTTGTTCAAAAAGGGCCTAAAGTCATTTTCCAAGATCGGTCACACCTAGAATTTTTCCTTGAATCACATTCGGGGAAAGTTCTAAACAACACGCATGCATAAGAATCAAGGAAAAGTCTCACCACACAAGGCATCATACCACAACACTTCATTCATTAATCTCAAGATCAATTGGGATAAATGACTATTGATAAGCTATTCCAAGTTCATTACATACTCGTTTGGGAATCGATCAAGCCAAAGCGAGAGGGTGAAAATCATTATGAGAGAATGCTTTTCTCAAAGTTTTATTTCCCTTTCCTTTCTTTATCAAAAATGTCTTGCCAAGAAAAAAAAATTGGTGGGTCCATTTCGAGACAAGCACACTACGGACTCAAATTAAAACAAAAACTTTGCATTTTCCCTTAAGAAAGTTTCTTCTCAATCTATCATAAGGAAACACCAACTCGACTTGACACAAAACACAAATAAAAATAAAAATAAAGAAAACATTTTTTCTCCTTGGGAAAGAACCGTGGCATTAAAAAAAACCTTGGAGTTTATTGCTAAGCTACTATTAACAAGGCGATCCACATTGATGCACCCCCAAACACAAATGGGCCATTGTCCTAAATGATTATAGAAATAGGGAAAGATAGTACTCCCTGGGGTAACTGTGTAAAAGTGACAAAGGCTGGTGCGACCGCACATCAGCCGCATAAGCACATAGGTTAAGAGAACCAGGATTCTGCTTGCTTCTTCTGCTAATGATGTGCGATACGCATTCTGAGGTGTATGACTCACACCAATGGTCGTATAGTGGCTTGAAATTTTAGGTTAGCTGCCAATTTTCTATTATGCGGTGCGATAATGTTGTGCGACGCACACATCTACTGATGCGACCATACAACAATCGCATATCAAGGAGTTAGACTCAACATCATTCTATCTTGACCATGTGGACTAGTATGAGACGCACATTTTGTGACATGTGATCACATAATGCATCGCCTGTCCTGATGATTGCTCCAACATTCCTTAGCTTGGTTCCTAACTTCACAGCCAATAAAACCAACAAGTAAAATAATACCAAAAAAACACAAAAAAGTATGAAATCAAAATGCTTGGGTTGCCTCCTAAGAAGCTCTTGGTTTAACGTTACGGCTCGATGACGGTACCTCCCACTCAAGGCACATCATGGTAGATGGATTCTATGAACGCGACTTCCTCCGGGATTCCCAAGTACTTCTTCACTCGCTGACCATTGACTTGAACACTGTGCCATCGTTATTTTCCAACTATATGGCTCCATTGGCGAAGACCTGAAGCACTTTGAATGGCCCCGACCATTTGGACCTTAATTTTCCCAGAAAGAGATAGAGTCAAGAATTGAACAAGAGCACCCAATCTCCTGGGTGCAACTCTCGCTTTAATATTTGTTAATCATGATAGTGCTTCATTCAGGCTTTGTAAATTGTGGCACTTTCATAAGACTGCATGCGGAACTCATCCATTTTGTTGAGGTTTTCAACTCTAGCATGAGCGGCTCTTCCTCAATCCAAGTTAAGCTTCTTCAAAGCCCACATTGCCTTGTGTTCCAATTCAACCGGGAGGTGACAAGCTTTGCCAATTGTTGATAGGGATACATACCAATTGGGGTTTTGTATGCCGTCCTATATGCCCATATAACATCATCCAACTTTAAAACATGTCCCGTTCCTTGTAGTTTCTGCTTTGTTTTTATTTATGTTAAGGCTTGGGGGTGTTTCTCAGCCCCGGACACACCCAAGAGTCGTTTAAAAAAAAAAACTTTCATGCCTAATCCCTTTGGTGAACATTTACTGATTTTGAATGGATGGATTTGATTTCTCTGTTGGACACTTCAACTTGTTCGCTTGTTTGTGGATGGTAGGGGTGGCCACTTTGTGTTTGACTCCATATTTCTCAAGTAGCGCACGAAACAATCTATTGCAAAAGTGTGATCCCCCATCACTAATAATGGAATGAGGGTGCCGAACAGAGCAAAGATATATTATTTAAGGAAGGCTGTGACACTTTTTCCCTCATTATTTGGCAAAGCCACAACTTTAACCCACTTGGACACGTCATCCATAGCCACTAGAATGTAGGTGTTCCTATGTGAGCTCACAAAGGGCCCCATGAAATTGATACCTCATACATCAAACAATTCTACCTCAAGAATGGGGGTCAATAGAAGTTCATGGCACCGAGATATGCCCCCTCTGTGTTGACACTTTTCACACTCCTTTACTAAGTCATGGGCATCCTAAAACAAAGTCGGATGATAAAATCCACATTGTAACACTTTCAAGGTTGTGCGCATGCCCCCATGGTGGCCATCAATGGGTGAAGAATGACATGCTCTAAGAGTGGGCATCATCTCAATTTCGGAGATGCAACTCTGGATCATTCCATCAGTGAAAATATGAAAGAGGTAAGGCTCATCCCAATAGTACTTCCGGACATCATGTAGGAACTTCTTATTCTGATGTGAATTAAACCCCTCTGGAACTAAATCACTTGCAAAATAATTAGAAAAATTAGCAAACCATGGAGTTAGATCATGAGACGCAGCCAAGATGTTCTCGTCAGGGAACGAATCTTTAATTTCAAGCTCCCCCATGGGCCTTCCTTCTTCTTGCAATCACGATAGGTGATCAGTCACTTGATTTTCACACTTCTCTGATCCTTCACCTCAAAATCAAATTCTTAGAGAAGTAGTACCCAATGAATTAATCGAGGCTTTGCATCCTTTTTAGTCATCAAATATCTGATCGCCGCATGGTCGGTGTGCACCACAACTTTAGTCCTTAGAAAATATGCCCAGAACTTTTTGAAGGCAAAAACTACGGCCAACAATTATTGTTCTATCACGGTGTAATTTGTTTGGGCCGTGTTTAAAGTCTTGCTTGCATAGTAGATTGGGTGGAAGAGTTTCTCCCTTCATTGGACAAGCAATGCTCCTAAGGCTACACCACTGGCATCGCACATGAGCTCAAATTATTTTGACCTATCCGGTGCAATGATAATAGGGGTGGATGTTAACTTTTCTTTCAAAGTAAGGAAGGCTTTCATGCAACTACCATCAAAGTCGAACTTGGCATCTTTTTCAAGAAACTTACATAAAGTGTAAGCCACCTTTTAGAAGTCCTTGATGAAGCGCCTATAGAATCCGGCATGACCAAGAAAACTCCTCACTCCTTTTATAGTTGTTGGAGGAGGTAGCTTTTATATAACATTAATTTTAGCTTGGTCAACCTCAATCCCTTTTTCGGATATCTTGTGACCCAACACTACCCCCTAGTTCACTATAAAATGACACCTTTCCCAATTTAATACTAGGTTTGTTTCCTCACATCGCTTAAGCACTTCCTCTAAGTGTTCTAAGCAATCATCAAATGCATCCCCAACTATCAAAAAATCATCCATGAAGATCTCCATCGTGTCTTCGACCATGTCACAAAATATAGACATCATGCACTATTGGAAAGTGGTCGAGGCATTGCAAAGTCCAAAGGGCATTCTTTTGAAAGTAAAAGCTCCATAAGGGAATGAAAAGGTTGTCTTCTCTTGCTCCTCCAAAGAGATTGATATTTGGTTGTAACCAGAATAACCGTCAAGAAAATATTAAAAACCACAGCCCACCAACCTATCAAGCATTTAATCTATGAACGGTAAAGGGAAGTGGTCTTTTTCTGTCCATAAGTTCAATTTCTGGTAGTTCATAAACACTCTCCAATCGGTCACAGGTCTTAGGGAGATCATCTAATCTTTCTTATTTGGCACACCAATGATTCCACCCTTCTTGGGCATGCCATGCACTAGGCTGACCCAAGTGCTATTGGAGATGGGGAAGACAACCCCCGCATCCAACTATTTAAAAATCTCCTTTTTCACCACCTCTTGCATAGGTGGGTTTAGCCTTCGTTGGTGTTCAATGGAAGGGATGCTTTCCTCTTGAAGGTTTTTTTGTGCGTGCATATCTGATAAGTTGGTATTCTACCTACTTATTTACCTCTTAAACTTATGCTTTTCCTAATAATAAGTGGAAAATAGTGCATTTGACATAGATTACTTCTATTTTGCAGTTTTTTGTGCTTTAGAAGTGTTCGGGAAGTATTTGGATGAAAACAAGTCAAAAGAGAGCTATTCGGAAAAATTTGGAACTGGCAGCTAAATCGCCTATGCGAATGCAGCATCCCGCTGTGTACGCAAAGTCTACTCAAACAAAAGCTACGTGAATTCACTGTACCACCCACGTATGTGAAGGTCAACCAGACAGAGATCCTTCGCAAATGCGGTGGACCTTATGTGTAGGCGAAGAAAAAAATGGTAGGTGCGGGGTAGAAATGGAAATTTCCCCTTCTGGAAACCCCAAGTCACATAAAATCTCTTTTCAGCCGATTGGGAAGGTATATTTGGCTATTATCAGAACTTTTGGCAAGCTTGGAGAGCAAGTTCATCAACCAACACCATAGGAGTGAAGATTTGAATGCTCTTTATTGTAAAATCCTTAGTTTCCATTCTTCAACTCTCATTCTTAATTGCTATTTTATTGATGTAATTGTTGAATTGAGATTTGGGTTTTGTATTAGAGATAATACTTGTTGGGTATTGAATTCATATATAGATTTTGTTCTTGTTTGATAATTTGGGTCTAGTGAATCCTCCATGCTTGAATTTATAGTCAATGGTTGCAAATATTGACTTAGCTTTCTAATTTGAGTTTTTTCTTGAGAGAGGATCACCCTAAACTAGGGAAGATTCAATTGTGGGGATTTGGGGTTTCCACTCTAGACCAAGGCTAGAGATAGTTTGGTTACCCGAAACTTCCATCTAAGAGTTGGGGTTAGAGATAACCCAACTAACCTAAGTTAAATTGGTTGATTATTGCTTACTTATGGTGGTTCGAGAGAACACTCAAGATATATACTTGATTGGTCGAAATACGATTAGGCATACCTTTAGCCAAGACTAACTAGGTGTTAATCGGGTGAATATCTTGTGAATTGAATTCCCATTCCCAAGTCTCCCTTGTTATCCTTGCTTGGTGAAAGCAATGTGAAATCCATTGATCAATCTATCTTTTAGTTATTTTGCTTTATCTTTAGTTTTAGTCTAAAATGCCCTTTTTAGATATCTTTTCCCCTTTTTCGTTAATTGAACTTCAATAAGTTGCTTGGATTCTCTATTAGCTCGATTGTGACTATATTGTTCCCTTGGGTATGACCCTGACACTCGTTGGGAATTATAAATTTTGTTTTGCTCTGACGATCGTCGTGACCTCCAACTTTAGAGATCACGATTTGAGCGTTTATCAAAAATGGTGCCATTGTCGGGGAACAATTTGGCGTATTGAGTTAGTTTAGAATTTTAGTTTACTTACTCTAGTTCAATTTTGTGAATAGTTGTTTTTTCTTTTGTTTAGTTTTAGTTTGTTGATGGAATCATGGCTTATTTGAATGCTAGAAATGTTGATAGTTGCATCCCAATTTATATTCCCGACTATTGTATTTATTATGGAGGACCCCACCTTAGACGAAGGTGTAGAATTGGCCCTATGAGAGGAAGGTATTCTTTTTCTCGCTCCTATGATGGGCACAGTTGCTATTTGTGTGGTGGTCGTGATGGACATTGGAGCGAATGCCCCAATGATTATCATCCACCTCCCCCTTCTTGTGCTAACAATGTTGATAGTGGTGCTTGTGGCCTTAAAAGGGACCATGACTTCACAAGCAAAGAAGGCATATACGTCAAGCTCCAAAACCTCTTGGCCTCGTTAGAAACCCAAGAGGAGAATGTGCAATCCATAAAGGAATGCTTTGTGGACTCAAGGGCTAAAGAATAAGAAAACACAAGGGAGGATCATGAATTGAAGGTGGTGTTAGAACCAACTACCCCATTTGTAGGTCATAATGTCATAGAATCACTAAGTGAGGATGTTGCGAATGAGGTAAGCTTAAAGTTGGAAACTCCCAAATCCTACTTCAAACTTTGTTCGACCTTAAGTTTGATTGAATGGACAAGAGTTGAAGTAATCAATCTTTTGGAAGACCTTGGAAGGAGGGTGGATTAAGGTCTATCCAGTTTAACGTTTATCGTGGAAAGAAGGCAAAGTGTCATTCCTTACTTGAAGGCCCGAAAGTGCGAAATGTGAAATCAAGAGAATGGCCTTCTCATGTTCAAACCTTCACCCCGGGATTTTCACCAAAAACTAGATTCAAGTTTGGGTCAAAGGTTCAAATCTTCCAAATGGAAATCTAAATGGTGAGGTATCTTGCGTCGCGCCACGACATTAAATTGTGCGCTTGATGGGCAACCCATCATCTTTATGCTTTACTTCACTTTTTGTTTCTTTTTGGTTTGTTTTTAGGTGCCCAAAGGAATGAGAAGAGGAATCAAATGTTGAGAAGCGCTAAAAATACCTCTGAAAAATGCGCTTTTTGCACTTGGAAGAGTGCCCGTCGCCCAATCAAATAGTGAACTGATAAAAATCATTGGCATGTGTGAATGTGGTGCATTTTGAACCTCACAAAGTGCCCGTCGCACCAGGCGCCGCACATCATGGGCAGTGAGCTGCAGAAATAATTGAAAAATCTGCCCCAACACTTTTTCTTCGCGAATACGAAGGACCGATCGCGAACGCGAAGGCCAGCTGAATGTCAAGCCTTCGCAAATGCGCTAGACCGGCCGCGAACGCGAAGCTTCCAGGAAGTTTAGGTAAGTTTAAAATATGTTCAAAACTCAGATGGCATGATACTTTCCCCTTCTCAAAACAAAGAACTCTTTCCTCTTTTGGCACACAAAAACTCCATCAATTTCTTCCAAGTTTCACAACTTGCTATACACCTGGTATGAACTCCGCCCTTCTTGTATCTTGAAATAGGTTCCTTTCTTCCTCAACTTGATGTGTAGAAAATGGGTAATGGCATTCTTGGTTGATCTCCTCTTGCTTTAAATCAACTTCTAATTGTGTTTAATTGTTAAATTGTTGGGAGAAATTGATTCAGGTGGGTAAAGTGTGTTCAAGAGTGCAACAATGTAGTGATTGGCAATAGCATAATAAGCATAAAGTCGCTTAAACAAATTGTGCCTGCCAAGTGTTTGATAAAATGCCTCAAAGAAGCACTGATCTGGGCGAACTCGATGGCCTTCGCATTCGCGAAGGAGAAAAGTTTTGAAAAATAAAAATCCTTCTTCGCGAACGTAGCCACCTGGCCGCGAACGCGAAGAAGGGATGCCTGGAAGTGTCAAAATAGTAGCTCCGTACAGCCCACCTCGGAATTTCTTTCAGCTATTGTTTTGGCCTAAGTGCTTCATAATACATTGTTTTAAGTGTCCCTAAGAACTTTTAACATAATGGTGTGTTTTGTAGGTACTTTGATCAAAAAGATGGCCTCCAACGGTAGTGACAATGAAGTTGAAAATGCTCTGGATGTGGAAATGGAGGAGAACTACGATCAAGATAGGTTCCTATCGGCATCATGTGAGCGCCGGTATGATGAGCTATTGTCCAAGCCCTTTAATAGGGAGAAAGGAATCAATATGGACAAAGTTGAACAGAAAATGCCAGAATTCTACAAGAGGTTGGTGGAGCGGGGGTGGATATGCTTTACTCCTTCACCCATCATGGCTTACCACACAGTGGTCACTGAGTTCTATGCTAATGCTTCGATCACTGATTTCAATGGTGCACTAGTCACTACCGTTCGGGGAGTCCAAGTAAGTTACAACCCCGAGATCATCAATGCACTATACAACCTTCGAGATGCTGACAATAAAGTTTACATTACAAAATCGAAAGCTGAAGGACACCAGTTGGTGGTAGACAAGTTGCATGATGGGGTGACTCTGAATTGGTTGACTTCACAAAAAGGGGTTGATTCATATGAGTTCACTGCAGAACCCAAGACTTGGCTTTCGGTTATTTGTGCGAGGATCATACCATCCTCTCATGACACTGATATGACCCCTGACCAAGCATTGATGGTGGCAGCCCTCATTGATGGCATCGATATGAATGTTGGGCTCCATATTGTGGCTCAAATGGCTGAGGTATCTAGAAGAAGGTGTAAAAGCCTTTTCTTCCCTTCATTGGTGACTCAGTTGTGCTACGAAGCTGGGGTGTTACCAAATTCGACTAACATTAAAAAAAAGCCAGCAACTCTGATCCACCCAGTGTTGAAGAGGGCCCCATGAAGCAAAGTAGAAAGAAAGAAAGATTGGCGTGGCTTCTCCATCCTTCGGACAGTTTTCAGAGTATTGGACTGAACCCACTAGCCCTTCAAGAGGTGCATCTGGATCATCTCAGTCTGTGGGAGCTCTACAGTCTGGACCGTAATGCGTCACCTCTCTAGTCAGATTTAGGGAGTGGATGCATATGTTCAGTAGTTGTTGGCTGGATTCTCTACTGGCTCAGCTGCAGCCGACATACTAGCAGGTTCTGAGTCCCCCCCATCTCTTGCCAATGAATACCCACTTGGAGAAAATGAGCCGCATCCAGAAAAAGTTTGAAAAGCGATAAAAGAAGTTCAACGAGCACTAGAAGAAGAAGAGCAAGTTCTTGAACAAGATGATGGATAGATTAAAGTCTTTTTGTGGATCGATTACACCAGCGGATGATGATGATGATGATGAGGATGAGGAGCGACTTGAGTTTTTCTCTTCCTCTAGTTCAGATTGATATACCTCAGGGAGCCCCCTCAAACTTATTTCTTACTTTGATGCAGTGAGGGAACTGCCCTATCTTAGTTGGGGTTGGCGTGTTGATCTGCACTCTATCTTTCTAGCTTAGCTTGATTTACTTATGGATATTATTGTGCCTTCGCAGGCTTGTTTTATCATTTTGGATACTAAAGTGCCCTTGCCGGGCTTGTTTTGATTGTTTATATACTGTTATGCCCTTGTCGGGTGTACTTTGTGGATTTTGCACCCTCGTCGGGTTTTGATGTTGTGTGGAAGAAGTTGATGGTATAGCTTTTTAGTTTTCTTTACTTTTTAGCTTCTTTTGTTATTTGGTAGTTGAGATGCTGATTGGTGTGATCCAGGGGAAGTTTGAGTACCTGTTAGTTTAGATTGAACTTGTCTGAGTTGAGGAATACATGTACCGCACATGTCGATGTGCAAACCGCATGAGCTTCGAACATGTCCACTGTTGGCCTTACATTGCACGTGCGACCCGTACTTTGACATGTGAAAATTGCATATGCCCAGAGATTGTGATAATTGTATTGATCCATCTTGTGTAGCCATACCAAATTAAATAGATGAATTGACCCAATGATAGACTGAGTGATGTCATTCTTAAGGGCAATTCGTCATCTTTTAAGGTTTTGGTTGCAATTGACTTGTTTGGTACTAATGAAGTAGTCTTGCATGCTAAAATGAAGTAGTCTTGCATGTTAAGTGAAATAGGCATAGCCCTCCAAAAAAAAATTGTGAAAAATGCATGGCAAAGAGTGATTTTGTGACAACTCTTTTGATCTTTTTGTGAATCTCGACTCATTAGCGATGTTAATGGAAATGTGTCTCCTTTTCATTTTTGTCTAGGAAGTTAAAATTGATCCTTCTTGAATGATTCGCATGTCATGTGTGGTGAGGTTTAGTTGAGTAATTCTCGTGCTTGCTTGTGTTATCTAGAACTTGTCTGGTTAGTCTTTAATGCTAGTCTTAATTACCGTTCGTTGGAGAAATGATCTTAGGCCTTCTTTGTGATTATTGTAGCCTACTTAGCCTTAAAATCCACCATTGCACTTAAATTGAATCATTATTCACCCCTCTTGAGCCTAAAACCTTTTCTTTGGCAACCTCGTTACAAGACTTGAACCATTTTGAGAATGAATCCCTCTCTTGAACTTGTCCCTCTTTGAACTCCACAAGTGTAAAATCGAGGCTAAAAGCCTATGTTTAGGGGTTGATAAAGGTACCTTGGAGGAGTGCTTAATAAGTAAATCATTGTTTGTTGCTTGAAAATAATTGCCAAAAGAAGGAAGAATATGAAAAAGAAAGCAAAATAAAAGGAAAAGAGGAAAGGAAAGAAAAGAAACGAATCCTCCAAGGTGAATAGAATTATAAAGATTTGGGCCCCGAATAAAAAGAAGTGAAATTGTGCCTCGTGTTGAATAAAAATTAAAGGAATGGCCTTGGTTTCGAATTGAAAAAGTTGTGTAGAGTTCTAGGAGGATGTAGTTACTTGAATCCCAATGCGTATCCTACCCATCCCCGAGCCTACATTACAAGCTTAGAAAAGCCCTTGGAGATCTCCAACTGAATGTTATTGAGCTAGTGGCAATTGAAAATAAGGGCAACCCTATAGTTGATACTTGTTAGTACTTGAACTTTCTTGTGAGTGTGAGTGTTTGTATTTGTCCCTTGTGATTGTATTTATACATAATGTGTTTTTGGGACTTCCGTTCTTGTGAGGGCATGAGAATTAGAATAGTTGGTGACATTGATATACTCCAGAAAATGAATCAAATGAGCATGTTTTGGTAAGCTAGTGGTTTGAGTCACATCTTGGGGATTGGTTGTTGTCACTTACTTGTCCTTATTATGCCATTGCATCATTGGATTGTGTTTGAGTCAAGGGGAATGCTTAGAGTAAGTATCATGTGATTGACTAATCATTAGTACCAACCGAAGTCACTTTTGGTGCTCGAAATGGGTTTTCTTGGCTTGTGGTATTGTCATTTGCACTTGAGTTGTGTGCCTCTTGAGTTAGAATTTTAAGTTGCTTGAGGACAAGAAATAGTTCAAGTTTGGGGGTTTGATAAGTTGGTATTCTACCTACTTATTTAACTCTTAAACTTATGCTTTTTCTAATAATAAGTGGAAAATAGTGCAATTGACATGGATTAATTCTATTTTGCAGGTTTTTGTGCTTTAGAAGTGTTCCGGAAGAATTCAGATGAAAACAAGTCAAAAGGGAGCTATTCAGAGAAATTTGGAACTAGCAGCTAAATGGCCTATGCAAATGCGGCATCCCGCTGTGTACGCAAAGCCTACTCAAACAGAAGCTATGCAAATGCATCGTACCACCCGCGTACGCGAAGGTCAACTAGACCGAGACCCTTCACGAATACGGTGGACCTTACGCGTAGGCGAAGAAAAAAAGGGCAGTTGTGGGGCAGAAATGGAAATTTCCACTTTTGGAAACCCCAAGTCACATATAAACTCTTCTCAGCCGATTGGGAAGATATCTTTGGCTATTCTCTCAACTTTTGGCAAGATTGGAGAGCAAGTTCATCAACCAACACCACAGGAGTGAAGATTTGGATTTTCTTTATTGTAAAATCCTTAGTTTCCATTCTTCAACTCTTGTTCTTAATTCCATTTTATTAGTGTAATTATTGAATTGAGATTTGGGTTTTGTATTAGAGATAATACTTGTTGGGTATTGAATTCATATATAGATTTTGTTCTTGTTTGATTATTTGGGTCTATTGAATCCTCCATGCTTGAATTTATAGTCAATGGTTGCAAATATTGACTTAGCTTTCTAATTTGAGTTTTTGCTTGAGAGAGGATTACCCTAAATTTAGGAAGATTCAATAGTGGGGACTTGGGGTTTCCACTCTAGATCAAGGCTAGAGATAGTTTGGTTTCCGTAAACTCTCATCTAAGAGTTGGGGTTAGAGATAACCCAACTCACCCAAGTTAAATTGGTTGGTTATTGCTTACTTGTGGTGGTTCGAGAGAACACACAATATATATGCTCGATTGGTCAAAAGACGGTTAGGCATACCTTTAACAAAGACTACCTAGGTCTTAATCGGGTGCAAGTCTTGTGAATGGAATTCCCATTCCAAATTCTCCCTTGTTGTCCTTACTTGGCGAAAGCAAGGTGAAAGCTATTGATCAATCTATCGTTTAGTTATTTTGCTTTATCTTTAGTTTTAGTCTAAAACCCCCTTTTTAGATATCTTTTCCCCCTTTTCGTTAATTGAACTTCAATAAGTTGCTTGAATTCTCTATTAGCTCGATCACGATTACATTGTTCCCTTGGGTACGACCCTGACACACGTTGGGAATTATAAATTTTGTTTTGCTTTGACGGTCGCCGTGACCTCCAACTTTAGAGAGCACGATTTGAGTATTTATCAATATCCCCGGGGGTATACCTATGATGTCGGCAATAGTCCACCCTAGAGAATGGATGTGCTTCTTCAACACCTTAAGCAGCACTTCCACTTGCTTGTCGCTCAATTTGTTGGAAATGATGACCGATAAGGCCTCTTTATCACCTAACTAAGCGTACTTCAAGTGGGATGGTAATGGCTTGAGCTCCAAGGTGAGTGGTTTAATAATTGAGGGTTTAGAAGGTGGGGTTTGCTTGTTCTTTAGGTTGAGATTTAACTTCTTTAGAGGGTAGGTGTAGGAACCCATTCCCACTAATGCACAACAAATCTCGTCATATTCTTCGATCCCCTCACCATCAAAATTTAGCAACACTGCTTCTAACGCTTCATCCACAAATCCCTCTTTCACGTGCAAGTCAACACTTTCCTCAATCTTGCCAATTGAAAAGGCCATTTGAAGGTCACTAAGTTGTTTCATAGACCTGCTCACATCAAAGGTGGCTTCCTCATTATTCACAGAAAATTTTAACTCTCCCAAGTCCATTTTGCTTAAGGTACGCCCTATTTTTATACTAGGTTGTCCCAAGATAATGGGTATCTCAAATCTTCCTTCGAAATCAAACACAATAAAATCCACAAGGTATACAACCTGACCCACCTTAACCAAGATGTCTCACCCAAACCTCACGGGGTTCTTCATTGAATGATCCTTCATAAGGAACTTCATGTTTGTGAAAGTAGGCTACCCCAACTCTAGTCGTCTAAAGGTGGCTAAAGACATCAAATTGACACTTGCGTTTTCATCACATACCAACCTTGTAGACTTTTAAACTCCACTCGAATTACAAATAGTGTGTACACCTGGCATCACTGCATCATTTGTGAAATCACCCGCTAAAATTGCACTACTAAAAGGGGACAGTTGAACAATCCCATCATCCTGTAGGTTGCATGTAGTGCACAATTCTTTAACAAACTGAGCGAATTCGGGCATCTTGTTAAAATAAGTACTTGC
Organism: Jaltomata sinuosa; assembly: GCA_003996215.1. Taxonomy (NCBI): domain Eukaryota; kingdom Viridiplantae; phylum Streptophyta; class Magnoliopsida; order Solanales; family Solanaceae; genus Jaltomata; species Jaltomata sinuosa. The sequence goes on from QJPP01000206.1 coordinate 437,494, forward strand.
GGGAATGTTGATGGTGATTCTTTTCAACATGGATTCAAAATCTCTCAGAGTGTCATTAAGTTTTTCTTGCAATAGACGTTGAGGGAAAGGAGGTGGACATGTAGGGAAAGGTTTGAAAACATTGGGTACCTTGCTGTCGCGATTTATAGATTTGGACAAACCATTTTCCCAAGATCTCTTGTTTCTAGGATTATTCGTACTTGGCATTATGGTTTCAATAGGGTTGATTGAGTCCTTTATATCACTACTCCTTTCTTCACTCTTGACTTGACTCAACTCAAATTAGGAGGTAAGCCAACCCATCTTTTCTTCAAGTAGTGCGATAGCAATGGAGTGTGATTGTACGGTTTGGGCAAGACTCCCAAGATCATGTCTCAACTCTTCAATGGCTCCGTAGGTGGATCCCACCTTCTCCAACACTCTCAAAAGCATACTTTCAATTCTAGAGTCATCATTTTGTTCGTTCCAACCTTGATTCCCATGATCATATTTGTCCAAACTTTGGAGACTTCCATGGGAACCCACCTCGTGAAAAGCCACTACTACCTCTTCACTATCCTCATTAAAATTCTCTACTTTTTCTACTAGCCCTAAGGCCCCAACAGCACCAATGGTATTGACAGTTTCAACTCGATAATTTTCTACACTCCTCACAATAAATTCAACAAGTGTAGAGGTGATTGATAATTCTCTATCTCTTTGCTCACCACTCTTTATCCAATCCTCAATCTCTTTAGTGGAGGTCACACCCATTGCTCCCTTGGCTCCCCAACTATACAACATATGGACCAAAAAGTTCAAAATTTCAAGTGCACATGGATTGAATAAGAAGTACTGGGCATTGATGCTTGAGGAATGTCTACCTGCAACCAATCACAAACAATAAACCAAATAAAAAGAACAAGCACTCTCTAAGGTGATTTCAATTCCACAATCAAAAAGGATAATCAACATAATTCCTCGGTAACAGTGCCATTTTTGATAACGGTCAAATGTACTCTCCTAAAAGGAGGTATCAATGATTGTTAGAGCAAAACACATTTATAGTACCCAACAGGTGTCGGGATCGATCCCACATGGAATGTAGAGCATAACCTAGGTGATTACAAACAGACCTCACACGAGAGTAGGTTGCTCAACAACAATAATATAACAATAGGGAAATTGGGTATCTGTCACATTTCGAATTCCAAACAACGCAATAAGTAAAAATGGGTGTAGACAATGAGAGAGGACGACTAGGGATGTGTGTCAAATGGGACTCAAACATGGGAAAGAGTGATTGCTTATTATTGGAAATTCATGCTAAACGACATGGGTAATCTTGGTTTTAGGTATGGTTATTTATCTCTCGATCAAAAACCATATATTCAACAGTCTTAAATCAAGCACTATTGATAAGAAATAAACAACCAAGCTAATACTTAGGGAGGTCACGCTATTTCTAGCTTAGACCCTTAAATGGGTGATTTTGTCCATTTGAACTATTTCTAGCCTTAATCTAAATGGAAGCCCAAGTTCCTACTAGCAATTTCACATCCGTAGTTATTATTTCCTCCTTCAAGCAAGAACATAACCAAGTATGGAAAATTAATATTTGCAACCACCAATTTTATAGTTAAAATATGGTAAAATCACTAGACCCGTGTAAATTAAGCAATTATAAACAAGAATTAACATCACCCACACCCATTTATCAAGTCCCTATCATCAACACATCCCTAGACAAGAGGTTTAGCAACTCATACTTAAGGAAAGAGATACACCAAGTGGGTAATTCAATTCCCTGCCATTAAAGCTAAATTTCTTAATATCTTAGCTTAGTTTGTACACAAATGGCAATTTCTAAGAAGTGGGAAGAAGGAATTGGGAGAAACCATCTTCTTGTTCTTAGAAGGGAAAACTTGTTCACAAAGCTAAGAATTGTTCAAAACTTTTCAGAACTATCAGCACTCTTTACAATTGTGACTAAAATGGGTTTATAAAAATTCCCAAAATGTCACATAAATTTGGACAAAAATGACCTTCGGGCGGTGTGTGGTGCGATGTGCGGTTCGCACATTATCATGTGTGCGTCGCACACCATGCTTCAGTGGTCCAATGACTCAGGCAAATTAGGAGCTTCATGCGAAGTAGGGTATGGTTTGCACTAGGCATTGTTCGCATCGCACAGTGACCGCACCCCTTAGCAGACTCTTTAGTCAACTTTCTTCTCCATCCGGTAGAAGATGTATTCCGCACTAAGGCAAGTGCATGTTACACGGGCGCTTCATCTCCTAGTATAATCTTAGTCTTGTTTGATCACTTCACACTTCACTCTTTTTTGGCTCTTTTTGGGTCCACTTCCTTGTTTTCCATCTTTGATCACAAGTACCTGCATAGACATCAATAATGGCCATAAGAACCTCTAAATCTAATCAAAACATAGCAATAATTCATGAGTAAAGGCTCAATAAGTTGGTAGATTAACGACTTATCAATTTCCCAAACCTTTTTCCCCCAAATTTACTTTTTCATGTTCGAAGATTTGCTCACTCTAGTGACTTGAAATTTGACATTCAGTGGCAAGTCATCATCCCATTCTCTGAGGATTCGACCCCGATATTCATTGGGTTACTTACTATTTAGCTTGGCAATCGTTACGACCTTCTTCAGGAGAGTGCTTTTGAACCTTATCATCCTCGAATGACAATAGAAGAAAAATAGGAGGAGAACAATAATTACCTAAATCAGGGAATAAGTGAGGATACTTGATCCGCATGTCTATCTCAGTCTCCCATGTGTCCTCTTTAACAAGACGGTTCTGCCACTGGACTTTCACTGAAACAATTTTCTTAGTTCTCAACTTCCAAATGTCTCAATCAAGAATAGCAATAGCTTTTTCTTCATTAGAGAGGTTTTTGTCCAACAGGATTGAATCTCAGTGAATAATATAGTCACCATCCCCGTGGTACTTCTTAAGCATCAGCACATGAAATACGAAATGGACTCTTGATAAACTAGGAGGCAAATCCAACTTATAAGCCATTAGCCCCACTTTTTGAAGAATATCAAAGGGCCCAATATACCTTGGACTTAACTTTCCATGCTTTTCAAATTGCATAACACCCTTCATGGGTGAAATCTTGAGCAAAACTTGCTCACCTTCCATGAAGTGCATGTCTCTAATCTTTCTGTCTGCATACTCTTCCTGCCGACTTTGAGCCGCTAGATGTTTTCCTTGGATAAGCTTCACCTTTTTCATAGAGTCTCTTACAAGGTTGGTACCCAAAGCTTTCATTTTAAACAAATAAACCCCACCCAATGGAAGATCTACATCTCTTTCTATATAGGGATTCAAAAGGAGATATATTTATGCTCGAGTAATAACTATTGTGATATGAAAATCATTCAGTGCTAGATACTGATCTCAATGGCCCCTAAAATACATCACACATGCTCAAAGCATGTCTTCCAACACCTGAATCATATGCTCAGATTGCCCGTCAGTCTGTGGGTGAAAAGTTGTGCTCAGTTCAAACCTGGTACACATCTCTTCGTGCAATTTCTGCCAGAAATTAGAAGTCAACTTGGTGCCCCTATCAGAAATAATAGAGGTAGGCACCCCATGCAATTGAACAACCTCATTCAGATAGATCTTGGCCAACTTAACCACATTATAAGTCACCTTCACAGGGATGAAATGTGCAGACTTTGTTAATCTGTCAACAATGACCTATATCGAATCATATTTTCCAAAAGTCTTAGGAACGCCAACCACGAAATCAATGGCTATTCTCTCCTACTTCTACTCATGAATGGGCATCCTCTGAAGTGTACCACTAGGCTTCTGATGTTCATATTTCACTTACTGGTAATTTGACACTTGTCCACAAAGTCTATTATATCTTTCTTCTTCTACCCCACCAATAGTATTGCTTCAAGTCTTGGTACATCTTGGTCACACAATGATGTATAGAATATTTAGAACTGTGAGCTTCTTCTAAGATGGTAGGGATCAACTCTTCAACACGGGGTACACAATCTCGCCCTTTAATTCGCTGAACACCTTCATCATTAATGATGGCCTCCTTGGCCTCACTCTGAACCACCTTGTCACAGATCTTGCTCAACTTCACATTGTCAAACTGCTTACCTTTAATCTAGTCAAGAAAGGAAGACCTCTCCTCCACACATGATAATTATCCGACCCTTTTAGATACTTCCAACCTCATGAAGATGTTCGCCAACGCCTGAACGTCTCTAGACAATGGATGCCTAATAATGCTCAGGTAGGACAAGCTACCCATACTCTTAGTTTTCCTACTTAAAGCATCACCTACCACATTTTCTTTACTCGGATGAAATAAGATGGTGATTTCATAATCTTTAAGTAACTCCATCCACCTCCGTTGCCTCAGGTTCATGTATTTCTGTGTGAAGACATCCTTCAAGCTACGGTGGTCTGTAAACACTTCACAATGGACTCCATACAAATAGTGTCTCCAAATTTTGAGAGAAAACACAACCATAGCCAACTCCAAGTCATTAGTAGGATAATTTTTCTCATACACCTTGAGTTACCTTGAATCATAACTAATGACATTCCATTCATGCATTAATACAACACCTAAACTAGACTGTGAGGCATCAGAATACACAATAAAATCTTTACCTTCATACAACAAAGCAAGAATAGGAGTTGTGGTCAACAAAGTCTTGAGATTTTGAAATCTCTCCTCATATTCATCTAACCTAGAAAACAACACATCCTGATAAGTTAAGCGAGTCATATGGGTAGCAATGGATGCAAAAATTTTAATGAACCTATGCTATTATTTATCCAACCCCATAAAACTATGAACCTTAGTCACTGAACTCGGTGTAGCCTATTTCTTAACCACCTCTATTTTCTGTGGGTCTACCATCACCCCTTCTTTTGAAACTACATGCCCCAAGAAGGACACAGAAGACAACCAGAATTCAAATTTGGAAAATTTTACATACAATTCCTTCTCTTTGAGAAACCCCAACACAATCCTAAGGTGACTCTCATGCTCCTCATCACTCATAGAATATACCAAGATATCATCAATTAATACTATGATGAATGAGTCAAGATATGGCTTAAATATCCCATTTAAAATCATGAAATCAGTCCGAGCATTAGTAAGCCAAAATGATATCACAAGGAACTTGTAGTGCCCATAGCGAGTACAAAATGCAGTCTTAGGAATATTAGAAGGCTGGATTTTCAACTGATGGTAGCAGACCTTAGATAAATTTTAGAGAATACAGAATCCCCCTGTAACTGGTCGAACAGATCATCGATGCAAGGGAGAGGGTATTGGTTATGGACAGTAACCTTATTCAGTTGCCTGTAGTTTAAGCACATGTGTAAACTACCCTCCTTCTTTTTAACGAATAAAACTAGAGCACCCCAAGGAGAGGCACTCAAACTAATAAATCCTTTACTTAACAGCTCCTGTAATTTAGCCTTAAGCTCTCTCAACTCAAACAGTGCTATCCTATAAGGAGAAATAGAGATAGGATGCGTATTTAGCTCTAAGTCAATACAAAAATAAATATCTCGATCAGCTACATGCAAGGCAAATTTGTAGGAAAGACCTCTTGGTATTCATACACTAACGGAACTAATTCAGTAGATGGGACACGAAACTAGTGTCCCAAAGATGGGCTAGAAAGTCCAAACATCCCCTACCTATCAGAATCTGAGCATGAAGAAAGGACACAAACATCATTTGGAGTAGGGCTATAATTACCCTCCAACTCTAACCTATCCAACATAGGCATAGCCATAGTCACTATCTTAGCAAGACAGTCCAGAATAGCATGGTGCGGAGACAAACAACTCATCCCCAGGATGATTTCAAAGTCCATCATGTCAAGGATCACTAAATCTTCTAAGGTCTCTCTCCCAACAAATATAACAGGGCAAGCCCACAAGTACCTATCCACAACTAAAGAATACCCAACTCAAGTAGATACAATAATATGAAAATCAAGGGATTTACATAGCATATCAAAACTCTCAGCAAATCCAGCAGAAATATAAGTAAAAGTAGAACCAGGGTCAAACAAAACTAAAGTCATGCGGTTATAAATAAGAATAGTACATGTGATCACCACATTTGATGCCTCTGCCTCTGGTCTGCTTGATAAAACATAAAAGTTGTTTTTACCACCTGTCTATATCCCACCCTTATTGGGTTGATCACCTTTTCTACCATTTCCACCACCATAGTTGGGCTGGGTACTACCTCTGCCATTTGTGTGACCACCCCACCCACCCTGTGGATGATTTGTATCATAACCATCACCTCTACCAACTAGACCTAGATCTCTAAGAGCCTGCTCCTGAGCTGCCTGTCGATACCAAGGATAATTTCTCCTCAATTGCCTTATTTCACTGCTCATAACATGCATGGTCAAAAGTAGGTTATTGCGCTGGAGCTAACAAAGTAAGATACCCACTGAAATCTGATGAAGGTTGACTGGTCCCTGACGGACCCCTAGTAGAATCCTACACTGATGACTGAATAGGGCTTATAGGATATCCTCCCAAACCCTGACCTTTCGAGAGTTGACCATTGTAGCTTCCCCCAGACTAGAGCTTCTTAGAATCCATTCTTACCTGATCCTCTTGCTTTACACCTTCAACATTCATCAAAAATTCCACAACCTCCTGGAAAGACTTGCAAGAAGATGCTACCTGTAATGCAAAAATTTGTAGCCCTATATTCAGACCCTTCACAAAATAGAGAATCCGTTCTTCCTCCGTACTAATTAATTGAATGGAATAACGAGCTAAGGCATGAAAGCGTTCCTCACAAAAAGTCACCAAAGAACTACCTTGCTCAATGTTTGTGAACTCATCTTTATTCATGTCTCTCAAAGTTTGGGGAACATACCTTTCTAGAAAACCTAATAAAAGTGATTCCAAGTCACAGGGAGTTCTCCAGTAGACCTGCACTCCAGGAATTCCCTCCACCATATCTTGGCATCCCCTTGTAACTGAAAAGAAACAAAATTCATGCCATGCCTCTTCACAATACCCATCCGATGCAGCCGCTCGTGACAACCAATAATAAACTCATAAGCATTCTCAAACTCCAACCCATGAAATATTAGAGTCCTCATCTTTACAAATTTGCAGAACAAACTATCACTGACCATGGAAACATACATTTCTCAAAAGAAATATCTATTCGAGGATCCACAACAGCAGTATGTTGGGTCATTGGATGATGCATAATAGGAACTGCAGCAGTAGCCCTATTCCCTGTCAATCCACTAAGGAAGCTCAGAACCTGCTGGATTACTTCAGATGACATTGGGACCTTCACTACACCTCCATGGATGGGTGGAATGCCTATCTCATGGACTAGTTTAGCTACCTCATCATGCTCTATTTGAACATATTCATCTACCACAACCTTGGGAATATGCGCTTGGTGAGGAGGAGATGCCGACCTTTCATGAGAAAGAGCTGCAGATCAAGATCCACCCCTGGCGGGTGCACCTCCCCTTCTTCCTCTAGATCTGCCTCTCACTCTGCTTCTACCATGCACTACATCCTTAACAACTGGCTCGGATGTTGCTGCTTTAGTCTCAGATAAATGTGTCCTCACCATCTGCGAGAATAAGAGTGAAGATTTATATACCAATTTGGATCTCCAGATACCAATTGGAATCAAGTAATAGCACGAGGAATGAAAGAAGTTGAGGTTTGCCAAAGTCCTGCAGCCTCTTACAAAAAAGTACATACATCTTTGTACCATTCCGCAATACTCTACTAGACTCTTCTTTTACAATGAGATCAACAAACTAGGGGATCTGATACACACTTTGTCAAGATCTAACTGGGCGTGATTGAAACCCACGCTAACCCTTCTATGGTAGAATCAACTAACCTAAACCTTAATCTTATACTTAGCCAATTAAAGAAGAATAATAGATCAAACCAACCTTAAATCATCAAAATAGTGGAAGTCGACCAATATAATAGAAAATGTGCAGAAAACTATTAAATAACATATCTCCAAGAACTGAAAGGCATCGTACAGAACTCTACACCCAAAACATCATCTAAGATTATCTAATAAACAATAAAATAAATAAGAAATATAAGTCCCATTATTCGAGTGAAGGGCAACAACTCGTGGAGGAACCATGGAAGCATGAAAAGTAGTGCTCACCCTTGGATCTCTAGTCAACTTTTCTACTTTAGTCGAGGGCGCATCTCATCCTATGAAACACGGTTTTCCCTCAACAAAAGAAGAGAACAGGGTAGTATCAATATAAAATACTATGTACTGGTAGGTATCATAGGCTGACTCAAACTATGAAATGAATGTAACTAAAGAATATAACAAGTAGAAGGAAAGGAACTTCAACATTTAGCATATAATCAATCAACATATAGTCTTTTCAATTCAATTCAACAACAACAATCTCAACTTCACAAGTCATTAAAATATCACTATAAAGGGAAAGGAATAATCACTTTCAACAATCATCTCCCACATCACTATTAGCATCAACTTTCACTCATACCACGTGTACCTCTATTTCCATCTCAGTTCACAACCAGTTCACTATGCAAGATAGTATAAAAATAAAATACAAGATGAAAGAGTGTACACATATGCTATGAGTCTTATTTCTGCCCACTAGCCATGACCTGTAGGAAAAACCCAAGATATCCATGTACCATACCGGTGTTGTATCTGATCTATAACGACTGTATCAACACCAATATCTATATAAACAAGTCTCAGACCTATCTCTCATGCATATACACTATGCTCAAGGCACAATCACACTTAGTCATTTCAGCTTACTTATTACTTTTTGTTCATCTAGCCTATTCATACAATCATAACAAGAAAATACATACAATTTAACCATATCCAAAGACCAATCACTTGTTACATAGTTACACCATATAGCATATAATAAAATGAGTCTTAAATCCAATTCAAAATCATAACCTACCTAGAGTGAAGAATATCACCCGCAAGCTAAGTCAAAACAGCTTTGACCTTCCTTATTACCTCGGAATGTTCAAGGTCTATAAACAATAATAATATAAGAGTAATTAATCATTTACTCTTTATTTTAGACATTGAGAATTTAACCCATTAATTCTACTCTTTAAATGAGGTTTCTAGCATTCTCCAAGGGTTAATTTATCACTAACTAGTCCTATTGCATTCATAGAATCAATATTCAAAGGTTTCTAATCAAGTTCATACCTTTTTAGTCATTTTTATGCCTAAAGGTTTCACCTTTATGGAATTCAAGGTTCACTGTTAACCTTAATCAAGTTAAGAATAACTAATTTAATGCTAGGAATAAAAAAAATATACATCCTAGGATCAATTCTAGGTGATTTCACACCTATCCATGGAGTTCTTCCCCAAGTTCATACTCTAAGGCATAAACTCAAGAATTCCACCATTAATCCTTCCCTCTAAGGTCTTAGAAAGATTAAATATCAATAACTAAGAGGTTTTATGAATTACTTACATCAAACGATGAAGAATACCCTAGTTTTCTTGGGAAAATCACTTCTTAGAGCTCTAGAACGAAGTTGAATTGTGAGAGAAATAACTCAGAAACTGCAAAATGTACAGGTATATTGTCCTGCTTTCTCATCGCGATGGATGGTTTCTTTATCGCAGTGAGCGTCAAATTCTAGAACACCATTTTCTCTCCCCCAGTCTCCCATATCACAACATACTTTATTTTATGGACCACATGAGTTATCCCCGACGCAAGAACTATCATACTTGGAGTTTTATGATCCCGAATTCAGTCCCAAAACTTCCTACGAAACCTTCAGTAGTTGGCTACCCAAATATGGAAAACATACTATAACACATACCACACGAAATATGAATCATCTCTAAGGCACATCACACTATATTTTCATCTAAGCTCACCCTAGCCTGAGATTTTCCAACTCTCACCTTGGGGACTGTAATGACCCTTCCAGCCATTTACGTGTTTTTGCCTTTCTTGTACCATTAGAGCTTGCCTATAGAGGCCTCAAGTCATTTAAGGCTAAACGGGACTGGTAGTTTGGTGCTCGGGCCATTTTTTTTGTCTTTATGGTTATATGATAAGTTTTGAAGTCAATCAAGTCGGCAAAAGTTATTGTAAGTTTCTTTAATAAATTTTCTGAACTTTGGGTCAAATGTCTTAGAGATTTTCTCTCAATATATAAAGAGTCATAAGTACCCCTACCTACCAAATCCAAAGTCTATGAGTCTAGTTTAAAACGCAGAAAACCTCACGTCCAACCGATCTCAGAGTAAAGAATTATGACTATTTTACCGTGGACTATCTAGCAGAAATCGGGTCGCGAACCGAGTCGCGAACCGAGTTGGGTCAAAATCGATTTAAAGCCTCAATTCACGTTTTAAAACTCCATAAAAGTTCTGAAACAGAGAGAAAACATAAGGGAGGGTTCCAAGAGAGTTCTTGAGTGATCAAGGTGCTTTTTTGGTGATTTCTATCGCTAAAGTTTGCCTCCGTGCCTAGAAACGCGATCTCTACGCGTGGCAACCATTTTCCCCTTCGATAAACAATGTTTGGAGCTAGTTTCAGAAGATAGGACTTGGTATTTCTTAGTGTTTATTCAAGCTTTACACTTGGTTTTCTAAGGTAACCATCTCGAGACACTTTTATGATCATTTTTATGAAGTTCTGCAGATGTTTCGTCAAGTTATGATCCTTTTGGGAAATCTGCCGATTTAAGCTTAATTATGAACGTTTATAGGTGAGTATAAGCTATGTATATATAGTTTTTTCAAATCTTAGGATGTAAGGAACAATTTCTGCGAAGGAACTACGGGCATTCGGACCTTCGTTGGAAGATATTTTTAACATTTCGGAGCTTCTTCGAGTGGTTTGAGCTTGGACATCGTCGTCCTAGCAGCTTATCATCAGACGGCAAGTAGTTTATGGTTTAAACTCCCTAGATATAGCATATATTGGATAAAATTGTACTAGCGGGCATCCTTGGGTTGAATTATTAGGTTGGTACCACAGACCTTGACCGCTTAATTCATGTCCGCTTGCTTTTGTTCCTCCGATGCTTGTAGTACTTGCCGATACATTTTGTTTACCCTTGTGGTCCTGTGAGGCCTTGTTGACTCTAGAACATAGATGGTGGGTTTTTGGGAATGTCTGTGAATCCCGAACATGGTTATTACTGTTATAGAGCTGGCTATGTGTGCTGTAGAATGATTGGAGCCTGTGCAGGGACGATAGGTTGATTATGGGCCGTGGGCCACTGTTGTGATTGTGTACACCATTTATCATGCATATAGAGGGTTTCTGCATAATTTTACCATGATTTTGGCTTCGGGCCTTCAATTGAATAACTTCTGAAAACTGCATGGCCCTTGGGGCCCATTTTTGGGTAAAAATGATTGCAAAGAGGTTTGGTACCGTTTTAACGGATCTTCTTGGGGTAAGAGAAAATAAAAAATATATTTTATCACTATTTCTACTAATACTAGGCTCGGCGGGGTCGACGGCTAGACTTGTTTTACTACAGCTTTCATGATAATTCTAGGATCGGTGGGCCCGAGGTCTAGACTTGTTTTACTACAACTTTCATGATAATTCTAGGCTCGGTGGGGCCGAGGGCTAGAATTGTTTTACTATAGCTTTCATAATAATACTAGGCTCGGCAAGGCCGCGGGCTAGACTTGTTTTACTACAGCTTTTGTAATAACACTAGGCTCAGCGGGGTCGAGGACTAGACTTGTTTTACTACAACTTTCGTGATGATACTAGGATCGGCGGGGCCGTGCGCTAGAACCATTTGATTTACCAATTTAGACCCAGACATCCTTCGGGCAGCTTCATTTTGGGATTTTTGAGATACGAGGCATCTAGTATGTTTGTAGGGGACCTCCATGGACCTTGCTTCTCCAAGACTGGGGCTTCGTGTTGCATGTGCCTGAGGGAGGGTATACAGCGGAGTAGAGGTATACGGGCAGTGTCCTTCTATGGAACATACTTGATGGGCCCAATAGGCACTGGAGAGGGTACATACAGAGATACCATTTCACTTAAGATCTTCATGCAGCATATCATTCATTGTTTGAGGCTCCACCCATGTTTGTTGTTTGTTGATTATACTCTCCAGTAGTATGGGATGCCGGAAGGTTTGTTTTCACCTGATAGTGTTCCTCGGTTGTATGGGCGGCCAGGGGACTGTAGGTAGACTTTTGTTATTTACTTACAGAATTGTTCCCTGTTACGGTTAAGTATGAAATTAGTTACTGCTAGGATGTTAGTTTCTGTATTTGAGATAGATATGATTAGTTGAGTTTGATTCCTGTCTCCGAGCATGCCTATCATTACTCTTCCACCTCTTTCTCTTACACTTGAGGTTACCATTATATACCACCCATTTCGTAAACTTATTATGTATATACTATTATTGCAAGGATCCCAGGTGCTTTGTTTCTTACTTTCACCTGTGCCTATTGTGTATATATTCTTCTTGCTGGCCTTGCATGCTATTTTGTTGACTTCCTTCTGGGCTAGTTCCTGTGTAACTTTTGTTGATTTCTGTGACTACTTGCTTCTATTCTGTCTGTTACTACTCTTTTATCTTATATATGCCCAATCGGCCTATGATACCTACTGGGTACCTTATGCTTCGCATTTGGTGCTCACCCTACCTCCTGCATCTTTTGGTGTAGATCCTAGCATGGGCCATTGCCACTAGATCATTGTGATTCGTGCTCAGAGATCTTTTGGGGACTACTTCAGACTGAAGGTGAGCTCTTGGCGACCGGAGCTTAGCTTTAGTTTATATTTTGCTTTATGTACTCTATTGCCATTCGGAGACATCTGTATATGTTGTTTTGGATCATTTGTACTCCTTATATGTAGTTCTGGCTCTATACTATGATACCAGGTCTTGGGGTTTCGTTTAGCTTCCATATATGTATATATATATTCCTGTTATCTATTCTCTTCATCTTGTTCCCTTACTTTTGCTTATTAAACTGTTATTCTTCTTATTTATTAGATAGTAGCCCATTAATAAGTGTTTCGAGCTATAGGGATTGGTTCACCTACTGAGGGGTTGTAGGTGCCATCATGATCGAGAAATTGGGTCGTGACAGCTTGGTATCAGTGGTCGGATCAGTGCGAGGATAGCTTTTAGAGGCTTAAGGCCTTATTGACTTTAGCTCCAGTTTTGACTTTGTCTGTTTAGGGTCAGAGCTTCTTTGTGTATTATGATGCTTTCAGGGTTGGTCTTGGTTGCGTGTTGATGCAGCAAGGTCGAGTGATAGCATATATGTCGAGGCAGCTGAAGGTTCACGAGCGCAACTACCCCACTCATGACTTAGAGTTGGCGGCGATAGTTTTTGCGCTCAAGATCTGGAGGCATTACCTATATGGAGTTCACTGTGAGATATTCACTTATCAACGTAGTCTTTAGTATATCACAAGTCAGCGAGACATGAACTTGAGGCAGAGGTGATGGGTCGAGCTACTGAAGGACTATGACTTCACTATTCTGTATCATCCGGTCAAGGCAAATATGGTAGCGGACATCTTGAGCCAGTAGGCGGTGAGTATGGGTAGCCTAGCTTATCTTTCAGTTTCAGAGCGACTGTTGGCCTGGGACATCTAGGCCTTGGCTAACCATTTGGTTAGGCTTGACTCTTCGGATCCTAGCAGAGTTCTTGCCAGTATCTAGGTTCGTTCTACCCTTATTGATCAGATTCAGAGCTGTCAGTTTGAGGATAAAAAATTGTGTGACCTTCGTGATCAGGTTGTTTGGGGTGAGGCCAGTCGGGCTACTCTAGATTCAGATGGGGTTCGGAGGTTTGATAGTCGCCTTTGTGTTCCGAAAGTTGGGGATTTGATTCAGTTGATACTTTGTGAGGCGTATTGTTCTAGATACTCCATTTATCCTGGCGCAGCAAAGATGTATAGAGACTTGAGACATCTTTATTGGTGGAGTGCTATGAAGCAGGTCATGGCAGAGTTTGTATCTCGATGCTTGAACTGTCAGCAGGTTAAGTTCGGGCACGTGAGATCGGGTGGTTTATTGTAGCGACTTCCCATTCCTGAGTGGAAGTGGGAAGGTATTACTATGGATTTCGTTGTTGTTTTACTTCTTACTTCTCATAAGTTTTATTCTATTTGGGTGATCATTTATAGGCTGACTAAGTAAGCACACTTCTTACCGGTTCAGACTTCTTACGGGGTAGAGAAGCTAGCTCAGATCAACATTCGTGAGATTGTTCGATTGCACGGGTTCCCAGCTTATATCATTTCAAACCGCGGCACTTAGTTTGCATCTCAGTTCTGGAGGGCTATTCAGCGAGATTTGGGTACAGAGGTTCGTCTTAGTACTGCTTTCCACCCTCAGACAGATGGCCAGTCCGAAAGGATTATTCAGGTCCTGGAGGATATGCTTCGGGCCTGTGTTCTTGAATTTGGAGGTTTTTGGGATCAGTTTGTGCCTTTTGATGAGTTTTCTTATAATAATAGTTTCCATTCGAGCATCGGCATGGCACTTTTTGAGGCCTTGTATGGTAGGCATTGCAGATCGATGATTGTTGGGTTGATGGTTTCGAGTCTAGGCCACAGAGCACAGATTTACTTTGGGATTCCTTAGACTGAGTCAGAGTGATTCAGGATAGACTTCGAGCAACCTAGAGTAGGCAGAAGATCTACGATGGTCGTAGACTTTATGCCTTAGAGTTCAGTGTTGGTGATTTGGTATTTCTCCGTGTATCACCCATGAAGGATGTGATGAGATTTGGTAGGTGGGGCAAGCTTAGCCCCAAGTATATTGGGCCGTTCGAGATTCTCCAGAGGGTTGGTAGTGTTGACTATCAGTTAGCTTTGCCTCCGATGTTTTAAGCTATGCACCCAGTTTTTTTGTGTTTCGATGTGGCAGCGGTATGTTCCAGACGAGTCTCATGTGTTGCAGTGGGATTCAGTTCAGATGGATGAGAGTTTAGCCTTTGTTGACGAGCCGGTAGCTATTTTGGCCAGAGATGTCAGGAGATTGAGATCTAGGGAGATTTCGATTGTTAAAGTTCAGTGGAGGCACCGTCTAGTTGAGGAGGCTACCTGGGAGACCGAGAGAGATATGCGTACCCAGTACCCGCTGCTATTTGAGCCTTAAGGTACTTCCTTGTCCTTGACTTTCGAGGACGAAAGTCCTTTTTTGTAGTGGATGATGTAATGACCCTTTCGGTCATTTACGCGTTTTCACCTTTTTTGTACCGTTAGAGCTTGCCTGTAGCATCCCCAAGTACTTTAAGGCTTGAAGGGACTGGTAGATCGGTTCTTGGGCCGTTTGTTTTGTATTTATGGTCGTATGATAAGTTTTGAAGCCAAGGAAGTCGGCAAAAGTTATCGAAAGTTTCTTTCATAAATTTTCTGAACATTGGGTCAAATGTCTCAGAGCTTTTCTCTCAATAAATAAAGAGTTAGAAGTCCCATATCCTACCAAATTGAAGGTCTACCAGTCTAGTTTCCAACACATAAAACCTCACATCCAACTGATCTCGGAGTAAAAAGTTATTACTGTTTTATCGTTGAATATCTGGCAGTAACCGGGTCACAAACCGGTCGGGTCAAAATCGATTCAAAGCCTCAATGCACGTTTTAAAACTCCACAACAGTTCTGAAATAGAGATAAAACATAAGGGAGGGTTCCAAGAGAGTTCTTGAGTGATCAAGGTGCATTTTTGGTGATTTCTATCGCTAAACTTTGCCTCCGTGCCTAGAAATGCGATCTCTACGCGTGGCAACCATTTTTCCCTTCGATAAACCACGTTTGGAGCTGATTTCAGAAGATAGGACCTGTTATTTCTTGGTGTTTCTTCAAGATTTACACTTGGTTTGCTAAGGTAACCATCTCGGGACTCTTTTATGATCATTTTTATGAAGTTCTACGGATGTTTCGTCAAGTTATGATCCTTTTGGGAAATTTGTCAATTTAAGGTTAATTATGAACTATTTATAGGTGAGTATAAGATGCGTATATATTTTGTTTGCAAAGCTTAGGACGTAAGGAACAATTTCTGTGAAGGAACTACGGGCATTTGGACGTTCGTTGGAAGGTATTTTTATCATTTCGGAGCTTCTTGGAGTGGTTCAAGCTTGGACATCGTCGTCCTAGCAGCTTGTCGTCGGATGGAAGGTAGGTTATGGTTTAAACTCCCTAGACTTAGTATATATCGAATAAAATTGTACTAGCTGGCATCCTTGGGTTGGATTATTAGGTTGGTACTACAGACCTTGACCGCTTTATTCATGTTCGCCTACTTTTGTTCCTCCGATGCTTATAGTACTTGCCGATACATTTTATTTACCCTTGTGGTACTGTGAGGCCTTGTTGACTCTGGAACATAGATGGTGGGTTTTTGGGAATGTCCGTGAATCCCGAACATGGTTATTACTGTTATAGAGCTGGCTATGTGTGCTGTAGAATGATTGGAGCCTGTGCAGGGCCGATAGGTTGATTGTGGGCCGTGGGCCACTGTTGTGATTGTGTACACCATTTATCATGCATATAGAGGGTTTCTGCATAATTTTACCATGATTTTGGCTTCGGGCCTTCAATTGAATAACTTCTGAAAACTGCATGGCCCTTGGGGCCCATTTTTGGGTAAAAATGATTGCAAAGAGGTTTGGTACCGTTTTAACGGATCTTCTTGGGGTAAGAGAAAATAAAAAAGATATTTTATCACTATTTCTACTAATACTAGGCTCGGCGGGGTCGACGACTAGACTTGTTTTACTACAGCTTTCATGATAATTCTAGGATCGGCGGGCCCGAGGTCTAGACTTGTTTTACTACAACTTTCATGATAATTCTAGGCTCGGTGGGGCCGAGGGCTAGAATTGTTTTACTACAGCTTTCATAATAATACTAGGCTCGGCAAGGCCGCGGGCTAGACTTGTTTTACTACAGCTTTTGTAATAACACTAGGCTCGGCGGGGTCGAGGACTAGACTTGTTTTATTACAACTTTCGTGATGATACTAGGATCGGCGGGGCCGTGCGCTAGAACCATTTGATTTACCAATTTAGACCAAGACATCCTTCGGGCAGCTTTATTTTGGGATTTTTGAGATACGGGGCATCTAGTATGTTGGTAGGGGACCTCCATGGACCTTGCTTCTCCAAGACTGGGGCTTCGTGTTGCATGTGCCTAGGGGAGGGTATACGGCGGAGTAGAGGTATACGGGCAGTTTCCTTCCATGGAACCTATCTGCTGTGCCCGATCGGCACCAGAGGAGGTACATATAGAGGTACCATTTCACTTGAGATCTTCATGCAACATATCATTCATTGTTTGAGGATCCACCCTTGTTTGTTGTTTGTTGATTGTATGTTCCGGTAGTATGGGATGCCGGAGGGTTTGTTTTCACTTGTTTGTGTTCCTCGGTTGTATGAGCGGCCGGGGGACTGTATGTAGACTTTTGTTATTTACTTACGGAATTGTTCCCTATTACGGTTAAGGAAATTGGTTACTGCTAGGCTGTAAGTTTCTGGATTAGATATTGATATGATTAGTTGAGTTTGATTCCTGTCTCCGAGCATGCCTATCATTACTCTTCCCCTCTTCCTCTTACACTTGAGGTTACCATTATACCGTCCATTTCGTAAACTTATTATATATATACTGTTATTACAAGGATCCCAGGTGCATTGTTTCTTACTTTCACCTGTGCCTATTGTGTATATATTCTGCTTACTGGCCTCACATGTTGTTCTGTTGACTTCCCTCTGGGCTAGTTCCTGTGTAACTTTTGTTGATTTCTGTGACTACTTGCTTCTATTTTGTCTGTTACTATGCTTTTATCTTATATGTGCCCAGTCGGCCTATGATACCTACTGGGTACCTTATGCTTCGCATTTGGTGCTCACCCTACCCCCTGCATCTTTTGGTGCAGATCCTAGCATGGGCCATCGCGGCTAGATCGTTGTGATTCATGCTCATAGATCTTTTGGGGACTACTTCAGACTTAGGGTGAGCTCTTGGCGACCGGAGCTTAACTTTAGTTTATCTTTTGCTTTATGTACTCTATTACCATTCAGAGACATCTGTATATGTTGTTTTGGATCGTTTGTACTCCTTATATGTAGTTCTGGCTCTATACTATCATACCAGGTCTTGGGGTTTGGTTTAGCTTCCACATATTTATATATATATATTCCCGTTATCTATTCTCTTCATCTTGTTCCCTTACTTTTGCTTATTAAACTGTTTTTCCGCTTATTTGTTAGATAGTAGCCCATTATTAACTGTTCTGGGTTACGGGGATTGGTTCTCCTACTGGGGGGTTGTAGGTGTTATCATGATCGAGAAATCGGATCGTGACAGGGACTTTTCTAGCCGGGTATTTATGTCTTACTTTACTATAATGATGAAATAATTCATTAAAGATCCAAATCAAGACAACCTTTAAAGTTGCATCTTAAGTCCATCATTTAACATACTGAAAATTAATTGTGCTAACACTGCATATAAAAATTCAATAATGAATGTGAAAGAGATTTATTTTAATCTAATTCAATTGTAATTACTTTAAAAACTCAAAAAAAAAATCAGCTAATCCAATAAAAAAGAACTAATAATACTTGTTGAACTTTACCGATTTTTCTTATCTTCTTTCAACAATAATAACTACTCCTTAAATATTTTATGATGAATAATAGAACAGTGAATTCTTTTATAAAGATATTTGACATGATTTTTCTACAAAAATTGGAGAACCATTGTTACACATTTTTTTTAGTGACTTGTAATTTGATTAACAATAACGAAATAACATATAGGCGACAAATATCTCAGTTCATATTCTAAACAAGGTCACTTGCTACTTTGATTTTTATTTATAAAACTTTCTCAGCTCTCAAGAAAGAATACATAATAAATATATTATATAATTTTATTATACAAATTTTACGTCATTCCATGATAAAAACAAATTGTAACTGCAAGAATTTTTCCTTGTAAAGCTACAAAATAAAAAGATTCAAATGATAGCGTGATTTATTATTAAAAGAAATAGAATTTCAAATAAAAATAGGATTAGGTCAACTTATTAACTTGAGTTATGTTCCTTGTAGCCTTAGAGCTTATTACCGTGACTTCATGAGTTAATTTCCAAGTCTACTAAAATGTTTTATTCGTATAGGAAATTTTGAATATACAAAATCGTAGTGGACTCCTATTATAATCATATGAAATTATTGTACAAAAAGTATACAAATTATAGTGTGTATGTTATATTATAAGATTAAATTTTTAAACAAATAATATAAAAAATTTAATATAAAAAGTGTACTTAAAAAAGAACCTAATAACTTACTATCATACAAATAATTAAGGAGCAAAATTAAATATTTTGCCATTGATATCAAAAATCAAAATTATAAATATTTAGCTATATAATTTCTTATCACATACAAAATTTCAATAAAGTAAAAGACCTATTACCTATAGAATTTCTTATCACATACAAAATTTTGATACCATAATCTTTCTTGGACTAAAGCACATGACAAACAAACTCAAACTCAACCAAAAAGAGAGAGATTTATATTGACACAAAAAAATAAGAAGACAACTCTTTATTAATTTTAAAATCAAAAATTTAAAACCAAAATAGATTCATATATGCAAAAAAATTTGGAAAAATTACACTCTATGAATATTTATATAAAATTATTACACTTTTTAGCCCAAATCTTTATTATTACAAAAATTAACCCACTTTTTCGGTGTCATTCGGGTTGAAGACTTAAAAGGGCTGCCGCCGAAATTGTGATGATTGTTTCTAAGTTTTAACAACTGTCTGGCAAGGTCAAGAAAATTAAAATTACACATGAAAGATCTAAAAATAATTTCATCAATTATTGTGATGACTTTAATGTGTGTTCTAGTGTGTATGTGTGTGTATATATATATATATATATATATATATATATAAATGTTTATACATATTTATACATGATAAATACATTATTTAAATATTATATATATGCATATATATATTGTATAATTATGTATAAAGTATATAGTATGTATAAGTCTGTATAAACACCTTTTATATACTATTATAAAAGTTTATACTTTTGTGTATAGTAAAGGTATAAAGATGTATAAAGTTGTATAACTATGTATAATGATGTATAAAGATGTATAAAGATGTATATCGTATAAAAATAGGCTATTGCGGGTGTAACTCTTTTTATGGGCTATGTAAATGTAATTATTTTTTTTAAACTGCATATTTTTGAAATTATCCCAATTTGTTTTGTGATAATCTTCCCAAAAAGAAAAAAGAAGGAAGAACAGTTAAATATGTACGTATATAATTAGTTTTTCTTGAATAGATATACGTTGAAATATTTATTATGAGACATGTTAAATCAAAGATTCTTGTCTTATCAACTCTTAAGAATTTACTATAATCGATCTTGCTCTATTATTTTTTTTCTGTCTGCCAATGTTTTTTTTAAAAGAAAAAATATGTAGCTTGAGTTTTATCAACTAAAAATAAGATTTTACTTATATAATAAATTTGAAAGAGACTTGAATGGAATTTTTTTCGTTTATTATTTATTGAAAATATGTAACCTATAATTTCTATTACCAATTAATTATTGTTGGTCACTTGACTCATTATTCTTAAAATAAAATTTATAGTTATTTATCCATTGTTGGTTATATATATCTAAGTGTAGCTCAAACAGATTTAAAACATAAGAATTGAATTAAATACGAAAAAGAAGTAAAAACTTACTAAATAATTAATGTTGGGTCACTCAAATAGTGTATAAATTTATTTAGTTTATAACTAAAAGGACAAAAACAAAGAAAAAGAAAGCATGACTATAGTTTAGTTAGGAGTTCTTTAAAGATGAGGACTTAATTTTTAAAAAATAGGAGTACTCAATTAGTGATGCTTTTAAAAATGGAAGTCCTTAAATATTCATGTATATAATTAGTTTTTCTTGAATAGATAAGTACTTTAAAATATTTATTATGAGACGTGTTAATTAAGTTTTTTAGTTTAATTAGGAGTTCTTTAAAAATTAGGAGTCCTTAATTAGTCATGCTTTCAAAAATTGGGAGTCCCAGTTTTTCACGCATACATCTCATACCATATATTTTAGGAGTCTTTAATTTAATCAAATAATAATTTAAGAAAATAGTAAATGACAATTTTATCTATTATAATCTTTTAATGAAGGGCAAAAAGTTCAATCAATATTTCTAAGGATCTTTGTGGTGCTTTTAATATAGTATAATCATATAGATAGATATATCTAAGTTTCTATGTACGTGCATTGCACGTAGATCATCGATCGACATAATTGTCACGACCCAATTTACGACGGGTCGTGCAGGCACCTACTTGATTCTAACTCAATAGGAGAAACTTTTTAAATTACGCAAACCATGATGAAGCGAAATCTTTTAATAATCACATATTAATAACCAAGATAATTTCATAAATACAATTTTCATTAATTCAAAAATCGTAGAATCATTCGAGAAACAATATTACAACCTCTTTATTGAAAATTAAAAGTACAACTTCCCCAAGACTTGGTTTGGACGTATACAAGAGCTACTGATGAAGGAAATGACAAATAACAATGCGACACAACTTCCACTCTGAGGAGCAGAGAACTCGAAAGCTGATGGTAGAGACACTTCAAGTCATGCAATAAGACTTCAGTCAACCTCTCATACATTGTAACACCCCGGAAACTTATTCATCTTTTAAACTCAGAATCTTAGAAAATTTTCATCTTTTCAGGGTTTACGAGTCCAAACCACGAACCGTGGTCTGAACCACGGGCCGTAGAATGAAGTCGTGGTTTAAGTCTGCCAGGCTATTCAGACTCTGGTCTAAGAACCACAAGTTGGTTCTACGGACCGTAGTTCAGTCTACGGCCCATCCTGTCAACTCGTGGTATCAGAACTGAGGACTGACTGATTATCAGGAACCACGAGTCAAGTCTACGGCCTGTAGTTTGAACTACAGACCGTCCTGTTGACTCGTGAAACCTGATCAGAGACCTGCCAAGTTCTTCAAGAATGACGAATTGGTTTGACAGGCCATAATCTATTCTACAGTCCATCTTGTTTCCCCGTAGACTTCCTTCTGCATCCTGTTCATTTGGCCAGGAAAAATGGATGGAAACTACGAGCCGTGGTTTGATCTACGACTCGTAGAATCCGTCCGTGGTCCCTGAAAGTCAACTTTATCCAGCTTTTTCCTAATTATGTCCCAGAGGTATTTTAGTCATTATCCACCCTTTTACCTCCTAAATTAGGTCATTTTGACTATTTCTAGAAGGGTTTTCACCCTCATTAGCGTAAGTCCTTCCTCAAATCTTCATTCATCTCCCAAAAAGGAAAAGAACTCCTTCAAGCTCCAAATCTCAAGCTCCAAGTTTAAGTCTCCATTTCTTTTCAATTTCAAGTGGATTAGCTTCAATCAAAGTATGTGGGTATTCAATAAGGGATTCCCTCCACCCTTATGCCTAAAACCCTAATCTTTTAAATTGAATTTGTAGATTTCTAAATAAGGGTTCTTACTCAAATTGGGGAAAACGTTATGGGTTTGTAAAGAATCTATTAAAGCACAAAGGAAAACTATATTTTACTTACAATTACAAATAGATAGTTTAGAATACAAATTACAACATAATTTATAAATGAATAAAGAAGAATTTGCTATAGACGAAAAAACATATGAAAATCACGACGGATTAAAAATAAAGATTATATTTTCAAATTTAGGACGACGATATAAAAAAAATAGGAGATAATAGCATGTTAATAACATTATATTCGATTATTACTACTAGATTACTTTAACCATATTCTCTCGTTGCTAACACCGTACTTTCCAAGGTACTTTTCCCTCCTAGATAATGTCACTCTGTCTACTCCCCTCATGGCTTCTTGCCTTGGTTTCAACCTCTGGACATTATTTTCGGATTGTTTCCCCTGTTTCCTCATGTTAACAATTTGAAATTATGATTCAAATAATTCTAGTAAATAATAACAAATATAACTTATTTATGCATACTATGATACTAAGGAATCAACAATTTAGCTATGCATAGTTATGAAAATCATGAATGTTCGAGATGCCAAGGAGAAGATAATGTGATACCAGAAGTACAGTTGGAGTAAAGAGATAAGGCGACAAAGATAAGAAGAAAACAGCTATGTAAAGTTGATTGCTTAAAGTATTTTGTAAATCTGTAAAGTAGTAATAGTAGAATAGGACGTCCACTAATAAAAGTGAACGGCCACTACTAAAAGATAGAAATAGTATAGGACAGATGTAAAGAAAAGTAGTTTGTCCATTAGTAGTGTTGTAAAGTAAGATGTAAAGTTCTTTGGATTTTTGTAAAAAGATAGGATAGTGGATGAAAGAAAAAGAGGATTAGGACAGGTTAGCATCCTCTTATAAATAGGCAGTATTAAGAAATAGAGGGTAAGACTTTCTAGACGAAAAGCACCCTTCTTTGTAAACATAAATATTTCCAGAAATAATATAGCAATTTTCAACAACATGGAGCAAGATACAGGAAAGGTATATTCGTTCATAACTATGCATAGCTAAATTGTTGATTCCTTAGTATCATAGTATGCATAAATAAGTTATATTTGTTATTATTTACTAGAATTATTTGAATCATAATTTCAAATTGTTAACATGAGGAAACAGGGGAAACAATCCGAAAATAATGTCCAGAGGTTGAAACCAAGGCAAGAAGCCATGAGGGGAGTAGACAGAGTGACATTATCTAGGAGGGAAAAGTACCTTGGAAAGTACGGTGTTAGCAACGAGAGAATATGGTTAAAGTAATCTAGTAGTAATAATCGAATATAATGTTATTAACATGCTATGGTATGAGGGAATTAATCAATAAAAAGCAGCATAAAAAATATGGACATGAATAATAATACTACACCTACTTATTTTACCTATTTACATGATGAAATGATTTATGATTATAAGATATTAATCTTATATGTGCTTAAAGATATAGAAATAACAGATCTAAGAAAATTGATATGGGAAAAGATATTCAGTAATGAAGAGTTAGAACTAATAAACCAAGAATGGTATCAAATAGGATTGCATGAACTAGATTTAGAATTCGAAAAGCTTGATATAAACGAATTAGAATTAGATTCAGATTAATAATAAATATGGAAACTCTAGAAATACTCTTTATACATCATAATATTACAGAAAAAACTACTAATAGGATAGCTAAAAAGAATTCTAAAAAGAAGTACGAAAAAGACATAATTTTAACCCAAGAAATATACTGGTACGCCAAAACTTTAAAAGAATTATACTCTGAGTACTACGAGACTCTGATAGAAAAGAAACAGGTATATTTAGAACAAATTTCAGAAAATAAAAAACTAAGTAAAAAACAAAGAAGATTACTCCACCAAGATTTAAAGGAATTAGACACAACCTTAATTACAACTGGATCTAGAATACATCATTATATCCAACTAATAAGAATAAATTATAATATAAGAAAAAGACAGACCCATTATTTAGGATAGAAATGTATCAAAGAACCCAAGATATAAAATACCGAAAAACATAAAAGAAACAATTAGATTAATTCCGCTACGCGACAATAATTATAAGAAAATAAACAAAATGGTAGGACCCCCCCGGTAAAAAACAAAGAAGATTACTCCACCAAGATTTAATGGAATTAGACACAACCTTAATTACAACTGGATCTAGAATACATCATTATATCCAACTAATAAGAATAAATTATAATATAAGAAAAAGACAGACCCATTATTTAGGATAGAAATGTATCAAAGAACCCAAGATATAAAATACCGAAAAACATAAAAGAAACAATTAGATTAATTCCGCTACGCGACAATAATTATAAGAAAATAAACAAAATGGTAGGACCCCCCCGAGTTTGGTATCAGAGCTATGGATGATTTAAAATATATTAAAAGAAAGATAAGAAAATCAAAAAGAAGATTAGAGAAGTTATACCCAGTTTATAAACAACTTAGTATTGCAAAAGAAGATAATGATAAATTAGCCGAGATAATAGAAATCATATCTAGAATAGAATATAAATATGTTAAATATTTAAAATATAAATATTCAAAGAACAATGAATAATAGTGACGAATATAGACAAAACCTTAATAAAATAATTATAGAAAAAAGACAAGAATTACAATATAGACAAAATAGACTTGACTACAACATAATTGCAGGAGTTTGTAAAGAATCTATCAAAGCACAAAGGAAAACTATATTTTACTTACAATTACAAATAGATAGTTTAGAATATAAATTACAACATAATTTATAAATGAATAAAGAAGAATTTGCTATAGATGAAAAAACATATGAAAATCACGACGGATTAAAAATAAAGATTATATTTTCAAATTTAGGACGACGATATAAAAAAATAGGAGATAATCTAAGTCTAATGTTAGAAAAAGAATCTTTAAGACTAGAAGATAGCTTGACGGCAATGGTAAGGCTAGCTAGAGAAAATGAAGAAATAGATCGGAAAAATGAGATAACTATCATTAAACAACAAGCAAAACAAGAAATACAACAAATTGAAGAAATAAAAAATGATAGGATAATAGCATTAGAAAAAGAATTAGCTAAATTAAAAGAATTATATGCTGCAAAACAAAAAGAAAAAGAAATTGAGACAAAATTAAAAACAGAAATAGAAAATTTTAAAGAAAAATTACAAATAGATGAACCAATCGAAGAAGAATTAGGTATAAATGAAATAAACGATAATCAGACAGAGCAAAATTCGGAAATAAGCGAAACTTATACATAAATGATAAAAAATATAGAAAAAATAGATGAAGATATTGAAATAAATGCAGGAGATGTTGAAGGAGAAAAAGAACAAGAAGCTAGTACATCAGGAGTTAAAAACCCAAAAATATTAAATCCAATATACTACACAGTAAGCTATGAGCAATCTGATAGACAAAATAGTTTATGGGATAAAAGACTAAATAGAAAATGGATTCCAAAACCAACTAACCAAAATAGTAATTTCTTAGAATTAGACTGCGTAACAGATATAAATAAATCAATTCAGTTATGGTTAGGATATATAGCAAAACAGTTAATAGATAATAAAATAAGCATAGCAGAAACACCAGGATATATAGAACGAACACTCTTAGGAACAGTAAAATTATGGTTACTCAATTTATCAGAGGACTATATAAAAACACTAAGAAACAACAAAACTATAAATAACGAAGTAGCAACTACATTGACATTTTACATAAATATGAGGTAGCAATACGAAATGAGTTTAGTAGTACAACTACAGAGACAGAAGAACAAAATAAGGATAAACAATTTAATAGAAATTTAATGTTGAAATTGGCAATATGTAATATGTGTTATATAGATGAATATACATGTGTATTTAGAGAATATTATTATAAAGGTAAATACACGCCAGAAGAAGCAAAAGAAGTAAGAAAACTATATTTTACAAAATTACCAGAACCATTTAGTACAAGAATAATAAAAGATTGGAATAATGCAGGATTACAAGATACACTAGGAGCTATGGTAAGATTTTTACAAAATTGGTATTCAAGTATATGTGAGAAATATAAAGAAAAAATGAAGATGGAAAAATCTATAATAAGAAACTTATCATGTTGTAGAGATAGAGTAGCACCCCAATTCGGATGCACAAATAATTACTACAAAAAGAATAGAAAAGTAGGAAAATTTAAAAGATATAAATCTCAATATAAAAATAAAAGGTCTAGAAGACAATATTATGTAAGAAACTATAATAATAAAAAGCCATTTAAACCAAAGAAGAAAATAACTGAATGTACATGTTATAATTGTGGAAAACTAGGACATTTAGCTAGAGATTGTAGATTACCTAAGAATCCTAAAAGAAAGCAAATAGCAGAAATAATAATAAATAATGAAGAATATATGCAACTAGAATATCTAGACTATGAATTAAGCGATGACGATAGTATATATGAATTATCTGAAAATGAAGTAAATGAAAAATTAGAAAACGAAGAATTAGATAATGACTGAAAAGGAAGTACAAATAATAAAAGAAGAACATATGAATGAAGAATCTTCGGAACAAAAAGTAATATTTGATGTAAATATATTTGAACAAATAAAAGGGAAGGAATTAGATCTAAGTGTAGAAAAAATATTCAAATTACCAATACTAAAAAACATATTTAAAAGACAGAAAGAAGAATACTATGTGGTAAGTCAAAAAGAACATATAATAGATTGTAAATATACTAAAGGAAAAGCAAGAATTCCTATAATAAATAAGAGAATAATAAACAAAGAAATACAAGTACTACAAACTAAAGAACCAATAAGGTATGTACATCTAGGAGGAACAGAAATATTAATAAAAGCATGTTTTAGAGAAGGTATAGATACACCTATTGAAATATATCTAGCAGATGACAGAATAATTGAACCTATAGAGAAGAGTATAATAAGTGCAGTAAAAGGAAATCTAATATACCAAAAATTTAAATTTATAATAAGTGCAAACTATTCAGTAGCAATAAATGACTGCAATATAGATAAATCATTAGTATTATATTGAAAAATGACAGGAATTGAACTAGCCCCAGGCAGTAAAGTATTTACAGCAAGATGTAAAAATTTATATGTCTTGACAACAAAACATAAAATAACAGCAAAAAATAAAATCAATAGAATAAAAATAGAAAACCCTTTTGAACAAATTGTTTCAGTAATAGATAACAATGATTATAGCTATAAGGAAATAGACGCAGAAGAAAACCTAGAAATAGTAAGTGATAGGATAAGCACATCTAAAAGGAAAAGTTGTAGTGACACACCCCAGTCATCAAGAAATTCAGTAACAATAAAAGAAATAGAGCCAAATCACTATTATATAACCGGAATATTAGAACAAAGAAAATTCATTATAATAATAAACACAGGACAAGAGGAAAATTATATAACAAGAGAATTAGTAACAGAAGAAGAAATAAATTCTATAGAACACCCAGAATTACCAAAAGAATTTACAGCATTCAGAGAATCAGTAAAAAAAGAAATAATCATTGGCGGAATACCAATGGTAATAAAATTTAAAATATATCACGGAGATGAAAATATCATATTAGGAATAAAATGGTTAGAAGATATGAAACCATATAATTTAGAAAACACACAGTCAACCGTTACTTATAAAAATAAGAAAGTCATAATAAAACGAACGATGTAAGAGAAAAATGAAAATCTACATACTTGCTAAAATAATAGTAGAAAACTATTATAACAGATATTATACCCCGATGATAGATACAGGAGCAGAAGCTAATATGTGTAAACATAATTGCCTACCAGATGAGAAATGGGAAAAATTAACTACACCAATAGTAGTAACAGGATTTAATAATGAAGGAAGCATGATAAATTATAAAGCAAGAAATGTAAAATTACAAATATGGGATAAAATATTAACTATAGAAGAAATATATAGTTATGAATTCACAAATAAGGATATACTTCTAGGAATGCCTTTTCTAGAAAAACTATATCCACATATAATAACAAAGACACACTGGTGGTTTACGACACCATGTAAACACAAAGTAGGAGCTAAAAGAGTATATAATAAATATAGAAAACCTGCCCCATGGATAAAAGGAAGTGAGAAAATTACACAGAAATTAGAAAATATAAAAACAAATGAGCATAAAATAGAACTAATTATATTCTCCATAAATAAATTAAAAATAATCCAAGACCAATTAGAACCATTATATAGCGAAAATCCCTTAAAAGGATGGGAAAAACATAAAACTAAAGTGAAAATAGAGCTAATTGATGAAAATAGTATAATTACCCAGAAACCTTTAAAATATAATTTTGATGATTTAGATGAATTCAAAATGCACATAAAAGAATTGTTAGAAAACAAATATATACAAGAAAGCAATAGTAAACATACAAGCCCATCATTTATAGTAAATAAACATAGTGAACAAAAAAGAGGAAAGAGTAGAATGGTTATTGACTATAGAAACTTAAATGCAAAAACTAAAACCTACAATTATCCAATACCTAATAAAATATTAAAAATAAGACAAGTTCAAGGATATAATTATTTCAGTAAGTTTGATTGTAAATCAGGATTTTATCACCTTAAGCTAGAAGAAGAATCTAAAAAGTTAACAGCATTTACAGTACCCCAAGGATTTTATGAATGGAATGTATTACCTTTTGGATACAAAAATGCACCAGGTAGATATCAGCATTTTATGGATAATTATTTTAACCAATTAGAAAATTGTATAGTATATATAGATGATATACTTTTGTATTCAAAAACGCAAGATGAACATATAAAACTACTAGAAAAATTCATACATATTGTTACATATTCAGGAATTAGCCTAAGTAAGAAAAAAGCTGAAATAATGAAAAACCAAATAGAATTCTTAGGAATAGAAATAGATAAAAATGGCATAAAAATGCAGCCACACATAGTACAGAAAATAATAAATTCTGATGAACAAATAGATACAAAGAAGAAATTACAATCATTTTTAGGACTAGTAAATCAAGTAAGAGAATATATACCAAAACTGGCAGAAATCTAAAACCATTACACAAGAAATTGAAGAAAGATGTAGAATATTACTTTGATAATAAAGACCAAGAACAAATAAGGAAAATAAAATTATTATGTAAAAATTTACCAAAACTATGTTTTCCAGAAGAAAATAGAAAATTTATCTATATAGTAGAGTCCGATGCTAGTGAAATTAGCTATGGAGGAGTACTAAAATACAGATATGATAAAGAGAAAATAGAGCACCATTGTAGATATTATTCAGGTACATTTACAAATCCTGAAATAAAATGGGAAATAAATAGAAAAGAACTTTATTCAATATATAAATGCTTATTAGCTTTTGAACCATATATTGTATATAATAAATTTGTTATTAGAACAGATAACACACAGGTAAAATGGTGGTTGACAAAGAAAGTACAAGATTCAGTTACAACCAAGGAGATACGAAGACTTGTATTAAATATATTGAATTTTACATTTACAATTGAAGTGATTGGTACTAACAAAAATGTAATTGCAGATTACATATCAAGACAAAGCTACTCAGACTGAAGAAACTACTACTATGGAAGATATACTCAAAGTTATGACGACTCTCTGTAAAGAAGTCGACAATATAAATAAGGAGATACAACAGATTAAAACTAGCCAGCAGCATGGCAAAAATGCAGAACTATGTCGATCGGAAGACATAAAACTTCCAGAACTACAAGGTGACGTTGGGAAACACCTAAAAACCCATAATTTACTTCATGCAGGTGAAGCATCTACATCTACAAAGGGAGAAAAAAGATATGTTAATACAAATTTGAATAAACTATTTACAACACCATATACTCCAAAATACCAAAAAACCCCAATTATACCCCCACAGGTAAATACATATAAAGACAGTCTAAACCAAGACAAAAAGACCTATAACCATATTACCCAAGCATACATAAACAATATCTACAAGATCCAAACCTTTTTAAATAAAAACCCCAGATCAAAAACTACTACTAATCCAGAAGAAGATTATATAACCCAGAGTCTACAAGGATACAACAAGCTAATTGCGTTGCCAAGGACAAATGCAAATCTAGTAGCAACTTGCTACCACTATGGATTATTAAATACTGTATATACAAAGACAGGAGACGAAATAGCTACACTGCCAGAGCTACATAGAGCATTTATGCAATACAAGAGAATAACTAAAGGCACATTATTTTACATAAGAGTATATTCAGCACCAACAGAGATATTATATAATGAAATAAAGCCAGTAATCCAGGTCATAAAGATAGGATTAACTCGAGATATGATTATACCAGAGAAGATAGAAGAACATGAAGAAATAAGCAGAGATGAGATACCAGAGTTTTATGCAGGGAAAAGAATTATTGGGATAGCTACTATTTTAAATGAATTATCGACAAATTATTTAAATAAAAATCCATATGGAGCTATTATGCAAGAGAGCAGACAATGATTTATTCAACTTGTAGAGAAGAACGAGTTGCAGATATGGAAGAAATCAGACAATGGGCAATTAGCCTATTAAGACCAGAACAGCAACCATTGACAAGAGCTATTAGAAAAAAATTTATATCAGAAGAATTAATGACGAGGTATTGCAAGCTAATCAATCACAAGTATCCGGATCATGAATGTTCGAGATGCCAAGGAGAAGACAATGTAATTCCAGACGTACAGCTGGAATAAAAAGGAAAAGATAAGAAGAGATAAAAAGCAGAAGATGGTGGTGGAAGATAGTGGAAAATCATAGAAAGCATAAGATAGTGGAAGAAATTATGTAAAGTTATTTGTCCATTAGCAATAATGTAAAGTTTTCTGACTTTTGTAAAAAGTTGTAAGAATAGTATAGGAACAAATGTAAAGTAGTGATAGTAGACAGAATAGTAAAGCAATACGTGTAAAAGTAATAATAGTGGGAAAGAAAAAGAGGATTAGGACAGGTTAGCATCCTCTTATAAATAGGTAGTATTAAGAGATAAAGGGTAAGACTTTCTAGACGGAAAGCACCCTTCTTTGTAAACACAAATATTTTCCAGAAATAATATAGCAATTTTCAGCAACATGGAGCAAGATACAGGAAAGGTATATTCGTTCATAACTATGCATAGCTAAATTGTTGATTCCCGAGTATCATAGTATGCATAAATAAGTTATATTTGTTATTATTTACTAGAATTATTTGAATCATAATTTCAAATTGTTAACATGAGGAAACAGGGGAAACAATCCGAAAATAATGTCCAGAGGTTGAAACCAAGGCAAGAAGCCATGAGGGGAGTAGACAGAGTGACATTATCTAGGAGGGGAAAGTACCTTGGAAAGTACGGTGTTAGCAACGAGAGAATATGGTTAAAATAATCTAGTAGTAATAATCGAATATAATGTTATTAACATGCTATGGTATGAGTGAATTAATCAGCAAAAAGCAGCATAAAAATTATAGACATGAATAATAATACTACACCTACTTATTTTACCTATTTACATGATGAAATGATTTATGATTATAAAATATTAATTTTACATGTGCTCAAAGATATAGAGATAATAGAATTAAGAAAATTAATATGGGAAAAAATATTTAGTAATGAAGATCTAGAACTAATGAATCAAGTATGGTATCAAATAGGATTACACGAGCTAGACTCAGAATTAGGAAGGATGGATATTAACGAACTAGAATTAGGTTCAGATTAATGAATAAATACTTTGAAATTTGGCAGAAAAGAAGTAAGTATAGTTATAAGATAAAGGTTATCAAAAATACAACTAAATTAAGTAAACTTTTTAAAATTTTATATGTACGAAACTCAAAATATAGGATACCTAGCTAGTATGTTAACAAGATATAACAATAAAAGGACCACCCCCCCAGTTTCCTCTTCCACCTCTTCAGTCATATTTAGAGGTTGAAAATTTGGAAGATTCCAGCTCAAAATCTGAGATACCTGACCAGGAGAAGGAATGTAAACTTGACATTTTGGAAATGTGTGGCACGAGTTTTGGAAAGAATCAATGTGGCAGGTCAGACTTTATGTGCTTATTCATCATGATATTCATTTCTCTTTTGTGTTAGTTATTATTGTTGAATTTATGTGTTTAACCGCAAGACTGCTTTCTATTACCTGACAGAAGTGAGAAGAAGGAAGATAAAAAGAGAAAGGGGATGGGGGGAGGTTATAAAGAGGAAAATACTGTGAAAACTTAGAGAACAACGTAAAATTCCTTGGTCATAACTTCTTTCCTTACATTTCTTAGATGTTTTGGTGAGACAAGGTGATGTATCATCACCACGAAATAGGTGAACACCTCAAGATATGTAGCAGTTTAAACTTACCAGCTGAGTCCATTTTCTGAGAGTGCTCTCAACTTCTTTATTATTCATGTAAGCTTGACTATTGAGTGCTTGGAACATCTGAGTCCTCCTTGACTAAATTTGCCTTTGAACCCAACCTAGAAGCTGCATTTGTTTCATGGCATTTACTGTTTGCCACTTTACACTTCTGCTTTTGACCACTGCTTCTGAGTTTGCATTTGAACTCTACCTAGGGATCTCAATACTTCTACAAAATTTTAATCTCTGTTTTTCCCTATCCTATTTCATATAATTTGCAAGTTAATTTCTTTTTGTCAAAATTTCAAAAAGAAAAATGGAGTTCTCATACAAGGAAAATGGGCTTTTGCTAATTAATCAGTTAAATTTAATCTGTTCCACAGTCGATGCACTAAAACAAAGAGTGAAAGGTTTAAGATCTGAGGAAGCTCAACATATAAGAAGGAATCGAGAAGCTTAAATGGTCAAGTAAAACTATCATAAAGAAAAATATAAATGATAAAAGGTCAAAAGATTTTCGCAGATCAAGTCGAAATGCAATAACAAAAACTTATTCTGTTACACGAACTTACTATGCTGATCAAAATTATTTTAGATTTATTTGTTGTTGGTAGCCTTTTGGAGAATAATTTTTTTAATATGTTGTTTTCTGGGAATTAAATTGTAGCCAGGACTTGGAATAGTTCTTTTGCAACTATAATAT
The DNA here is from genome assembly GCA_003996215.1 of Jaltomata sinuosa. Taxonomy (NCBI): domain Eukaryota; kingdom Viridiplantae; phylum Streptophyta; class Magnoliopsida; order Solanales; family Solanaceae; genus Jaltomata; species Jaltomata sinuosa. The sequence goes on from QJPP01000206.1 coordinate 471,276, forward strand.
CCTCTTTAAGCTGATTTTGAGTAGTAGTTGTTTCTGTGGAAAATTGTGGTAGTTACCTTGTTTTAATGATTTATATACCTAGTAAAGGATGGTAAGATTTCTCTCGAGAAGATTGAACCAATCATACTGATAATGGATCATGTGATGGTAAGATTACAGGAACTTATTATGCTGATCATAGTGATTTTAGCTTTGTTGTTGGTAGCCTTTTGGAGAACAATTTTTTTTGTATGTTGTCTTCTACAATTTTAGCCAGGACTTGGAATAGTTCATTTACAGCTGAAATAACTCATACATATGTATGAATACATACTATATATTGATTTCTTTCTAATTTTTAATTTTATTTTGATTGTGTAGGATAATGCGGGTGATCCAATTTAAAATGGTGGCCACAAGTCAATTCAATCAATTGAACTTGCTGATAAATACTTTTTGGTAAATTATTACAATGTTCAATTTCGATTTGATTTTGTGGAATTCTGCTAGTGCACATCTTGAAATATTATTTTATTAGTATATGTACTAAGATATTGCTTTTTCGAAGTTTATTGCAAATATGTACATTTTTGAATTATTATTTTGAGTTATTAATTAGATAATTTAGTGTTTGCGATCATCTATACGTAATGTGCGATCATAGAGACATTAATTATGTGGATCATTGACCGTAAATTGTGGCATATATATTAGTAAAGGCTACACTTCATAAATGTTGCATAAGATGAGGTAACAAATGCCACATTTTGAAAGTGAGGCCTATAAGGCAGCAAAGGCCACACTTACAAAGGGTAGTTTTAGGTCCTGAAAAGTGTTGTCACATGAGATGTTGCAAGCGTGGCCTTTGTATAGTTGATAACGTCCAAACTACACATCAATTAAGAAACGTAAGAGGTCGCTGTCAACTATAGAACCCAACCAAGGTTGGGGTCGATCCCACAGCGAATAAGGTGCAAATTAAGTCGTTAGTACTTAATTGACTAGTAAACGATAGTTTCCGGTAAATGGGGTGTTTGTATGAATCAAACTTTAATTGTTTCAAATAACAAATTGCAAGTTTAACGAGTAAAATTCAGTAGAAGAGGTGAACTAGGGAAATGTTCACCATGGCTCAATCAATAACCTCGGGCTAGAGTTCAATCGGGTTTTTTTCATATGTATAACACGAAGTAATTGAATTCATTCCTACGTCTAAATGTTTCTCAACCAAATAGACACTTTTCTTTTCAATTCTCTCGAACTTGAAAAGATACAATACAAAACTCAATTTATACCCCAGGTGGGTTAACCTCACTAGAGCGTCAACCATTAGAGGGGAGTTCGTAGTCCCGAATCCTTGATGTTAATCTAATTTTCTAGGTTTTAATTCATTTGTTCAAGCAAATCAAACCTAGACTTGTTCTAATGTTTGCAACCATTAGAAAATGATAAAAACATAATATTAACAACATATTATGCAATATATATTGAACCCAATATCACCCGAATCCTAGATCATTGCTATGCCATGGCCCCCACAACCCTAGTTGTGGGAAATTAGCTACTCATGCTATTAGAGAAAGAGAAGACAATCATATTCATAATAAGAGAAAGATTCTTACAAATAGTACGAAAGTTACTTCAATTATCCAAGAACAAGAAGCCAAAAATCCCAAGAGTAATCGAAGAAGAAGAAGAAAATGTGTATGTCGTATTTTTCCTCTCAAAAACTCATCCAAATAGTATCCAGAAATATTGGGTAATGAATAATAAAATAACCCTAACACTGGGTATTTATAGTAGTCTAGGAAATAAAGTTTAAAAATAGAATTTCAGAGTCCCGCTTCAAGTTGACGGGTCACTTGACGGACCGCCAGGCTTGTGCCGACTCGTCATTTGTGCCGTCACAACTTCCAGTGAGCTGAATACACTGCCGAGCCGAGTTTTCTGGTAAGTCGTCGAGCAGGTGACGACTTATATGTTAATAGAGTAAAACTCATTTGGTGAATGCGTTTTGTGTACAATTTCTCCTTCATCTTGACGGTTGTTGTGATGGTTCGTCATGGCTGTGACGGTTCGTCAGCTGAACCGTCACCCTTATCCAGTGGCTCTCAACATTGTTCCTTTTGATTGGTGGCTTGCTTGATGGTTCTTCACACTAGTGGTGACTCGTCAGGTGAGTCACCACACCTAACAGTACGCCCATTTCTAGTGCAAAATCTCCAGTCATTCCATTTTCGTTCAAGTTTCTGCAATTACAACACAAATACCATAAAAAAAAACAATGGTTGCTTGGAAACTCACGATTATTCTTAGTTAAAGGAGTCAAATGTGCCATAAAATATCGGCACATCAACACCCTTAACTTAAAATGTTCTCTTGTCCTCAAGCAACATGACAACAAAACAAAAAGACGACTCAACTAAGAAAACAAACACATGTCTCTAGCAAACCATGGACATTCAATAGTTTAATCAATTTAAACCAACCCCCCCCCCCGGTACTCCACAAATGTATGAAAAGATAACTTGTAAGGATCCAAACATGTCATTCCGATATGATAAAATATTCTACATACACACACAACAGCTATCCCAATAATCAGTAGATAATACAGAAATCCCGGTGCCCTCACCACAAAGAAGTCCCACACACGATATTTGGGACTAGGTAAGGCTCTCACACTCACAAATGATTTCAAACAATGAACATGTGATGCCATATGCTTGCCCTTGCCATTCTATTTTAGTTTTTCAGAAAGTCGCTCATGATCACTACAAGACTTGTTTTGGCTTGTAATGAGGCTTCGGATGCAGGTAGGATACAATTAGGGAATAGTGACTAAGCCCTCCTTGAAATCACCGACCTACTATTTCCACTCAAACTTATTTAATCCACCCTTATTCACCTTTGATTTCCTTATTTATAGCTACAGGTGCGGCCTCCTTATTTTGACAATTCTTTTTCATTTCTTTTTCTTTCTTTTCTTAGGCACAAACCTGCAATTTTCATTCTATCCACAACCAATATTATCCATCCTATTTTTCTTATCATTTACCTCTATAGTAGCCACCCTCAACTTAGGTTGATTGCCTGAGTTGAGGTGCACGATGTCCAAGGAAAGACCAGAGCCAAAATAGAGACTCAAAGTTAAAAAGGAAAGGTAAGAGGTTATCGGAAGAACAAAATCAACTTAACTCCATTTTTCTTATCATGTACCTCTATAGTAGCCACCCTCAACTTAGGCTAATTGCCTGAGTTGAGGTGCACGATGTCCAAGGAGGGACCAGGGCAAAAATAAAGACTCAAAGTTAAAAGGGAAAGGTAAGAGGTTATCTGAAGAACAAATTCAACTTTGGCTCAAACAGGGATCAAAGGGGTTATTTACATTTGGATGGTCTTTTAGGCTAAGTGGACTGCACACAAAAAAGGGTCTGTGATCCTTTCCTAAGCAACTAACTTTGAACTTAACAAAATAGGTCGGGCAAGTTCTAGATGCATGCACAGAGTAAGAGTTTATAACAATAATCTCACACACACTTGGCACTAAGAAACCATACCACTACCAACTGTCAAAACAATAGCTCGGCTTAATCACAATTATTACAATCACAACCACACAATGACATTCAGGGATCCAGAACAGTTAACCAGTTAAAAAATAAGTACAAATTCAACATTTTTTGGAGGGGGCTCCTTTTTAGGTCAACTTACAAAAGCCATGCTTGCTATAGACACCACAACACAACAAAATTAAAATGACAATCTAAACATGACGGTTCTACTAGATAGCACACCAGAGGGAAAAGAAACACGAAAACAAAAACCCTCGGTGGTGATAAACTCACAGGTATCCCAACACCCTCAACTTAGACTCATGCATTTTCCCTAATGCATACATGTGAAAGCTAAAACTATGAGAGAAAGGAATACCTGTGAAGCCCTTAGGCCTCAGAGTCTGGTACGATGTTGGAGACCGTCAGGGTCTCCAAGGCAGAAGCACTCCTCATCATCGTCCAAAACAAAATCTTCAATGTTAGCATTGTTCAGATTCTATTGATCAGAAGTAAGTTGTTGAAGCCTTGCTACTTCCCGTTGTTGTGCATTCATATTCATCCTTAAGGTTTTTGCAAGCTCGGGGTCGTATGGTAATACTGGTTCATCCGAGCTTCGGGTACTTGGCATGCACTAATTTGTACCCTGCAGTCATAAAAACAACAAATAAAAGTAAAAGCAAGAAATATAACTAAGAGTCAACTAAACACACCGGACTTAATGAACGACTGTATTCCCCGGCAACAGCGCCAAAATTTGATAACGCCCAAACTACACCTCAATTAGGAAGCGTAAGTGGTCGCTGTAAAATATAGAAACCAACCAAGGTCGGGGTCGATCCCACAGGGAATAAGGTGCAAATTAAGTCGTTAGTACTTAATTAACTAGTAATCGATAGTTTCCGGTAAATGGGGGGTTTGTATGAATCAAACTTTAATTGTTTCAAATAACAAATTGCAAGTTTAACGAGTAAAATTCAGTAGAAGAGGTGAACTAGGAAAGTTTTCACTATGGCTCAATCAATAACCTCGGGCTAGAGTTCAATCGGGTTCTTTTCATATGTATAGCACGAAGTAATTGAATTCATTCCTACGTCTAAACGTTTCTCAACCAAATAGACACTTTTCTTTTCAATTTGCTCGAACTTGAAAAGATACAATACAAAACTCAATTTATACCCCAAGTGGGTTAACCTCGCTAGAGCGTCAACCATTAGACGGGAGTTAGTAGTCCCGAATCCTTGATGTTAATCTAATTTTCTGGGTTTTAATTCCTTTGTTCAAGCAAATAAAATCTAGACTTGTTCTAATGTTTGCAACCATTAGAAAATGATAAAAACATAAGATTAACAACGTATTATGCAATATATATTGAACCCAATATCACCCGAATCCTAGATCATTACTATGCCATGGCTCCCACAACCCTAGTTGTGGAAAATTAGCTACTAATGCTATTAGAGAAAGAGAAGACAATCATATTCATAATAAGAGAAAGATTCTTACAAATAGTATGAAAGTTACTTCAATTATCCAAGAACAAGAAGCCAAAAATCCGAATAGTAACCGAAGAAGAAGAAGAAAACGTGTATGTCGTATTTTTCCTCTCAAAAACTCGTCCAAATAGTGTCTAGAAATATCGGGTAATGAATAAAAAAATAATTCTAACACTGGGTATTTATAGTAGTCTAGGAAATAAAGTTCAAAAATAGAATTTTGGAGTCCTGCTTCAAGTTGATGGGTCGCTTGACGGACCGCCAGGCTTGTGACGACTCATCACTTGAGCCGTCACAACTTTCAGTGAGCTGAAGACACTGCCCAGCCGAGTTTTCTTGTAAGTCATCGAGCAGTTGATGACTTATATGTAAATAGAGTAAAACTCATTTGGTGAATGCGTTTTATGTAAAATTTCTTTTTCATCTTGACGGTTGTTGTGACGGTTTGTCATGGTTGTGATGGTTCGTCAGCTGAACCGTCACCCTTATCCAGTGGCTCTCAACAGTGTTCCTTTGGCATGGTGGCTTGCTTGATGGTTCTTCACACTCGTGGTGACTCGTCAGGTGAGTCACCACACCTAACAGTATGCCCATTTCAAGTGCAAAATCTCCAGTCATTCCATTTTTGTTCAAGTTCCTGCAATTACAACACAAATACCATAAAAACAACAATGGTTGCTTGAAAACTCATGATTATTCTTATTTAAAGGAGTCAAATGTGCTGTAAAATGTCAGCACATCAACAGTATAGGCCACGCTTTTGAAGTGTGGCTTATAAAGCAACACTTAAAAAGTTTGGCCTTAGATCAAAGGTTACGCTGGTTTAGGACACCCCCAGTAAAGCGTTGCCTAAAGTCAAAAAGTGTGGCCTGTAATCAAAGACCACACTTTTTTATACTTTAGGCTACACTTTTTTGGGGTGCCTAAAGGCCTAAAATGTTGTAGTGGTATTTTTGTCATTTTCAAAATCCCTAACCCTAACCCACTACTTTTAACCTCCCCTATAGCCTCATACGCCTGATTTCCTCAGAAATAAATTAGTTCATCTCCTCTCTATTTCACCATTACTTCAAAGAGAGACTCTTTAAGAAATTCTAGGGATTCCAAGGGAAGGATTTAAATCCTTCTTCTCCAAGGTATGTTGAACAATCCTCTTTCAACTAAGTCTATTGTTGGATGATTTCTCAAATACAAAAGTGGTATTTACGAGAGTTTTGAATTTGGAATTGTTGAAGGATTTTTGGAAGAAGAACTTACTTGAAGTTATGAACTCTTTTTATGAAATTACCCTTTTATTGTTAAATATACTTGAGAATGGAGGATTATTATTTGAAATGCGAAATCTTACTTATTTGAAAATCTTGTTGGGGCAGATCTAAAGTTATAAAGTTTTGATTCTTTGTAAATCATTTTATTATCTAGATCTTGGCTTTTGATGAAAAAAAAAGGATTTCTACATCCCTCGGTTTTGAAAGTGTCGTTTGTAAATTATGAAATTATCAATTTTTGAGGTATATGTTAAATGTGATTTAATCCTCTAAAATGATTGGACTAATGATGTATAATTTTATAAACTATTATGGCATGATATGTATGACTTGCATGTCTTGTTATGACGATACCAACTTGCGAATGCCTTAAGAATGTTAAGAGTCCCTAATGAATGTTTTACTTAAATGTTTTTGAAATGCTAAAAGATGGGATTAAGAGAATTAGATGCTTAACCGAGAAGGTATACAGTCGAACGTGGCTTATTACTCAAAACCTATGTTTTGCCAATGTAGGGGATGGTTTGCTCCTTAATTGGACGACCTTATGTTTCTTCTCTACGAGGATGATTTATGTAGGACTTAATGCTATTATATACAGAAGAATCTCAATTCATGCGGCAAACATAGATTGGAGCTCAGCCGGTCGAGCATATCGAACCTATATAGCCCATGGTGTATTATGTATGATATGTCAGTTAATCCATCTAGTTCAGAAGTAATGTTAATGAATGGTTTTTATGAAATGTTTTGAGTATCTGTCCCATATTTTCCCTATTATGATTTATGTTATGACTCTTATGACTTGCTTTATAAATTGTATTTTCCCTTCCCCTAAGTTGCATACTAGTACTTGTCGTATTGACTGTCCTTGAATACTACATTGTTTCATGATATAGGTTCGGAGACACTTCCTCATGGTTTTATGCAGCCGTTAGGATCATTCGGGACATCATTAGCAAGTGGTGAGCCCTCCATCTTTTGGAAGGCAATTTAAATTCTTATTTTTAGACCTTGGTTTTTGTTCTATGGTATTGTCGGGGTCATGTCCTGGCATAGATAGTTTATTCTTATGTAAGAGGCTTCATAGACCTACGTAGATGTTGTTTAAATATTTTGTTCTCAACACTTGTTTAATTTTTAACTATGTTTTAAATGATGTTCTCAAATGGGTCTTTCTTTCGAAAATGCTTTATTGAATATATTTATGATGTTATGCTAAGGGGTCTTCTCGGACCTTCATCGGTCTGGGTTTCCCGTTACGTCCAGGGCCTAGTCTCGAGGCGTGACAAGAGTTATCACATTCACACCCTTACTCCTCTCAATCTTTTCTCTCTCAATTTTATGGGAGTTTGGACAAGTGCCAAGGATTCCTTGAGAAGGGTTAGGTGTTCTTTTTACTTCAAGCTTTAATTTTGGTTCACCAGGAGTAGTGGACTTCGCTTTCATTTGCAACTCCTTAGTGTCAAATTTACAAGGAGTAGTTTGCTTCCCTTTCATTTGCTACTCCTTAGACATAAGTTGAGTGAGCATTTGGAGTTGCTTATCAAGCTCTTCTTTCCATGTAGCATAAGGTTCTCTCAAGTTCTGATGAGGCTCACTTGCATTTTATTATTTAGGGGGTATTGGTAGAAAGAGAAGTTTCCTATTTGTGTCATGACATACTTGTACCATTCTTGCTCATATGGAATCATATGTCTCTGGAACCAAGAATTTCCCAAACAACAATTATCCATGGGAAGCACATCACACCAAATCTCCTCTTAGTATTCCCCCAAGTGAAAATAATACCTTCACACTTCTATCAACCCAATACCCTCTTTGAATAAAATAAGGGTCTCATCTCATCACACAAGGTATTTTCAACCATTCAACCACATGAGGGGTGATGAAGTTGGTAGAACTATGATTATGAAATACAAGAATGCATCCCATACCATCACAAACACTCACTTTTGTTTCAAGAATTTGCCTCTCCTGGTCATTCCTATTTTGAAACATTAAATTCCCTCTACTTACACTTCTTAGTGATCTTTCCATCCTACCTCCAACATCATTTCTATATTGAGAATAAGATACATTGGTATTAGGATAAGAAGAATGAGACAACATACTTCTAGAAGTAGGAAGTGTACATTCTCCTCTCCTTATATGAAGACTTTGACTTGCTTTAACACACACTTATACCAATTTGATTAGAATATAAAGTAGCACAAGATGATGCATATAACTCAATTGCATCACAACTTCTGTTTCTATGAGAATCTATATCAACTGACCCATAAGGTATGTGTGAGAAAGTATTATACCTCACATTGCCTCCATATCCATGGAGTGTAGTATGAGAACCTTCATCTCTGCTATAAGATTCATCACAAGGTTCGTATACTCCTTCATTTTCATCACAAGATTCATGAGCTCCATGTGCTTCAAAATCATCTCTAGAGTAGTAGTTCTGACCACCAGGACCATCATAGACTTTATAGGCTTCATTATTGACTCCATAAGCTTCATATCATACTCATAGCCTCTAATGTCACCATCATGGTCATATCCTTCATCACCAAAGGCATGACCTTCCATGTCATCATCACAAGGCTCTGAAGCTATGGATGACATTCTTCCTTATATCCCCTTTGTACCTACCTGTAAAATGAGCAAACAAGGTTAGTAATAAAATCTCCTCACCAATACTCGTGTCTATACTCATTTGTGTTTTGCTATTACCACTTAAATATGCTCACCTTCTTGCCATTTACAACTCTCACCTTAGCTTCCTAGAGTGTGTTTCCAAAGTTGATAGTAAACTACCTTTTCCCAATCAATTCATAAGGTTACCAATTCTTTGTGGAAGAATATATTCAGGTTAATCAAATAATCAATGACTCAATAAGAAAATGGACAAGAGCCAATCAATTCACAATGAAATAAAAGAAAAAAACACAAAGTGAATTGGAACGATATGAAAGATGGACAGAAGAACATATTAACATCAAGTAAGAGTAATTACCAAAGTTAAATAGCCTAGAATAGTTAAAGAAAACACAAAAAAATATTTTGGGTCAATTATGGGGTATCATCAAAACATGCTCTAGTAGCCTTAAATTTCTAAATTTATGTTCTCTGTTTTTGGAGATAAACTTCATATCCCAAAAAATGGGCACAAGAGCTAATCAACAACCAACTAAGGTAAATTACTAGTGTTAATTAGTTGTGCGAGTCAAGTAAGTGGATTGGAACCGAAGGAAATGAAACTAGAAAGTTAGAACCTGAGATTTATCAAAGAGAAGTTAAAGTTTGCGATGTTCAGAGGCTATTGCGACCTTGTGGCATTCGCAAGCCTCTTGATACAACCGCAAGGTGGTCCACAAACTCCACCCCTTTGGTAAGGCTACTACCTTGTTCTTGCAGTGTAGTATGTAGAGGTAAAGTGAAGTTTGTAATGCGAAACTTGGCCATAAAATGGTCACGATCTGGTGGGAGTTTGATTTTGAATTTTTTGTAATTTTTGACTTTTTGTACTTTATTTTCCTTCTATAATTATCCTTTTAGGGAATATTCCTTGTACCAACACCTGAACACTTTAACTCACTTCCCCTTTTTGGATCTAATACCACCTGTAATGACTCGTTCTAACATTACTAAAGTCGGTGCTCCAAGGGGCATGGGGTATGGGATTTTTGATAGCACTTTTGAGTGGGGATCGTACAAGTCTTAGTGAGATAAATTTGGAGCAAAGAGTTTCAGGGCAGACTAATGTCACCCTGCTATAGCGAGAATTATTCCACTATAGTATCATTACGGTAGCAGTATGCCAGCCACCTTAGAGGGGTGTCAAGAAATAGTGCACCCATGTTTTTAATTAACCTTTTCCTCTCGGTTGTAAACCAAAATGAGGCATTATTTAGAAAAAACTCTTAGGGTTGCCTCAAGGCTCTAGGGAAATGGAGAGGAAGGTATACGCTTGGATGGGGTAAAACTCATCATTTTCTCATGGATTTCATGACAGAAATCACTAGAATGGAGTAAGGATGGCAAGTTCATACCTCTGTAGAAGCTTCTTGGCACCTAGGTAGGCTAGGTGTAATTGAGTAGTAGGACTTGCATTAGAAAACATATGCATAATGTAGATGGATGGGAGAATTCATGTGTTGGCCTGCGGGCTAGGTGTTGGATGGATAAAACTAGTATATTAAAGTTATGTTAATAAAATAGATAATCTTGAAAGTGTTTTGTGGTGTTATTGATGTTGCCCTATTATTCCTTATGTTTAGTTAATCGGTTAGAAAATATAAAAATGGTTGGTTATAGTAATGTAGTGTGGTCAAATAGTTAAAAATTGACAATGGATGTGAATGTCTTATTCCTTACTTACTGGATGGACTGTGTTATGTGATTTGGATAGGACGTGTAGCTAAGATGGAAGGTTGAGAAGTAATGCAATATAGGTTAGTGGAGTTGGGGGTGTAACCCAAATGGATAGTCTAAATGTGGTTTAGATGGAGTGTGTTAATAGTCCTAGGTGTCTTCATTTTTGGCTATTGTCGTTAGTAAGATGGGTAGGAATGTTGAATTGTAGTTGAGGATCAATTTAATTAATGTGTGCGTATTAACTACCTCTTTGTTTATTTGTAGCAATGCATGTTGTAATTAATAACTGGCTGGATAATAATGCAAGTGTTTAATCACCTAAAATGACATTGTGTAAAAAGGCTTGTTTTAAGTGCAATGTGGTTATGTTATCTCATATTGCGATTGTAAGTGTTATGGCATGAGTTGATATTGTGAGATGAATCGGTAAAGCACATTGTCATGGAATTGATCAAATTCTGAAGGCATAAGGGTAGGGACGTTGGGATAAGGGTGGTATAAGATTTGTTTGGCATAAGGGTGGCAGGCACTAGTTGTCTGTATTATTTTGTACTTGGACTAAGTTCATCCCCTGCAGATGGATAGTGGGCATACATTTGGTGAGTTTGAAGGTTACATGAGTGGATCGAGTTATATTGATAATGTTATTTTTGGATCCATGAGTTGTTCGGGTTATTAATTTACTTGAATTGTGTACTTAACTATTGAAGTTAAGTAAAAAGGTAAATCATGGTAAGGTTGAGTTAACTGTTATTAGTCATGGATTGAATTATCTTAATTGTGAAAAGGTTGAGTAAACTATTATTAGTCATGGTTCACTAGGGGATCATTTGTAACCATCATATGCTTGTCTGAATTACTTGGTTATTGTTGAGAAAAACTAGGTGAGGTATAATGACTAATTGTTATATGGTAGCACTTGTACAACACGTGTGGGTTGGGTGGTGATAATAAGCAACGTGCATATATGATCTTACTAGTTAGATAGAGGTAGGTGATATCGGGTTGTATGATAAGTGTGTGTGCATTAATTCACGTGTTGTGTTTGATTTAAGTAGTGCTTGGAAACAATAAGTGTTATGAAAAAGTTAGGACTAGGTTGGTTGGAAATCCCTTGAGGCCCAAATCTGTACACGATAAATAGATTGTAGAGTGGTGACTGAAAGCGTAGTTAAGAGATTTAAGTTCAATTAATATTTTTTTAGTGCATGTCCGATTCTGATATTTATGTTGCATTTTACGTGGTATTAACCTGGGTCGGCCCATGATGCTTACCAGTATGTGTGGTTGTACTGATTACTACTCTTGCTATATCCGTTTGGATATAGTTTATTTATAGGATCAATTTAGGTTTCATTGTTTAATGCGGATAGGGATCCTCAGTAGCTTCCGTATTTGTATTCCTATGGTCGAAGCTGAGTCGTGTTCATCTTTCCTTTTCTTGTAGAAGCTCTTTTACCTTTCTAGACTAGATCTTCGGGGTAGAGGATTTTTTTTTATTGTAATTAAATGGTTGTATTATATTTTATCAAGATTTTTTAGGATTTTGTGAATGGCTTTTACGTTTTCCACATATGCTTAAGAGGGTTGGTAAGGGTTCTCCTATCTATGTGGGTTAGAGTAGGTGTCCTCATGATCCGGCTAGTTGGATCATGACAGTTGGTATCAGAGCCTAGGTTATCTGTCTCACAAGTACAAGAGAAAATATCGAGTAGAGTCCTGTGGATTGGTTTGTAGATGTCCACATCGAATCTTTGGGAAGCTATGAGGTATTCTAGGAATGGTTTCCTTCTTTCTTTCCTTTTGTGCGGTCCTAGTTGATTGTTTGTATAGGTTGATTCGAATTGGTATCTCTTGATCTCAATTGGTATCTCTTGATCTCAATTGGTATCTCAGACAAAAATGAATGGAGGTCCCCTGACTTCATTTGGAATAACACAAGCAACAGAATTTGGAACCAACAAGGTTTAGATTGGTATCTAGCCATAAGGGTTGTGCTAGAAATTTTAGACGATCAATTAGTTGTTGTCGAAAACGCGACTTTCTTGGTAAGCTTAGAATAACAAGAATGATGGCTAAATGAATTAGTTAATGAAACCGTCAAAGATGATGTTTAATTAGTTGCAAGTGATTTGATGTTTGGGAATCTTTGATAAGTGGAATGGTAGTAAGTTGACTATGTGTTGTTGGATTGAGAACTTGGGTGATAAGTAATTAAATGGAATTTAATGCATGAATACTAATCATTGTGGGTGGTACGCATAAAAATGTGTAGGTGAAACTGCTTATTTGTTACAATTATTCCTCGCCTTAAGTGGTGGTTAGGTGAAAAGCATGGGCATGGAATGATAGATTTTTAGGAGGCCCTAGTAGGTCATTAATTATGAATTTGTGATTTATAACCGGAGTGTAGGAATAATGTTCGATCTATTGGTTAACCTTCTCAAATTGGTGGGTTATGATCCTGGAAATTAAGGGTTATCAGTTGTACGATTTAGAATTTAAGTGTGGCATAAGTGTAATGGAGTGAGGGAACTGCAGGCACTGGAATATTTCTGGGCCACTGCCATAGGACCATAGTTGTGGGCACTGCCCCGCTACCCCAAGCAAGTATATACAATCGTACAAGTAATATAGAATTTTAAGTCCAGATATCATTGTCGGGGACTGATGCACCCAAATTATACCTCTAAAACAAGCGCAAGCAGTTGCTGTTCAAATATAGAACCCAACTAAAGGTTGGGGTCGATCCCACAGGGAATATGGTAGGATTATGGTTGATTAGTGTTTACTTCAGGCTTTTAGTCAATTATTTCCTGTAAAGGGGGGTTTGGTAGTAATAAATAATTAATGTAACAAAAACGTATCAAGTAACCAGTGTCAATTTCAAGAATTATTATCAATAAGACAAGTGACTAGGGCAATGGTCCCCATGAAATCATAACTTAGTAAGGCTTTCGTACTTGGTTCACTAGTTTGGTGCTTAGCATGCAGAATTGGTAAGTTAGGTTCACCTAATTCCTTGGTCCGGCCACTAGGTGAATTTCACCACACGCCTTGGTCCGGCCGCGGGTGTCGCTTTACTAACCCTTACCCTTGATCCCAGATTAGCTATTCCCGGACAAGGTCAAGCTATTAGATGAGGGTTGGTAGCCTCGAATCTTGTTGTTTACAACCCTTTTCCCATTTGTTACCTCCTTGGTCTGGCAAGTAAGGATAAGGCGAGTTCTAACATTTGCAACCGTTAAAAAGCAATCAAAGCGAAGGGAAGAACGATACATGCATGAACACCTCCCTAGATCACCTACGTACTTAGCCTACTTCGTTAATCCTTCATGGTTTCCACAACCCTAGTTGTGGATTTAGCTACTCATGTTTATAAGTATGCAATCAATGTTTGTTTGAGCAATCATCAAGAGATACTTACAAAGAAGAATAAAGAAAATCAGAATCTTGAAGAATAATCTCAAGAACACTTCGAATTACCAAGAACTAAGCTTTGAATTCAACACCAAAAATAATGCAGTAAATATCTGAAAAGTAACGAGTAACAACGTTCAACCTCCTAAAATAAAACCTAGGGGAAAGTATTTATTGACAAAAAGAAATCATTTCCTAATACAACTGAGAAACTGGCTCAGTAGTGACCACGGTTCAGGTTGATGGTTCGTCGTTTGGAATGACGGTCCGTGGTCTTCTCAGGTCAACCGTGGTCCTGTTGGTCAAGGTCTTCTAATCTTTAAAACGATGGTTGGGACCACGAGTAGTTCTTCTAAATAACAACTCATCCTTGGACACGTGGTTTCCTAGCCTACATTGGTGCCTTCTCTGCTTTAGTGATGACGAATCACAATGACGGACTATCTTTTAGAAGCACGGTCCGTTCTTTCAATCCGTAATCTCTGCTACCCTTTGTCACCTCCGCAGATCTTCAGTCGATGTGGCAACAGGATGAACCATTCTTTGGAAGTACGGTTCATCTTTGGAATCGTCCTTTCCTCCATACTTGGGCACATCTTCTAAACCTCAAACGACGTTTCATAGAGACGGATCCATCCTTTGAAAGTATGGATCGTCAACAGAGTCGTGCCTTCTTTCCAGCCTTGCACCCTTTTCAAAACTTTGGACGACGAGTGTCAGTGATGGGTCCATCCTTTGAAAGCACGACCCCTCATCTTGACTTGTCATCACTGTAATGCCCAGACTTTAGCTCAATTTCCATCTTTTGCTCCATGATCCAATTTGCCTGCACACTTACCAAAAGCATAAAATCCACAGATAAAATGCTAAAGAACATGCGAAAATCCTAAGTATTAAGCGTCAAAAGTGGCGTATTTCTATACCACATCAACACCCTCAACTTAAGACTGTTGCTTGTCCTCAAGCGAAGCACAAAGAAACTATTTTATAACGAGGCTATTAGCAAAAGAAAACTAGGAACTACGGCAGTCATCGTGATTTAGCAATTCAGCTCATAACATATATCCCCCAACCTTTTTGATACAAAACCAGTGCATGTGCTCTGACTATCAAGACAACACAAGAGGATGCATGGATGACATTATACTATCAACAGATGACGTAACACACACATACGAGAAGTCCCTATCGCACAATGATATAATCAAGATTTCAAGGATTGAACTAACACTCGCACTCACAATAGATGTTCAAGCAATATGTGCACAATACCATAGGCTTGCCCTTATTTTCTATGCCTCAGTTTTTGAACAATTGGGTTAGGATCACTATAGGACTTTATTCGGCTTGTAACGTAGGCTCGGGGATGGGTATGGTAGATATGAGAATTAGTGACTAAGCCCTCCTTGGCACTACGCTATCTTTGTTTTACTTATCCGGCCAACTATATTTGTTTTCTCCCTTTTTCTTGCTTTTTATCTTTTCAACAAGTGATGGGTGCGGCTTTTATTTCAAAATCAACTATTTTTCTTTGTTTTCTCTTTTCACACTCTCTTTTTCTTTTCTTTCTTTTCCTTTGTCTCTTTTTTTAACGCTGCCACTGCACCTGTTATTTCTCTTTTTCATTTCTAGCCCTTTTTTTCATATCCCTACTCTTCACTCACCTCTACATTAGCCACCCTCAACTTAGGCGATTTGCCTGATTTGAGGTACACGATGTCCAAGGAGGGACCAGTGCCAAACTAAAGGCTTACAAAAATACGAGGAAGGTGATAGGGCTAAACAGCAAAAGGATCAATTTAGGCTCAAAATCAGGGATCAAAAGGGTATTTACATCATTTGGTCGGTCATTTGTATAAAGTGTACTAGTTCAAAAACAGCCCATGATCCTTTCCTAACCAACCATCCTACAACCTAAGCAAGACTAACCAGGCAAGTTCTAGATTGACACATAAAGCAAGAACCAACAAGTTTATCTCACACACACATCGCACAGAGTCAATGATTACGTGCTACTTATTAGGTTCCTTCTCTTAGCTTAAGTCATTCATCAAGTAGATTAAGTCCTAATGTCATCCACGTATCCCTAGCGGTCAGTCTATCTAAAATAGATACAATCATGTCACACAAAATTTGGAGGGGTCTCCATTTTTTTCAATCAAAATTTTAGTTCCAAAAATCATATCACAGACTGCGCTAAGTTCCTTTTCTTCTTTTACTATAGGCAACCTATACTACATGTGCCGGTTCAATCAGAAAATAAAAAATCCTTAGGGAAAGAACACAGGCAAGAAAACCCTAAGGATTTGGTTACCTTGTGAGTACCCTCATGGGTTGCCTCCCATGCAACGCCTAATTTAACGTCGCAGCACGATGCGAGTCTCTCGGCTACTCAGACTTCTCCAAGAGACCTATCGAAACAGCGAACACCTCATGTTCCCCCATCCCACCAAAAGAGGTGTGCATTATCCTCAATGTACCAATGAAAATACCGAACATAGGGGCAAGAGAAAATACTTGTGGCGCCTAAGCACAGGTGCCTGGTGTCACATCCTTCGGGCCCTCGTGATCGGTGCCCATAGTACTATCATCTATTGAGGCTTCCTTGTGGTCCTGGGAATGGCCTCTAGGTAGGACTCAATCTCATAAACTTCTTCCGAGCCGCTCTCCTCTAACTCAGTGGCCTCATTTTTATTTTGTCTATGTTTTTGGATGAGAGCCTCTGTCTCCTTGGCTTTAGTCTTCTTAGGTGTATTTTTAGGCAGCATGGTGCCTGGGACCTGACGAGTTCAAACGATGGTCCGTCGTATCGAATCCGGTCCATTGTTGGACTCGTGGTCTGCAAATTTCACACTTTCCTACTGCCAGGGATGACGGCCTCATCAACGGACTGTAGTTCAAACCTTGGGTCTGTCCTCATGACACATCGTTCCTTATCTGAGGCATATTCTCCTCCCAGTGACCACGACTTAGATGACGGTCCATCGTTTGAGAGCATGGACCATTTTTGTGACTCATGGTTTGTTTCCACGGAGTTGATCCTACGTCCCAGGAACCACGGCTTAGATCGACGGTCCGTCCTTTCAAAAGACGGTTCGTAAACCAAGTCTTAGTTTTTGGGACTTCTGCAGTGTCATAATTTTCCTCCTCATCTGCACAGCCAACAAACTTTTAGCCTTGGGTTTCCTCCCAAGCAGCGCTTGATTTAACATTGCGGCATGACGCAAGTGTTTTGGCTACTCAGACTTCACCAAAACACTCTCAAGTCTTTACTACTACAACGAACACAAAGTAGATTACAACATCATGGGTTGACTCCCATGCAGCACCTAATTTAACATCGTGGCATGACGTAGGCTAATTGACTACTCAGACTTCATCAAGCTCCTTGGTTGGGGCAAACTCATCTATGCTTCATGCTTCAATTTTCCTGATCTCCTCTGTTGTGCCGAAATAAGTTTTTATCCTTTGCCCATTTGCTTTGAACCTCTTCCCCTCTTGGTTTTCAAGTTCAACAGCTCCGCAGGGAAAAACTTGCACCACCTTGAAGGGTCCAATCCACTTGGACTGTCAACGTGCCAGGAAACAAACGAAGTCTGGAGTTGAACAGCATGACCAAGTCACCCAGCTGAAAATCCCTCTTTTCTATCCTCGTATCATGGTACAGTTTCATCCTCTCTTTGTACAGTGTTAAACTCTTGTATGCTCTGAGGCAGAACTCATCTAATTCGTTCAACTGCCCTAACCTCTGAGACGATATTGCACCCCAATCCAAGTTCAGTTTCTTCAAATCCCACATAGCCTTGTGCTCTAGTTCAACCGAAAGATGACAAGATTTACCAAATACAAGCTGATATGGATACATGCCTATTGGGGTCTTGTACGCAGTCCAGTACGCCCACAATGCATCCTCAAGCTTTCGCGACCAATCCTTTCTATTTGCATTAACAGTCTTGGAAAAGATTGACTTGATTTCTCTGTTGGAGACCTCCACTTGCCCACTCATCTGCGGATGATAAGGGGTTGGAACTCTGTGTTTCACTCTATATTTCTCAAGCAAAGCACGAAACAACTTGTTCCAAAAGTGAGAGCCTTCATCACTAATAATGGCCCTTGGCGTGCCGAGTCTGGAGAAGATGTTTTTTTCAAGAATGCAGTGACACATTTACCTTCATTGCATGGGAGCGCAACAGCCTCCACCCACATAGACACATAGTCAACAACCACCAATATATAACGGTTCCCATCAGACAGCACGAACGGACCCATGAAGTCAATACCCCAAACATCGAACAACTCAATCACAAGGATGGGATTCATAGGAAGCTCTTGCCTCCTTGATATACCACCTTCCTTCTGACATCTGTTGCAACCTTTAGCGAAAGCATGGTCGTCTTTATGGATAGTCAGCCAATAATAGTCGCATTGCAAGATCTTACGTGCCGTCTGAATACCACTATGATGACCCCCAATAAGGGATGTGTGGCATGCTTCCAGAATCTCAACCATCTCAGCTTCTGGCACACATCTCCGAATTATAGAGTCGGCACAAACACGGAACAAGAAGGGCTCTTCCCAAAAGTACTTCTTCACATCAGACATAAACTTTCTCCTTTGATGAACAGACATATCATCAGGCACTAAGTCACTTGCCAAGTAGTTGGCAATATCCGTGAACCATGGGATCAAGTCCTGAGAAGCAGCCAATACCTGTTCGTCAGGAAACCAATCGTCAATCTCGAGCTCATCAGTCAGCTTCACCATAGCTTCTTCTTCCAACCTAGACAAATGATCTACCACCTGATTTTCTGTACCCTTGCGGTCTTTAACCTCGAAGTTGAACTCTTATAGCAGCAACACCCATCTAATCAACCTTGGTTTTGCGTCCTTTTTCACCATGAGATAACGAAGAGCCGAATGGTCAGTATGCACCACCACCTTGGTGCCAAGAAAATAAGATCTGAATTTCTCAAAGTCAAAGACCACAGCAAAGAGCTTCTGTTCAGTCACTGTATAATTCTTATGAGTCGAGTTAAGTGCCTTGCTAGCGTAGTAAATAGGATAAAGAATCTTCTCACACCTTTGGCCCAGGATTGCTCCTAGCGCCACCCCACTAGCATCACACATAACCTCAAACGGTTGCGACCAATCAGGGGCAATAATGATAGGAGTTGTAACCAACTTCTCTTTGAGGCACTCAAATGCCTTGAGACAAGCATCATCAAACACAAATTTTACCTCTTTCTCCAATAGCTTGCACAATGGATTTGCAATCTTGGAGAAGTCCTTGATAAATCACTGATAAAACCATGCATGACCCAAGAAACTCTGGATACCTTTCACAGAAATTGGTGGGGGCAATTTTTCAATCACCTCAATCTTTGCTCTATCAACTTATATGCCTTTCTTCAAAATTCGGTGACCAAGCACAATGCCCTCTTTGACCATGAAGTGACACTTCTCCCAATTCAACACTAGGTTACACTCCTCGCACCTTTTCAACACGCAGCCCAGATGATTTAGACAATCTTCGAACGAGTCACCTACCACTAAAAAGTCATACATGAATACCTCAATTGTTTCCTCCACCATATCTAAAAATATAGACATCATACAACGTTGAAAGGTTGTTGGTGCATTGCAAAGACCAAACGGCATCCTCTTAAAGGCGAACGTCCCATATGGGCATGTGAATGTGGTTTTCTCTTGGTCTTCGGGGGTAATAGAGATCTCATTATACCTAGAACCATCAAGAAAATAGTACCAACCTCTACCTGCAAGACGGTCTAGCATCTGATCCATGAATGGCATTGGAAAAGTGTCCTTCTCAGTCCACGCATTCAACTTTCTGTAATCCATGCATATGTGCCAGCTTGTCACTGGCCTCATCGGAATTAGCTCATTTTTAGCATTAGAAACCACAGTAATCCCTCCTTTCTTTGGTACGCACTGAACCAGACTCACCCACTTGCTGTCAGAAATTGGGTAAACCACACCTGCAACCAGCCACTTTATGATCTCCTTCTTGATGACTTCTTGCATAGGCTGATTTAACCTACGCTGATGCTCAATAGATGGAACAAAATCAGGCTCAAGCTGGATTTTGTGAGTACAGATTCTAGGCAGAATCCCAATAATGTCTGTGATGGTTCACTCAATAGCTCTCCTAAACTTCCTCAATACTGCAACCAGAGCCTCAACCTATGCTTCACCCAAATCTGCAGCAATGATTATCAGCAAAGTCTCATTATCTCCCAAAAATACATACTGAAGATGAGCTGGCTGTGCTTTGAGCTCCAAGACTGGCGGCTCCTCAATAGATGGACAAGCTGGTGGTGTCATCCTATTCTTCAAATCCAAATCCATCTTCTTTGGTGCATAAGTGTAAGATCCCAAACCTGTGAGTGCTGCAACCATCTCATCATATTCATCAATGTCGTCACCCTCAAAATTCATGATGACTTTTGCAAGGGCTTCTACACCAACTCGCTCCTCAACAGGTATAACCAGATGGTCCTCATCAACTACATCAATCACTGACACTACTCTCATATCATTATGGTGCTTTATAGACTTGCACACATTGAAGGTCACCTCTTCATCATTTAGCCTGAATTTCATCTGACCCATTTCCAAGTCAACCAAAGCATGCCCAGTAGCCAAGAATGGTCTCCCCAAGATAATGGGCACCTCAAAGTCAACCTCGCAATCTAGGATAACAAAATTTGCAGGAAAGATGAAAGTGTCATCCTTTACCAATACGTCATACAGAATTCCCACAGGCCTCTTCACCATCTGGTCAGCCATAAGTAACCGCATTATAGTTGGAGAGGGGGCTCCCAAGCCTAACTAATTGTAGAATACAAGCGGCATCAGATTTATACTAGCACCCAGATCACACAAAGCTTTGGCAAAATAGAATGCTCCAATAGTGCACGGGATGGTGAAGGCTCCAGGATCTTCCTTCTTCTGTACCATAGAATGGGATGCTATTGCACTGCAGTGGTGCAAATTATTTTCTAGCTCAAAACTGACCGTTCTCTTCCTCGTCACCAGATCCTTCATAAATTTTGCATAACCAGGCATCTGTTCCAATGCTTCGACCAAAGGAATATTGACTGACAACTGCTTTAGCATGGAGATGAACTTGTGAAATTTGCCATCCTCGATCTTTTTCTTCAACCTCTGGGGTAAGAAGGAGGAGGTAGTGGCATGGGTTTCAGGACTGGTGCAACTTCTTTACTCTTCTCCTTCTTTTCAGAAGGCTATTTTTCAGATGACCTTTCACCACTATCTTTATCCTCAGACTCGGCTACAATTTCAGCATCATCCTTTTCAGCTTTGGTTGGCTCATCAACAACAATAGGCACAGGAGGATCAACAGTCTACTTTTCGCTTCTAGTGGTCACCGCCATAACATGTCAATCATTTTTCGGATTATGAACTGTGTCACTTGGGAGGGTACCTTTTTGGTGGGGATTATGGTTGGTTGACAACTGATGCATCTGTTCCTCAAGCTATTTGATAGAGATAGCGTGGGACTCTACTTTCTGATTTATACTTGAGAGTTCAGCTTTTATCTCTTTCATACTAGCATTCGTGGAGTCAACCTTTTGGAACACTTTATTGATCAGCTCTCTCATGGTGGGTTGTCCATCCCGCTCTTCGCGAGTTGCAGGCGGAACATAGAGATTACTTCTATCATTCTTGTACCCATCCTTCTTCTGCCAGTCACCATCTGCTCTATCTTTGTAACCAGACCGATTATAGTAGTCATCCCTATCTTTGTTCTGACCTTGATTTTCTTGGCCAGAGGTGAGGAAACCCACCCCTTGATCATTCAGATAACCAATTTCTTCTTCAGATGAGTACTCGTCTGACCTTGGTGCTTTGCCTTGAGAACCTACCACTTTAACTTTTTCTACTCTCTCAGCCAGGAATGTTTTTGCCAGCAACCCAAGTGTCATGTTCATCTCAGCCTGTGTCTGCTTAATATCTTCTATCTCATTATGATCCACAGACTTGGCAACTGCATAAGTACTTACTGACGTTTCCGCATATCTCATA
The DNA here is from genome assembly GCA_003996215.1 of Jaltomata sinuosa. NCBI lineage: Eukaryota > Viridiplantae > Streptophyta > Magnoliopsida > Solanales > Solanaceae > Jaltomata > Jaltomata sinuosa. Next base: position 493,431 of record QJPP01000206.1, read on the forward strand.
TGCCATGCTCAATTTGTCCTTTCGACCCTATCCAAACTTTCTGCAGCTTCAGGGTATGTGTTTTCCATGAATGAACCTCCAGTCACAGTATCAGTTATAGCTTTAGTGTTTGCATCTAGGGCCTTATAGAATATCTCCATCAGATGCTTGGGAGGATTCCGTGTCTCAAAACTTGCTTCATTTTCTTCTTAAACCTCAGCCATGCCTCATATAGAGCTTTTGTAGGTAGCTGCCTGAAATTATATATCTCCTACTTCAGCTGCAACATCCTTGATGGAGGAAAGAACCGCTCCAAAAACTGAGTCTTCAGCTCATACCATGAGTATATGGAACTATCAGGCAGTTCTAAGAGCCATGCAGTTGCCTCAACAGTCAATGAAAATGGGAACAGCCTCAGTCTGATAGCCTCTTGACCCACTCCTGGCATGTTATACGATTTGCTGACGCTCACAAAGTTATTCACATGTAGAATTGCATCTTTAGTGGGCTTTCCTGAATAGAGTCCTTTCATGGACAATAGTTGAATCATGGTACTAGTAATATCAAATTTGTCTCGTCAGCCAATGGTGGTAGCATTATGGGCCCAGTGGAGCCATATTCCTCCTCATCATAATCATCTACATTATAATACAGAGGAGCCTGCCTTTGTTGCTGCATTTGTTGAACCCTATTATATGGGGCGCGGTGAGCTATTGCCTCATCCCAGACTGTTTGTTGCCTTCCATGTCTTGCTCGCTCAGCTGCAGCATTTCGAGCTGCAAGATCTTGTGCAATTTTCCCATCTTCGGCAGAAAGGTCATCTTCGCCTTCCTTCTGGCGTGCTGCTTCATCCATTTTCTGTTGCTCAGTTTCAGCAATTAACCGAGTTGTAATCTGCTCTGGAGTTTCGTGCTCTCCATCCTTAGCCATGTTCTCAGTGTTTTGGAAAGCTCTAGATCGTAAGAGATCAAGGGGTTGCCTTGACTCCTTGTGTTTGGCATGCACAAGTGTGCAACCTGTGATCAAAACAAAAACAACAGAAAAAGTAAAATCAGGAAATAAGGATTATAAGTGAAATAAACATAATCTTTCTTAGTCCTAAGCCGTATTCACCGGCAATTGCGCCAAAATTTGGTGCGCCCAAATTACACCTCTAAAAGAAGCGCAAGTGGTCGCTGTTCAAATATAGAAACCAACTAAATGTTGGGGTCGATCCCACAGGGAATATGGTAGGATTATGGTTGATTAGTGTTTACTTCAGGCTTTTAGTCAATTATTTCCCATAAAGGGGGGTTTTGTAGTAATAAATAATTAATGTATCAAGTAACCAGTGTCAATTTCAAGAATTATTATCAATAAGAGAAGTGACTAGGGCAATGGTCCCCATGAAATTATAACTTAGTAAGGCTTTCATACTTGGTTCACTAGTTTGGTGCTTAGCATGCAGAATTGGTAAGTTAGGTTCACCTAATTCCTTGGTCCGACAACTAGGTGAATTTCACCACACGCCTTGGTCCGGCCGCGGGTATCGCTCTACTAACCCTTACCCTTGATCAGATTAGCTATTCCCAGACAAAGTCAAGCTATTAGACGAGGGTTGGTAGCCTCGAATCTCATTGTTTACAACCCTTTTCCCATCCGTTACCTCCTTGGTCCAGCAAGTAAGGATAAGGCGAGTTCTAACGTTTGCAACCGTTAAAAAGCAATCAAAGCAAAGAGAAGAACAATACATGCATGAACACCTCCCTAGATCACCTACGTACTTAGCCTACTTCGTTAATCCTTCATGGTTTCCACAACCCTAGTTGTGGATTTAGCTACTCATGTTCATAAGCATGCAATCAATGTTTGTTTGAGCAATCATCAAGAGATACTTACAAAGAAGAATGAAGAAAACCGGAATCTTGAAGAATAATCTCAAGAACACTTCGAATTACCAAGAACTAAGCTTTGAATTCAACATTAAAAATAATGCAGTAAATATCCGAAAAGTAATGTGTAACAATGTTCAACCCCCTAAAATAACACCTAGGGGAAAGTATTTACAGACAAAAAGAAATCCTTTCCTAATACAATTGGGAAACTGGCTCGGCAGGGACTACGGGTCAGGTTGATAGTTTGTCGTTTGGAACGACGGTCCGTGGTCTTATCAGGTGAACCTTGGTCCTGCTGGTCAAGTTCTTCTGATCTTTAAAACGACGGCTAGGTTCACGAGTCATTCTTCTAAATGACGACTCATCCTTGGACTCGTGGTTTCCTGGCCTACTTTGGTGACTTCTATGCTTTAGTGATGACGAGTCACAATGATGGACTGTCTTTTAGAAGCCCGATCCATTCTTTCAATCCGTAATCCCTGCTATCCTCTGTCACCTCCGTAGATCTTCAGTCGACGTGTCAACAGGACAAATCGTTCTTTGGAAGTACGGTTCATCTTTGGAATCGTCCTTTCCTCCATACTTGGGCATATCTTCTAAACCTCAAACGATGTGCCACAGAGACAGATCCGTCCTTTGAGAGTACTGATCATCAACACAGTCGTGCCTTCTTTCTCGCCTTTCACCCTTTTCAGAACTTTGGACGACGAGTGTCAGTGACGGGTCCGTCCTTTGAAAGCACGGCCCATCATCTTGCTTGTAGTCACTGTAATGCCCAGACTTCAGCTCAATTTCCATATTTTTCTCCATGATCCAATTTGCATGCTCACTTACCCAAAAGCATAAAATCCACAGATAAAATGCTAAAAAACATGCGAAAATCCTAAGTATTAAGCGTCGAAAGTGGCGTATTTCTACACCACATTAGGGACTTAGAAATTAACTATTTATCTAGATTAAACTTTTATTATTTTATCTATTTAGGTTTTTTTTCTTTTTCTTATATTATTTTATTTTTGTACATATATTTTTTTTAGTATTATTCTACTCTTCTTGACATGGCATCTTTGAATAGAAATTGATTGAATGATGAGTATTTATTTGCTAGTTTTTCTTGTATATACTGTGGAGGGCCCCACTTGAATATTATTTTTTTAGAACTTTGTGGAGAGCAGATTGTGCGCACCTACCCAATCCTTCACAGAAAATTTTGTAGTATATGTGGGTGTCTAAATGGTCATTGGTATGAGTGTCCTCACTCTTATTACCTATCCCCGAGCCTCTATTATGATTCTTCTGTTGTTTATGATGTTGATAGGGGTAATAAAGTGGAGAATATAGAACGTCATGCTCAGATGAGTGATTTGATCAGACAAATACAAGAGCACACCGCACTGACGCGAAAGCAGACTGAGGAAAGCATGAAATCCCTATAAAGGTTTAAGGTCAAACTTGTAGAAATAAAGGCTGCATATGGAATTTGTAATGATGCTGGCCAACTTGTAGAGCAGAAAGAGTAATTCCTACCATTAAACTATTCTCTTTCGATTGATGTCAATGTTGAAGAGGTGTGCAAAAGTGAGAATGTCACACAGAATGAAGGTTTAGAGTTAAGGCGTGTTGGACCTCATTCAAAGCACTTTTCAACATTGTGTTTGGTTGGTGACATGAAAATTGAGCCTTCCAAACCAATGAAGAAGTTTACGAATGACGAACAAGGCCCTTATATTCTAAAATTTGTCATGCCAAAAAGACAAAATGACATTCCTCACTTAAGGGCCAAGAAGTGCAAGATGCGACATTTATTACTTGGTTCCTTTATTTTTATACCACCGCCTCTTGAGCGGAGCAGAAAATTTTATGTAAAATTAGGGGTGCAATTCATAAGTTTAAAGTGGAAGAAAAAGTGGTGAAGTGAGGCATCGTGCCGCGACGTTAAATCGGGCACTTTTTGGGAGGCAACCCAATTTGTAGTAGTGTAGTTTCTTATTTTTCTTTTTTATTTTTATAGTGTCATGTTTTATTTTGTTTTATTTAGCAAGTTTGGGGAAGTCTAAGTACCCAAATTTTAAAGTTAGCGAGCATGGCTTAAGCTTAAGTGTGGGGTTATTCTCCCTTTTGATTCATTGTGAAGAAACATGCTGCTAACTAGGCCCTAGAGGGCCTCAGGGAGTATCTCTAACCCAGGTTTTATCTTATTTATTGCTTTGGAAACAAAGCATGACTTTAAGTGTAAGGTGGAATATCTTTCGATATATTTTAAGGGTGTTGTATGCCATAGGATTTTGAGTTTTTCTTTTTATTGCTAAGTTAGATGAAAAAAGCTTAAAAGTACAAAAAGATTTTCTTTTATTCTTTAGTTAGGATAGTTTTATTAATCCTTTAGTAGAGGCATACTTAGTCCACCCCTTGGTTTTTTTTTGTTCTTTTTCGAGGGGGATCCCTTTGAACCGAGTAGTTTAGTTTTTTTTTATTTTAGGAGTGATTGTTTTTTTTTTTGGAAAGAAAAGAATAGACTTTTTGACTTGTTTGATACTAGAAATTTAGGTCTGAGCATGAGTAGTACTTTTCTGTGAGTGCTTGAGTATAAATTAAATATCAAATCTTTTGGAACCTAGGCTCAGGGTAGTGACTCTGTATATAGCTTATTTTTATTTTGAAGTTCGCTATGACCCTGTCTGTCTTAGAAGTGGAATTGATCCATCTTTATTAAGATTTATACCATGTGAGGTGAGGATTTTTTTGCATATTCCATGTTTTCCATCTTAGTCTAGAACTTGCCCTATATGTTATTGAAACGAAATAAAAAGTATTGCTCTGTTTAGAAGATGATAATTGGCTTTCTTTGATATGTCTTGTGAATTTTAGTCTTTTCAGATATTGTTACCACTAGTTAGTCCCTTTGAGTCTGTAACCTTTCGTTTGGTAGCCTTATTTTTACCTTGATTCTTTTATTGAATCCCTAGTTTTGGCAACCTACTTCCTTGAGCGCTGTAGCATAGACTGTGATAAAATTATTAAATCTAAAGAAAAAGAAATAAAATTATTAAATCTGAAGAAAAAAGAAAGGTCAAGTGCAAAATGTGATCATTGAAAGTTACTTGTAATGAAAAGACCCTCTTTGAAAGAATGTGACATGAAAATAAAAGAAAAAAAATTGATTGAGAAAAAAAATTGAATCATTCTTGATATGATGAGAATTACTAGTGAAAATAATTGAAGAGAGGACTGGAAGAAAAAAGAAAAAAATAATGGGTGATGAAGCTAAAAAAAAGTGCAAAGTGCTTAGGGAAGTGTAAGTCACTATTATATAGTTTTTCTACCTGTCCTCTAGCCAACATTATAACCCATCAAAGTTCTATTTGATTCTATTCGAGCATGCTTATTAGTAGAGATGTACATAATGGGAAAGCCTATAGTTCTTTGTGCATACATGTGAATTCATTTGTGAGTGTGAGTGAATACACCAAAAATTCAAAGCTAAAGACCTGAATCATTTCCATGAGTGTAATGTTCTTTTCCCTAGTGTGGTGAGTGTTTTGGATGCGAATCATGATTATAAGAAGCTCATAACAACAATTTAAGTTGAAAGCACCCCAACCGATTAAGTTCTCATGTAAGATCCAACTATGGTCAACTTCAAATGATCTTTACACCTAGCATATAACGAATTAGGTGGCCTAATACCCACGAAATTAAAGGTCTTTGAGTCTTCTTTCCAACGCTGCCAGCCGCGTATTAATCCAAATCTAAAGTAAAAGTTATGGTCAGTTTACCAAGAAGACGTCAGTCTGCCTGAAGGTGACGACTCGGCGTGACGAACCATCACACTTGTGATGATTCGTCAAGGCAAGTTGTCAGCTTTAAATAGTGAGACCAAATTTTGGTCATGTTTTGATGGTTCGGAGTGATGACTTGTCAAGGTTCTGACGGTTCGTCACCTGAACCGTCAGACAAACCCTCAACTATTAACGCATTTTCAATGGGTTATTTGGTCTTTTCTCACTTTTTTAAACACCAAATTACGTTGTTTTAACTAGACTAAACCTGGTATTAAGCCTAAACTACCCCAAACTCTTCATTCCATCAAAAATCAGATCGACACTTAGTCAAATACAGAGAAAAGAGGCGATTTTCTTCTCCAAACTCCCAAGAACCCTAAAAAACAAGAGACTCAAAGTTTAAGATGTTCTTCAAGGTTCCTTCCTCAAACTCCAAAACCAAGGTACGTAAGAGCAACACCTTTCGTGAGGAACTCTGTTCTTCCCCACAATTGAGTTTTAGTTTCATATTAAGACCACGATTTAAACTAGGGTTTCAAAGTTGAATGGTTCTACAGTATCGTTCTTGGCCTTGCTACAACCTCTTGAATATCCCTTGAGGATCTTTGTTATTATATGAGTTAAAGTCTTTCCTTAAATTTGAGTTCTTGGAATGACTATTGATCTCCTTCATATAAAGCATATGAACCTTATTTATATTATTGAAAGCCTAGTTCATGTTCTCATGAGATTGATCTATACATTATTTGAATATATACTTCAAATTATTAAGTTCATGAAAATCCTTTCACATAACTGTATGATTTGAAAAGAGAAATAGGTGTCGTGTCTTGAGTATTGAAGTCTAGCAAAGCTATAAAAATTTAGAGCCAAAGGGGCTCATAGAGATTAGTTATGCTCATGACACGATATTTCTTAGAGTCAAGTATGATTTTCAGAAAAAGTTTTAAGACTTATATTATGAGCAACTAATATGTTTTGGGAGGACTATTTAGCACCGAGATGGGTATACACATACCCCAGAACTACGTGCCACCATAGAATAGGATCATCCGCAGTTAGGGCGATTCCTCTTTTAGCCTTCAGGCTCAGATTTGGATCCATAAGTTATGTTTCATATTATGCCCTGGAAAGGTATAGGATGGCTCTTCTCAATGTGGGAAAGACATTGGACTCCATATTGCTCACATGGTTTATGTCGGTTAAGTGAAACTCCCCCAAACTTAAAAGACTAAACATTCTTCTTCTATTTATTTGCTAACAATTTGTGAAGGTTGCATGAAAGTTTCTTTATGATAGTGTCTCAAATTTCTTATTTTGGCTTCTAGTTCCACAAAGTTTATTAAAGGAGCTTTACATATTTCATGTTGACCTTTGGTATCTCACTTGTATCATTGTTGTTACATTCTCATCTTTGTAATGAAAGTCTGTAAGTTCCACCACTATCTCCTTATTCTGCTAGTTGCTATGTTTTGCCTTATTGTCTTGTTCAGCTTCTAGTTTCTACAGTAGTACATGTTTATGCTTCTATTCAACTTTTATGTACCAATAAATTCCATTGTATTAATGCTCTTTTTGAGCTGTATCATTTTATGATGTAGACTCTGGTGTTCAGAATCAGGATCACAACAGGCCACTTCACTAGACTCATCATCGCCGACATCAACTGTGGTGAGTCCTCTTTGCATCCATAGGATTTGATCATTTTCTTCTCAGTCTTTGAGATGGCTTAGTTTGAATAAAGGTAGCTTGGGGCCATGTCCCAGTGAATTCAGTCAGTTGATGTCATAGAGGCTTTCGTTAAATACATGTTAGTTTCAGCCTTCCAATTTGTCCTTTAAATGACATTCTGTATTGGATATTGAAACCAAGAGACTCATAGTTGTTTTTTTTCAAAGATTCATTCTAAGTTTTATTATTTCCAGCTTTCGCAAATTTATAAGAGTTATAGTTTTATGAACAGCTTGCCAGACTAAAGGTCCGCTTGGGATCACTCATGGTTCTGAGTGCCATGTCACGTCTAGGGTATAGGCTCGGGGCGTGACAAACTTGGTATCAAAGCACGGTTCATAGTCCTAGGGTGTTTATGAAGCCATACCGAGTAGAGTCCATTTTATGGGTATGAAGCGCGCCACACTTATAAAAGGGAGGCTATAAGGCATTTAGGAATGTTTCCCTTTCTTCATGATCTACTTCGTGCTAAAGAGCCTAGTTCTAAGAAAATCCTTCTAACTCGTGATTCTCTCGCGTTGTAGATCATTCCTCCAAGAAGAACTATCGGATAAGCAACTTTGGCTGGAACCTCAGTCCCCACAGGGACGAATGCTGAAGAGGTCCGTCCTACCCATGGGATGCACACCTGCTATAGTGTCTGCGCTGGTGATACTATCACTCCTACTGGGGCCCCACCAGTTACTCCCGCTACTTCTACTACTACTTATCCTACTATTATTCCTACTCAAGCTCCCAGGACTGGTACTACATTAGTCCAGTCTCCACAGGGTGAAGTTACTAACGTTGAGTGCAGGTAGACCATGCAGATGCTTGCCCAGATTGTGTCCTCTCAGTCTCGCCAGTCAGATGGTGTTGGTGCTGACACTGGGTCTTTAGATGATATAAGAGTGGGTCAGTTCATGCGATTGAATCCACCAGTTTTCATGGGGTCTGATGTCGAAGAGGATCCTCAAGATTTTATGGATGAAATGGAGAAGATATTCAGGGTCATTCATGCTAGTGACACTAAGGGAGTGGAGTTGGCAGCCTATCAGTTGAAAGGGGTAGCCTATCAGTGGTATGATGAGTGGGAAGAGATAAAGGGTGAGGATGTTGATCCAGCTGTTTGGGAAGACTTTTCCAAAGTCTTTCTTGATCACTTCTTTCCTCAAGAGATGAGGGAAGCCAATGCCGAGGAATTTGTTAACTTGAGACAAGGGAAGATGAGTGTTAAGGAGTATGCCTTGAAGTTTAATCAGCTGGCTCGTTATGCTCTAGAGATGGTATATGATATGAGGGCTCGAATGAGGAAGTTCACTAATGGCATCTCTGGTGACTTGGTTTTGGCTTGAAAGGCAGCAATGTTAAAAAAGGACATGGACTTGCCCAGGTTAGTGGTTTATATTCAGCAGGTTGAGGATGAGAAGAAAAAGCAAGCTGAAACTGAGGAGCGGTAGAGTAAGAAGGCAAGATCCGCAAACTATGAGGTGAACCATAGAAAGAATGGTAATAGGACCTTCTTTCCTAAGAGATCATCTGGTCCAGCCCCATCTTCAGCTAGAACACCTGCGCTTGACTCTCTGTCTTTTAGTAGTGTTGCTCAAAGGTCCTCTAAGTACCCTCCTTGTGCTAAGTGTGGTAGGTCTCACCCGGGAGAGTGCAGGATTGGTATAGATGGATATTTTAGATACGGTCAGTTGGGTCACTTTCTAAAGAATTGTCCGTCTACAAGGAAAATCAATGGGGGTAGAGCTCTGACTCTAGCATCATCTACTCCAGCGGGCCAAGTTGCCCAAAGAGGAACTACTTCAGGAATAGACGGGGGTCGAAACCATTTGTTTTCCTTAACTAGTCAGAAGGACCTAGATAACTCTCCAGACGTCGTGACCAGTACATTGTTTGACCTTTTGGGTGTGTATTAAAGTTAGTGTCACCAGACCCCTAGTATTCGATATGAGTTGTCCTAACTTAGAATTTAGAGAAGTGGTGAAAGGGTGTAATAGCATAAGAGTGATAAATGCTAAGTGTTTTTGTGTATGGTGATGCTTCTGTTGTTTGTGTTGGGAATAGCTTAGCTTATCGGGTTCATTGAGACGTAAGTTGAGCTAATAATTTTTGAACTAAGGGGGAGATGGTGAAGTAATAAGCAAAGACTAGTCTTAAGAGACCAAGAGTTTCCCTTCTAGGAGTTAGGGCCTTGGTAAGTTGCGATTACTCTTGCGTGTGCATCCTCTCTTTATCTAGGTCAAGATGCTACTCTATTCCAGCCCTTGCATATTAGCACCTCTTCTAGATCATGTTCAGTCCCTATATAAAGAAGAAAAAGCGTACTCTTGTTTTGGAATCCTAACCACGCTCAATGTCTCCCATGTCGTAGCTTTCATGTCTGAAGGAACTCGTGCTTATGAATGCTTTAGTAAATATCTTGACCTTTGAGTTGATGCATCTTAGTTCACACTAGTATTCGTTTCCAGCCAAAGAACATGGTAATGGCTCGATTCATTTATTCTTTTTAGCGTTAACCATCATTCGAGGAAAAATGATCCCAAGGGAGAGATATTATAATACCCCAAAAATTCAAAGCTAAAGACCCAAATCATTTCCATGAGTGTAATGTTCTATTCCCTAGTGTGGTGAGTGTTTTGGATGCGAATCATGTTTATAAGAAGCTCATAACAACAAGTTAAGTTGAAAGCACCCCAACCGATTAAGTTCTCATGTAAGATCCAACAATGGTCAACTTCAAATGATCTTTACTCCTAGCATATAACGAATTAGGTGGCCTAATAATCACAAAATTAAAGGTCTTCGAGTCTTCTTTCTAACGTTGCTGACCACGCATTAATCTGAGTCTGGAGTAAAATGTTATGGTCAGTTTACCAAGAAGACGTCATTTTGTCTGAGGGTGATAACTCGGCGTGACGAACCGTCACACTTGTGAGGATTTATCAAGGCAAGTCGTTAGTTTTAAACAGTGAGACCAAATTTCGATCATGTTTTGATGGTTTGGAGTGATGACTCATCAAGGTTCTGACGGTTCGTCACCTAAATCGTCATACAAACCCTACACTGTTAACGCATTTTCAAAGGGTTATTTGGTCTTTTCTCACTTTTTTAACACCAAACTATGTTGTCTTAACTATACTAAACTTTGTATTAAGCCTAAACTACCCCAAACTCCTCATTCATCAAAAATCAGATCGACACTTAGTCAAATACAGATAAAAGAGGCAATTTTCTTCTCCAAACTCCCAAGAACCCTAAAGAACAAGAGACTTAAAGTTTAAGGTTTTCTTTAAGGTTCCTTCCTCAAACTCCGAAACCAAGGTACGTAAGAGCAACACCATTTGTGAGGAACTCCGTTCTTCCCCACAATTGAGTTTTAGTTTCATATTGAGACCATGATTTAAAGTAGGGTTTCAAAGTTGAATGGTTCTATAGTATCGTTCTTGGCCTTGATACAACCTCTTAAATATCCCTTGAGGATCTTTGTTAATTCTATGAGTTAAAGTCTTTCCTTAAATTTGAGTTCTTGGCATGACAACTGATCTCCTTCATATAAAGCATATGAACCTTATTTATATTATTGAAAGCTTCGTTCATGTTCTCATTAGATTGATCTATACATTATTTGAAAATGTACTTCAAATTATTAAGTTCATGGAAAAACTATGAAAATCCTTTCACATAACTGTATGTTTTGAAAAGAGAAAGAGGTGTCGTGTCTTGAGTGTTGAAGTCTAGCAAAACTATAAAAATTTAGAGCCAAAGGGGCTCACAGAGAATAGATATGCTCATGACACGATGTTTCTTAGAGTCAAGTATGATTTTTAGAAAAAGTTTTAAGACTTATATTATGAGCAACTAATATGTTTTGGGATGACTATTTAGCACCGAGATGGGTATACACATGCCCCAAAACTACATTCCACCGTAGGATAGGATCATCCGCAGTTAGGGCAATTCCTCTTTTAGCATTCGGGCTCAGATTTGGATCATAAGTTATGTTTCATCTTATACCCTGGCAAGGTATAGGATGTCTCTTCTCAATGTGGGAAAGACATTGGACTCCATGTTGCTCACATGGTTTATGTTGGTTAAGAGAAACTCCTCCAAACTTTAAAGACTAAACATTTTTCTTCTATTTATTTACTAAAGATTTATGGAGGTTTCATGAAAGTTTCTTTATGATAGTGTCTCAAATTTCTTGATTTGGCTTCTAGTTCCACAAAGTTTATTAAATGAGCTTTACATGTTTCATGTTGATCTTTGGTAACTCACATGTCTCATTGTTGTTACATTCCCAGCTTTGTAATGAAAGTCTGTAAGTTCCACCACTATCTCCTTATTCTGCTAGTTGTTATGTTTTGCCTTATTGTCTTGTTCAACTTCCAGTTTCTATAGGAGTACATGCTTATGCTTCTATTCAGCTTTTATGTACCAATGCATTCCATTTTATTGACACTCTTTTTGCACTGCATCATTTTATGATGTAGACTCTGGTGTTCAGACTCAGGATCGCAGCAGGCCACTTCTCTAGACTCATCGTCGCCGACATCAGCTTGTGGTGAGTCCTTTTTGCATCCAGAGGACTTGATCATTTTCTTCTCAGTCTTTTAGTCTTTTAGATGGCTTAGTTTGAATAAAGGTAGCTTGGGTCCATGTCCCAGCGAATTTAGTCAGTTGATGTCATAGAGGCTTTCGTTAAACACATGTTAGTTTCAGCTTTCCAATTTTTCCTTTAAATGACTTTCAGTATTGGATTGAAACCAAGAGATTCATAGTTGTTTTTTTCAGAGATTCATTCTAAGTTTTATTATTTCCAGCTTTCGCAAATTTATAAAAGTTATAGTTTTATGAATAGCTTGCCTGACCAAGGGTCCGCTTGGGATCACTCGGGGTTCCGAGTGCCATATCACATCTAGGGTATAGGCTTGAGGTGTGACAGTGAGAATTATGCTTTGATGCTAAGTCCTTAATTTATATTCAATTATTTAAATTGAGTGTATGGACTATTTATTCTTATGAGGGCACTTGTTTCATGATAGATAGGTGATGTTATTAGCTTTCTTTGATAGAATAAGTGAGCGAGCTTGAATTTGATGAGTTAGAATCCGTCTTTGAGGTTAGGAGGTTATAAGTGGGAAAGAGCCCCAAAATATCTAAATATAAAGCTTATACGAGAGTATAATGTATCAAAAAAAACAACACTAACAATTCAATGGTTAGAACTAGTCTATGTCTGAAAGCCTCTAACTGATGTGAGTTGCTGGGACATGCCCCCAGCTAACTCCAATAAGTCTAAAACTAAAAAGTAAAGATTGAAGGATAAAGCATATCTATCGTCCTCGAACTGTGAGGACTCACCACTGAAGCTGCTGAGTAAGGACTAAAAGTTGATCTAAGTGCGGTCTGGATGGTCAGCGTCTGAACCTACATCATAAAATAATGTAGCACAAAAGTATGTGTCAGTACTTTGAATGTACTGAGCATGCAAGATAGAGGCTAAGCTGAACAACATAAAACTGAACATGGAAATACGTGCTGAAGCATACACTGGATAATAAGTTGGATACAATGACCAAGTACTAACATGAAAATATAATATAATATGTTGAGCTGAATAACTGAAATAGGTACTGAGTACATGGTCAATGCAACATGAATCTGAAAGTGGGAGATACTATTAACCAACATACCCTAAGTTGAGCTAACTATGGGGCCAACCCATAAACCTGGATGGAAGGGTGTTCGTACCTTACCAAGGGTACAAACAAGTCAGACGTGGAACCGCTAACTGAGGTACGCAAAGGACAAGGGTGACTATCCTAATCTGGAAAATGACCCCCTTCTATACCTATGGTGGTGCCGTAGTTCTGGGACTTGGGGACTGCTACTAAAGGTCTTAGCCCAATCTGACAGCTAAGTTTTCATCTCGTCATTCGCTCGGTAATAAATCTACTCTTAACTGAATGTAAGAAATAAAATACAAGTTGAAGTACTGGATAGCTCATATATTGAGAGTTATCTGAGAATGCAACATACATATATACTGAAAACATGATAGCATTCTATTCTGAAACATGATTATCTGAATTGTCTACCTAGCAAGCTTAATTTATAAATACTAAAATTTAGACATGCTAGGGTTTCTGAGTCCTGATTATGCGACTATACTAAATCTCCAAGAAATATGAAATTAATATCAACATAAGCAGTAGAATCTGAATTGCAATGAATCCCTAAGATTTAGGAACCCTAGGTTTGAATACTTCATGGGGAACTGAAGAACTGGCTGAAACTAGGGACTCAATGGGTGAAAGGAACCCATTGATGAAATTTCACATACCTGGAGAAGAAACTATGGAGGAAATCCTTGAGTTTAGGGTTGAGCTTGAAGAAGACCTCCTTCTTGTTCTTGAGAGAAAAATGTCGCCTCTTTTGTTTCTTTTCTTTCTAAGTTAGATGATTTTTGGAGAATAGATGATTTAGGTAGCTTTTGACTAATTAATTAGGCTTAGAATATCCAAAATGTCATAGTTCAGGCCTTAAAAGAAGGAGGAAAAGTCTGGAATACCCCTGGGAAATTTAAAAGAACTCTGCTAAAAATCGAGACTCAAGGATCACGACTTGGTTGACGGACTGTCAACTGAGTCGTGGTCCTGTCCAGGAGTCTTGGTGGTTCTCTGATCTAAGAAAACCATGACTCCACAGGATAGACCATGCTTCTAAACGACAGTTCATCGTGTGGCTCGTGGTTCATGAGACTTTAGCTGAGGGCCTTCTGGTCTGACGATTCCACGAGTTCACAGGACGGACCGTGGTTCTGAATGATGGTTTTTTATGTGACTCATGGTTGTTGGGCCCTATACTAAGGGTCCTTTGATTAAGGTAAACCACGAGTGACAGGACAGACCGTGGTTCTAAACTATGGTCCGTGATCCCGTCCGTGGTTCTGAGGGAGGAAATTGGTACTTCTCAGATCTTTGGATCCACGAGTCAAATGATGGCCTGTGGTCCTGCACTACGGCCCGTGATCCAACTCGTGGTTACTGGGACATGAACTTGGGGTCTACTAGAATTGGGAATTATGATTGAGATGATGGACCGTGGTTCTAAACTATGATCCGTGATCCTAACCGTGGTTCCTGGAAACTTGATTTTTTTTCTAAATTTTTCTTCTGAGTATAGTCCAGTAGCTGGATCGTATCCTGGGGTGTTCCAATAGCTGCCCCTTGGGATCATTCGTCCTTGAATGAAGACTAGACAAGCTGAGTTTTGAGGAAAAGAGTTGCAATCCCTACCAACTTCGTACTAGAAGCTGATATCTAACTGAGCTGAGTTCTATGGATATAAAATATGCTGAAATACAAGGATAACTAAGGGAAACCAGATACTGAGATTGAATTACACAAGTGTAAACTGAGAGGCTGGAGAGGAACTATTACCTCAAGTTGAAGATGGATCAGAGGGAAAGAGGTAAGGGTACTTGGCCATCATGGTTGCTTCTGCTTCCCAAGTAGCTCCCTCTACGGACTGATTCATCCACAAAACTTTTACTGAAGCGAGTTCCTTATTTCTCAACCTACGAACCTGATGGTTAAGAATCTCAACTGGAACCTCCTCATAGGTAAGGCTATCCTTCACAGCCACACTCTCTAAAGGTACTATCGATACTGGATCACCCACACACTTCTTCAACATGGAAATGTGAAAGACGGGATGGACCGCTGCTAGTTCTGCTGGAAACTCTAACTCATAAGCCATACTACCAACCCTTTTCAGGATTTTGTAAGGACCTACATATCTGGGGCTGAGCTTTCCTTTCTTACCAAACCTCATCACCCCCTTTATGGGTGACACTTTTAGGAAGACCCAATCATCAATTTCGAACTCTAAGTCCCTTCTCTTAACATCTGCATAGGACTTTTGGGGACTCTGAGATGCCTTTAGCCTATCTCTGATGAGCTGAACTTTCTCCATAGCTTCATGAACTGAGATGACCCAATCAAGGCTGCTTCACTTACTTTACACCAACCAACCGGTGACCTACATCTACACCCATAGAGTGCCTCATATGGGGCCATCTAAATACTGGAGTGGAAACTGTTATTATAGACCAACTCTATGAGAGGTAGGTGATCATCCCAACTACCCTTGAAATCGATCACGCAAGCTCTCAACATGACCTCTAAGGTCAGAATGGTATGCTCTAGCCTGCCCATCCATCTGCAGATGAAACACTATATTGAGATTCACCTGAGTACCAAGACCCTTCTGAAATGTTCTCCAAAAATGAGATGTAAACTAAGGACCCCTATCTGAGATGATAGACAAGGGAACCCCATGTAACCTGACTACTCACTGACGTAGAGTCTGGCATAGTCCTCCACTAATTTTGTAGTCTTGACAGCCAAGAAATGAGCTGACTTAGTGACTCTTTCCACTATCACCCAAATGGAGTCATGATGTTTGTGAGTACGAGGTAAACCCGTAATGAAATCCATGTTGATCACTTCCCACTTCCAAGTAGGAATGCTAATCTCCTGAGTCACACCTCCTGGTTTCTGATGTTCTACTTTAACCTGCTGATAGTTGGGACACTTAGCCACTAAATCTGCAATGTCTCTCTTCATGCCATTCCACCAATAGACTTCTCGTAGATCATGGTACATCTTAGTGGCACCGAGATGAATAGAATATCTGGAATTATGGGCTTCTATAGAGATCTGTTGCCTCAACTTGCCCATATAAGGTATACATAAACGACCCTGGTAGCAGAGCACACCATCTCCCCCTTGGGAGAAAACCTCTACTCTCTGCTGATGAACTGCACCTTTTAACTGAAGTAATATGAGATCACCATCCTGTTTCTCTTTAACCTCCACTACCAATGAAGATTCTGACCCATTCTGACCTATCACACCACCATCTGTTGTGTCCATAAGGCAAACTCCTAAACGAGCAAGCCTATGAACATCTCTGGCTAATTCTCTCCTCTCTTACTCAACATGTGACACACTAATCATGGACAGTCTACTGAGGGCATCAGCCACTACATTGGCCTTACCCGGATGGTAGAGCACATTCATATCCTAGTCTTTAAGGAACTCAAGTAATCTTCTCTGATGAAGATTCAACTCCTTCTAGGTGAACACATACTGAAGGCTCTTATGATCTGTGAACACATCAACATGAACACCATATAAGTAGTGTCTCTAAATCTTTAGGGCAATTACAACAGCTGCAAGCTCGAGGTCATGAGTTGGGTAGTTCATTTCATGGACCTTAAGTTATTTGGAAGCATAAGCTATGACCTTACCCTGCTTCATCAAAACACAACCCAGGCCGACCCTGGATAAATCACAATAAACCACGTAGCCATCTAAACCCTCTGGTAGAGTCAAAAAAGTTGTCATCAACCTGGTCTTTAATTCTAAGAAGCTTTTCTCACACTCATCTGACCACTGAAACTTGACCTTTTTCTGAGTCAACTTGGTCAATGGGGCAGCTATGGATGAAAATCCTTCAACAAACCTCATGTAGTAACTGTCCAAACCTAAGAAACTTCTAATATCAGTCAGAGAGATGGGTCTGGGCCAGTCCTTTACTGCCTCAATCTTCTTAGAATCAACTCGGATGCCTTTACTAGACACTACATGACCAAGAAATGCAACTGATTTCAACCAGAACTCACACTTACTAAACTTGGCAAATAATTGCTGGTCTTTAAAAGTCTACAGAACGACCCTCAGATGATTTGCATGTTCCTCCTTATTTAGAGAATAAACAAGGATATCATCAATGAAGACAATGAAGAACAAGTCCAAATACTGTCTGAACACCCTGTTCATTAAGTCCATGAAAGCTACAGGTGCATTGGTTAGTCCAAAAGACAAAACTACAAATTTATCATGACTATACCGAGTCCTGAAGGCTGTCTTTGGGATGTCACTATCTCTGACTCTGAGCTGATGATAGTCGAATCTAAGGTCAATCTTAGAGAAGCAACTAGCACCTTGAAGCTGGTCAAACAAGTCATCAATCCTGAGGATGGGATACTTGTTCTTGATTGTGACTTTGTTCAACTGACGGTAGTCGATGCACATCCTGAGAGAACCATCTTTATTACACACGAAGAGCACTGGAGCACCCCATGGAGAGATGTTGGGTCTGATGAATCCATTATCTAGAAGGTCTTTCAACTATTCTTTCAATTCCTTAAGCTCAGCTGGAGCCATTCTGTAAGGAGAAATCAAAATAGGCTGGGTGTCTGAAAGGAGATCTATTCTGAAGTTGATTTCCCTTCCGAGAGGAACTCTGGAAGATCTTTTGGAAACACTTCTGGGAATTCACTCACCACTGGCACTGACTCAAGAGTTGGGATTTTGGAGTTGGAATCCTTAACCCGAACAAGGTGATGGATATACCCTTTGGAAATCATTTTTCCAGCCTTAAGGTAAGAGATAAATTGATCTACAGGCACTAAGGTACTACCCTTCCATTCTAAGACTAGATCATTTGGAAACTAAAACCGAACGATCCTAGTTCTACGATCAACTGAGGAATAACATGAATGTAACCAATCCATGCCTAGAATAATATCAAAATCAGTCATTTCTAACTCTACAAGATCGGTTGAGGTGACTTTCTAGGAAACTGTGATAGGGTAATTTCTGTATACCCGTCTAGTTATAACTGGGTCACCAACTGGAGTAGAGATTGAGAAGGGTTCTGGGAGGGTTTTAGGACTGACACCAAAATTTACTGCTATATACGGAGTTACAAAGGAAAGTGTAGCCCTTGAGTCTAACAATGCATAAAAATCTAAATGGAAGACTTGTAACATACTCGTGACTACATCAGGAGAATCTTCCTAATCTTGTCGAGTCTGAAAAGAATACAACTTCTTTTAGCAATCACCACCACCTGTACCAGATGAGGTACCCTACTGAGTGGGGTGACCCGTTGGAGCTGCCCTAGAACTGGCCTGATTCTGTGGGCGAACATCCTTGCCCTTCTGAGAAGCTGTTGGACAATCTCTCATCCTGTGGCCTGACTTTCCACCCCCAAAGCAATTTCCACTACCTGCCATACACTCACCCTGGTGGTTTCTACCACACTTCTTGCAAAATAGATGAGTGTGCCTGCTAGTAACTGTACCTTGAGACTTAGAGCCTGGCACTCTATCCCGTCGATCCTATCTGAACTTAGGCACTGGGGAACTTTCAGAAGATGGAGCTAGAGCTGAAGATTTCTGGTGGAACTTTGTGCGATTACCACCCTCTGACCTCTACTGAGAGTAGCTAAAGTCACTTGTCCTAGCTCTCTTACTATCTCCTCCCCTTTCTTTGATTTTCTCTTCCTAGATATGCTGAGCATAAGTAACCAATCTGGAGATGTCCATCTCCTTAATAAGCATGGCAGTCTTGCACTCCTTAACCACATCATCCGACACACTAGATACGAACTTGCTCATATGGGCCCTGGAGTCAGCTACTATGGCTGGAGAATACTTAGACACTAAGTAAACTTGAGTGCATAATCCTTCACACTCATGTCATTCTGCTTCAAGTTGATGAACTCCTGGACCTTGGCTTCCCTGAGTTCAAGTGGGAAAAAATTGTCCAGAAATGTTGTCTTGAAGTGGTTCCAATCCACTGGACCTGCATTAGCACAACGAGATCCTTCCACTGCTGGTACCAAGTATAAGCCACTCCCTTCAACTGATAGGCGACTAAATCTTCAGTCTTAATCGGAGTGACACCTATAATATCTTTCACCTTCTGAATATCATCAAAAAACTCTTGTGGATCCTCTTCTGACTTGGACCCGTGAAATTTTGGAGGGTTCATCTAAGTGAAGTCTCAGATTCTAGCTGCAGCCGAGTTGGTCTAAGGTGGAGCTGGTGCCACAGCCTGCTGATTGACCTGAGTGTTCATGGCCTGAGCAAGCACCTGAAAAGAAGCCGTGAATTTGGCATGAGTAACTTGCTCATTCAGAGGGTCTGTCGAAGCTGCTGGTGTTGGCTGATTCCTAACGTTATCTCTTCTGGGAGGCATTTTCTGTAATGCAAAGAGCATGAGTTAGAAAGATATTAAATAGAGTTCATACTCTATAGCACGAGTTGGAAAAGAAAGAAGGGAAGTTGTTCCTAATGACATCTCATAGCTCCTCCCCCATAAGTGTGGCGCACTTCACACTCATGAAGAAGACTCTACTTGGCGTAGCTTTCAGACACTCTAGGATACTTAAACCTAGTTCTCTGATACAAAGTTTGTCACGCCTCGAGGCTACCCCTAGAAATAACACGGTTCTTAGTGTCACAAGTGACCCCAAGCTAACCCATGGTTTTGCATATCTAGATAATTTCTATTAAAACATACTCTGAGCGGAAGCTGAAAATAGTCTAATATCTAAAGTGGAAAAGAGTCCTAAAATATCTGAATATAAAGCATATACGAGAGTATAATGTATCAAAAAAAAACACTAACAGCTCAATGGCTGGAACTAGTCTATGTCTGAAAGCCTCTAACTGATGTGAGTTGCTGGGACATGCCCCCAGCTAACTCCAATAAGTCTGAAATTAAAAGTAAAGACTGAAAGATAAAGCATGTCTATCATCCTTGAACAGTGAGGACTCACCACTGAAGTTGCTGAGTAAAAACTAGAAGTCGATCTAAGTGCGGTCTGGATGCTGAGCACCTGAACCTACATCATAAAATGATGTAGCACAAAAGTATATGTCAGTACTTTGAATGTACTAAGCATGCGAGATAGAGGCTAAGCTGAACAACATAAAATTGAACATGGAAATACATGCTTAAGGATACACTGGATAATAAGCTGTATACAATGACCAAGTACTAATATGAACATATAATATATTATGTTGAGCTGAATAACTGAAATAGGTATTGAGTACATGGTCAATGCAACATGAATCTAAAAGTGGGAGATACTATTAACTGACATACCCCAAGTTGAGCTACCTATGGGGCTAACCCATAACCCTAGATGTAAGGGTGTTCGTACCTTGCCAAGGATACAAACAAGTCTGACGTGGATCCACTAACTGATGTTCACAAGGGACAAGGGTGACCAGCCTAATCTGGCAGCTGACCCCCTTCTATACTTATGGTGGTGCCATAGTTCTGGGACTTGGGGACTGCCACTAAAGGTCTTAGCCTAATCTGACAACTAAGCCTTCATCCCGTCATCCGCTCGGTACTAAGTCTACTCCCAACTGAATATAAGAAATAAAATGCAATTTAAATTACTGGATAGCTCATCTACTAATAGTTATCTGAGAATGCAACATACATATATACTGAAAACATGATAGCATTCTATTCTGAAACATGATTATCTGAATTGTCTGCCTAGCAAGCATAATTTATGAATACTGAAATTTAGGTATGTTAGGGTTTCTGAGTCCTGAACATGTGACTATACTAACTCCCAAGAAACATGAAATAAATATCAACATAAGCAGTAGAATCGAAATTGCAATGAATCCCTAAGATTTAGAAACCCTAGGTCTGAATATTTCATGGGGAACTGAAGAACTGGCTGAAACTAGGGACTCAATAAGTGAAAGGAACCCATTGATGAAATCTCATATACCTGGAGAATACACTATGGAGGAAATCCATGGGTTTAGGGCTGAGCTTGAAGAAGACCTCTTGCTTGTTCTTGAGAGAAAATTGTCGCCTCTTTTATTTCTTTTCTTTCTAAGTCTGATGATTTTTGGAGAATAGATGATTTAGGTAGCTTTTGACTAATTAATTATGCTTAGAATAACCAAAACATCGTAGTTTATGCCTTAAAAGTGGGAGAAAAAGTCCAGAATACCCCTGGGAAATTTAAAAGAACTCTGCTGAAAATCGCCACTCAGGGATCACGGCTTGGTTGACAAACCGTAGTCCTGGACGATGGACCATCAACTAAGTTGTGGTCCTGTCTAGTAGTCTTGGGGCTTCTCTGATCTGAGGAAACCATGACTCTAAAGGATGGACCGTGCTTCTGAATGATGGTTCATCGTGTGGCTCATGGTTCCTGGGACATTGGCTGAGGGCCTTCTGTTCTGAGGATTCCATGAGTTCACCGGATGGACTGTGGTTCTGAATGATGGTTCATCGTGTGACTCGTGGTTGTTGGGCCTTGAACTGAGGGTCCTCTGATTAAGGGAAACCACGAGTGACAAGATGGACCGTGGTTCTAAACTACAGTCTGTGATCCTGACCGTGGTTGTGAGGGAGATAATTGGTACTTCTCTGATCTTTGGATCCACGAGTCAAACGAAGGACCGTGGTCCTGGACTACAGCCCGTGATTCGACTCGTGGTTACTAGTACTTGAACTTGGGGTCTACTGTAATTGGGAATTATGATTGAGACAATGGACTGTGGTTCTAAACTACGGTCCATGATACTAACCGTGGTTCCTGGAAACTTGAATTATTTTTTGAATTTTTCTGCTGAGTACAGTCCAGTAACTGGTTTGTATCCTGGAGTGTTACACTTCACTATCAACCGATGACCATAGTAATATAGCTGTTAAAATTAGTCGAGGAGACCTAGAGTTATTGGCAAAACGCTAAACATGTTTAAAATCAACCCACAACTAGTAACCTGATAGAAAATCATAATCACTTTAAGTGATTACTCAATATGATTACTAGTGAATCTATAACCCCAGACCGATTTTATCTCATTGATTACGCAAGAATCTGCTCTTCATTTGGTTAATTGTTCATTACTTAAATTCTTTTTCTTTTTAGTTGAGTTAAATCATAATATAATTTGGATTTTTCTGCTTGAATAAATAATTAACATTAGTTTAATTTAGTAAATAGTTAATTGGCTAGTCCATGTGGATACGATATCTAGACTTATAATCCTATATTACTTGTACGATTGCATACACTTGTGTGTGCATCTGGATGCAACATGGAGCTTCTTCAAACCAACTCTAATTGATCCCAAATTTTAGATCTAGCTTCTCCTCGAGTTAGAGAATAAAGCCCAATACAAATTTTAACCAATCAACTTCCAAATCTAGAAGATTCAATTTCTTGGTCTTCAAAACCTTCAAATCTAAGAATGGTAGATTCTTCAATACAAGTCCAAATGCTATCAAATTGTAGATTCAAACTCCTTATGATAGGAAGAACAAAGCCCAGTACCTTTCAGCCTGGAATCCACCTAGATTTTCAAATCCACTTATTTGTTCTTTAACCCAACAATGGTGAAAACTTCAAATACAACTAAAAACAAGATGAGATCTTATATCTAGGATCAAGAAATACTATAAAACTCATTTTCAATGATAGAAACACAATCAAAACACAAATTCAACTATTTTTTATTTTCAAAATTTTGGCTCAAAATTGTTTGAATTTTCAAATTTATGTAAAAGATTAAGAATCTTTGGAACAATGTTTTAGCTTATGCTCTGATACCAAATAATGAGATCTCAATTGGAGAAATCAATAAAAATTGGTAAACAATGTGAAAATTAAGATAGAGAGAAATGGGAGATGAGAAGTGAAGAAAGAAAGGACTAAATTCAACTATAAAATGTAAATGGGCAACAATGGTCTGGTTACCACAACCTCCCAAATAACAACACAAACATGAATTCAAAATATAGGGGAAAAGACTTGAATTCACAAGATGAAAATTACCCAAATGAATTCTCAAATGAGTAATCTCAAGTGAATTTCAAAGTAAGTAGTTTTAAATAACTAAGGAAATTCACTCATTAGCTAATCTAAGATTAACACTAGCTAGTCTAAGAAAAACTAGGCGAATTCACCCTCTAAAGATAGACTAGAAGAAACAAATCTCATCATAATTTGATCTAAGGCTAGTGAGAGTAGAGAACCAATATTCATAGTTATTACATAAAGGCCCAAAAATGACCTTGCAAGACAAGAAAAATAAAGCCTAAATGTCACACTTTATGGGCTGATGCTATTCCACTTGCGACCGTAAGTGGCTTGATGCAGCAACAACTCTGGATGCGAACTCCACATCTTTAGGGAATATTCTGCCTTGAGTTTGCGGTGTGGTGGTGGTCACATGGGTGAGTTCTGATTTCAACTCTTGGTAGAAAACTTAGGCATATTGTGGAGCCTCGACATGGCCTTGCAAAGCTCAAGACGGTTGCATGGTGAGTTGCAGCATCTCTTGAATCTTGAACTCCCTCCCGTTCATCCCAAGCGATGTGGAATTCTCCTTCCTAATTGACTCAAGCTATCATCCACATGTGAAATCCCCTCCATTAGTGTTCAATAAGACTCTCACAATCTCTTCTTTATGCTATCATGTCTTGTGTAGCTTAGGTCCTCTTGGATTGACTTTGAAGGACACGTCTTGCATGAAGTTTGTCTTTCTTCTGCTTCTCTTTAAGGAATTGGTCTAATAGAGCAACTATCACATCTTAGATTACAATATAAATAATTTAATGAATTATAATAGTATTTTAAAAGGTAGTTTTGGGACTTATCTCGCGGCCCATTTCCGGGTGGTGCACTAGAAAAATGCCTCGAAGCTCACATATAGGGCTTAGTTCTGTGAAGCTTACGCCCTAAGAATCCGACTCTATGCCCTAAACACGCCTAACTCTCAAAGCTCGGGGTTTGCCTAACATTTCTTACACTGTCAAATTCCTTAGTCAACATTGTTGATACTCATATTTTTTTAATAAATGAATGGTGCTTAGTAGCTTTTTTCATCTTATAGCAATAAGAAAATTCAGAGTAACTAAAATAACAAGTCATATTATTGCTTATTTACTATTTGAAAATGTCATGAGAGTAGATATCACTTTAACATTTTTATTCAAAATACATAGCCAAATTTTACATTTTCACTTGTTATTGGTCTTCATATTTTTATCCTATATCTCAAAATTATTATATTTTTTTATTTAAAGTATTTTATTTTTACTCGTGAAAGAGTGATGTTTAAATTATAGTACTTATAGTTAATCGATAATTTTTTTAGGGAGGTAAATCTCATATTATGATAGTCATATATTTTAAAAAAATTATAATTCTTTTATTGTTTGAAAGTTAAGATATTAGAGTTCATTTGCATTTCGTAATAGCTTTTATATCATTGCATTATTTTTACATGTAAAATGATATTAGTGATTTTGTTTACTATGAATTTCTTTAATCATGTTTTAACTTTTTCAAATTATTAATGTATTTTTTTTATAATTTTTGGGTTATTATATTATTTTACTATATTATTATAAATTTAAAATTAAAGATTCATGGGGCTTATACCCCATGCCTCGGGGCTTACACCTCGCCTGGTGCAAAAAAAAAACTCCCGTGTTACGCCTTCGCCTTTTAAAACACTGAATTACAATATAAAAAAATATCATGAAGTTAAACATATTAAGACGTCCCAAAATGAAAGAAACACGCATGTTACATCCTAACCGCAACTTATTATAGATAAAATAAAATAATATAAAAAGTCAAAGTGTAAAATAAAAGTGAAAAAATAATAAATTGGGTCAATTATGGGGTATTATA
The DNA here is from genome assembly GCA_003996215.1 of Jaltomata sinuosa. Classification (NCBI taxonomy): domain Eukaryota; kingdom Viridiplantae; phylum Streptophyta; class Magnoliopsida; order Solanales; family Solanaceae; genus Jaltomata; species Jaltomata sinuosa. The sequence goes on from QJPP01000206.1 coordinate 518,332, forward strand.
AAAATATGCTCTAGTAGCCCCCATTGATCCATGATATTAATATGAGAAAATAAAATTTTAAAATTTATGTACTCTTTTTTCTGGAGATACACTTTGTATCCCAAAACAAAATGAACACAAGAGCTAATCAACAACCAAGTAAGGTGAATTCCTAGTGTTAATCAGCTGTGAGAGTCAAGGAAGTGGATTGGAACCGAAGAAAATGAAACTAAAAAGTTAGAATCTGAGATTTATTGGAGAGAAGTTGAAGTTTGCGATGTTCAGAGGTTGTTGCGACATGGTGGCGTCTCAAGCCTCTTGATGCGACCGCAAGGTGGTCCGCAAATGCCATCCCTTCGGCAAGGCTACTGCCTTGTTCTTGCGGTGTAGTATGTGGAGGTAAAGTGAAGTTTTCAATGGGAAATTTGGCTGCAAAATGGTCCCGATCTGGTGTTGGATTGATTTTGATTTTTTGTAATTTTCGACTTTTTGTACTTTATTCCCCTTCTGGAATTGTCCTTTTAGGGAGTATTCCTTGTACCAACACCTGAATATTTTCTCTCACTTTCTCTTTTTGGATTTAACACCACCTTTCTTAACTTTCTTCTTCAAACTATGAAGATCTTCAAAAACACTATGAACTTCAAATATTGAAACTTTTTCAAACCAACTCTAATTGATTTCAAATTTTAGATCTAGCTTCTTCTCGAGTTAGAGAATAAAGCGCAATAAAAATTCGAACCAATCAATCGCAAAATCTAGAAGACTCAATTTCTTGTTCTTCAAGTTCTTCAATATCTTCAAATCTAAAAATGGTAGATCCTTTAATTCAAGTCCAAATGCTACTAAATTTGAGATTCAAACTCCTTATGATCGTGAGAACAAACCTCGATACATTTGAACATATAATTCCACTCAGATCTTCAAACTCACTTATTTGTTCTTCAATCCAACAATGGTGAAAACCTCAATTCAACTCCAAACAAGATAAAATCTTAGATCTAGACTCATGAATTACTATAAAACTCAGATTCAATGATAGAAACACAATCAAAACACAGATTCAACTATATATTTTTTTTCAAAATTTTGGCTCAAAATTGTTTGAATTTTCAAATTTACAGCAAAGGATTAAGAATTGTAGGAACAATCCTTTAGCTTATGCTCTGATACCAAATGATAAGATCTCGATTGGAGAAATCAATAGAAATCAGAAAAAATGTGAAAATTAAGATCGAGAGAAATAGGAGATGAGAAGTGAAGGAAGAAAGAAAGGACTAAATTCAACTATGAAATGTAAATGGGTAACATTGGTCTGGTTACCACTACCTCCTAAATAACAATAAAAATATGAATTCAAAACAAAGGAAAAAAGACTTGAATTCACAATATGGAAATCACCCAAATGAATTCACAAATGAGTATTCTCAAGTGACTAACAAAGTAAGTAGTTTTAAATAACTAAGAAAATTCACTCATTAGCTAATCTAAGATTAACACTATCTAATCTAAGATTAACACTAGCTAATCTAAGCTAAACTAAGGGAATTCACCCACTAAAGATAAACTAAAAGAGACAACTCTCATCATAATTCAATCTAAAACCAGTGAAAGTAGAGAACCATTATTCATAGTTATTACATAAACGACTAAAAATAACCTTATAAGACAAGAAAAATAAAGCTCAAAAGTCACACTTTGTGGGCTGATGTTATTCTACTTGCAATCACAAGTGGCTTGATGTGGCATCAACTCTGGCTGCAAACTCCACATCTTTAGGGAATATTCCATCGTGAGTTTGCAGTATAGCGGTGGTCGCAAAGGTGAGTTGCGGTTGCAACTCTTGGTAGTTGTCACGCTCTGAGGCTACCTCCTAAACATAACACGGGACTTAGGATCACGAGTGACCCCAAGATAACCCTTTGGTCTTAGCATGACGTAAACAACATAATGACAAATAGAGCGAAAGCATAAATAATGGAAGTAGTAAATCCAACTAAACATAAGATAAAGGTCTAAGAGTAGTAGAATCTGAACTCAAATACAGAATATCTAGCTATGTCTGAAAGCCTCTACATAAGACATAAGAGTTGATGGGACAAGACCCCAGCTAACTCTGAGTACTGAAATAAAGGGGGCCTACTAACTAGGAATCATACTAGTCCTCGAAAGATGAGGACTCACCAATCAACACTAGGTAGCCGGCGCTCTCTAACCACAAGCCTGGAAGAGGGAACCCGAATCTGCATCATAATAGGATGAAGCACAAAATATGCGTCAGTACTATAGGATGTACCAAGTATATGAGTTTATGCAATAACATGATAAAAACATACTTAAAACATGCTTAAAGTTGAGTTCATGCATATTAAGAGATAGAATGAGTAAATATCAAGATTTAAGCTTAAGACATGAAATAGAGGTCAAATTTCGAAGTAGAATAACATATAACTTCATAGCTTGAAAATAGTCATAGGGGAGTTTCTCTTAACCGACATAAACCATGATGAGATACATGGAGTCCAGTGTCATACACCCACGCTGAAAAAGGTTGTCCTAACCGGCCAAGGTTAGAACCATGTCATAAGGATCCTGTCATAAGTCACGGAGGAAAACCTACGGTGGCAATGTAGTTTTGGATTTGGGTTATCTGGAACCCTCATCTCTTGGTGTTAAATACTACTCCCAAAAGCATAACATGAGGCTCAGATACATGTGACATATCTAGATGTCAAGTCTTGTTCATAATATATTCATAACCTGGATCTTCATACTACTCACAAACCTTATTTTTAGAAAATGATTCATGAACATTGATGGTACATCGGGTGTCTTGTCTTTCATAATAATTCATAACTTAAAAACTTGCATGGCACTAGTTCAATTTCATAATCACATGCACTTTCATAAAACATAGGAACTAGGTATGCAATTTCTGAAAATTCATGAGGTCATACTATAAAATATACCAATTTACTTAAAGCAATCCATGCATGCAAAATTGGTTAGACTAAGCCTTCAATTCATGAAGTAGGAATTCACTTGCAAAAACACACACAAAATCATGCAATTAGAAGTAGATTTCATGGTAGAATCATGAGAAAACAATTTATAGAAAAGCCCATGAGAATTGGGTAAGAAACCTAATTTGAAATTCATGGAAATCCATATAAAAATTGGGGGTTTTGGGCATAAGGGTGAAAGAATCCCTTATTGAATACCCATATACCTGAATTGAAGCTTTCTTAACCTAGGATGAGAAGAATGGAGGCTTGAAGATGAACCCTTAGCTTGGAGCTTGGAACTTGGAAGGAAGGAGACCTTTTCCTCTTTCTGAAAATGAATGAGAGTTTGGGAGAGAACTTAGGCTAATTAGGGATAAAACTCTACTAAAAGAGTCCAAAACGACCTCACTTAATTAGGAGTTAAAAGGGTGGGTATTTTCCAAAATAACCGAGAGATTTAATTCAGAAAAACTGTTAAAAATTTTGGCTTCAGATTTCACGAGTGCAATCCATGAGTCGTAGACTGAACAATGACTCGTGGTTCCTTCTCGCGATTCCTGGCTTAACTGATCAGTTGCGGAGCTTGTTTCCACGAACTAATAGTACGGTCCATAGAACCATCTACGGTCCATAGAATCCACTCTTGGTTCTAGTGAAAAATGACTGCCCTCAGTCTGAGTTTCACAAGTTGGTTCCACGAGTCGTGGAACCATCCACGAACCGTAAAACTTCCTCGTGGTTCTCAAACCTGAGGATGATCTGCAGGACTGGTTTCACGAGTCCTTTCCACGACTCGTAGTTTGATTCACGTCTCGTGGTTTGGGCTCATGGTTCCTGCAAGTTCAGAATTTTGCAGATTTTCTAAGTTTAAAAAGCTAGTTCGAATTCCGAGGTGTTACAGTAGCAAACTTGGGTAAATTGTGGAGCCTCCTGCCTTGGCCTTGCAAAGCTCTATATGGTCGCATGGTAAGTTGCGACACTTCATGAAGCTTGAACTCCCTCCCCTTCATCCCAAGCGACGTGGACTGCTCCTTCTTAATTTCCCCAAGCTATCATCTACATGTGAAATCCCTTCCATTTGGCTCTTCTTTATGCTATTGTGTCTTGTATAGCTTAGGTCCTCTTTGATTGACCTTCAAAGATAGGTCTAGCATGAACTTTGTCTTTCTTCTGCTTCTTTTTAAGGAGTTGGTTTAACAGAGCAACTATCACGTCTTAGATTACAATATCAATAATTTAATAATTATAATATTATTTTAAAAGGCAATTTTGGGACTTACCCCAGAGTCCATTTCGGGGTAGGGCACTAGCAAAATACCTCGGAGTTCACATATGGGGCTTAGTTCTATGAGGCTTACGCCCTAAGAATTCGAATGTATGCCCTAAACACGCTTGATGCTCAACGTTTGGGGTTTGCCTAACATTTCTTACACTATCAAATTCCTTAGTCAATATCATAGTTCTTTAATAAATGAATGATGCTTAGTAGCTTTTTTCATCTTATAGCAATAATAAAATTGAGAGTAACTCAAAAAATAATATTATTGCTTATTTACTCTTTGAGAACACCGTGAGGGTAAATATCACTTAACATTTTTTTTTCAAAATACATAGTCGAATTTTATATTTTCACTTGTCATTGGTCTTCATGTTTTTATCCTATGTCTCAAAATTATCATATTTTATTATTTCATTATTTGAAAATATTTTATTTTTATTCATGAAGAAATGATGTTTAAATTATAGTACTAATAGTGAATTGATTATTTCTTTTAGGGAGGTAAATAGCATAGTATGATTGTCATATATTTTAAGAAATTGTAACTCTTTTGTTGTTTGAAAGTTATGATATTAGAGTTCATTTGCATCTCGTAATAGCTTTTATATCATTTCATTATTTCTACATGTAAAATGATATTAGTAGTTTTATTTTCTATGAATTTATTTAATCATGTTTTAACTTTTCTTAAATAATTAATGCATTTCTTTTATAATTTTTGAGTTATTATATTATTTTACAATATTATAAATTAAACATTAAAGATCTATGAGACTTATGCGCCCCGCCTCAAGGCGTACTCGTCCTATGCAAAATAAAACATCTCACCTCACGCCTCCGTCTTTTAAAACACTGAATTAAATATAAAAAAAGATCATGGAGCTAAACGTTTTAAGACGTCCCAAAATGAAAGAAACACGCATGTTACATCCTAAACTCAAACTTATTTTATAGATGATAAAAGAGATAAGGCACAAGTATCTCCCTAAACTATATCCGAAGTTGCTATGACACACCTAAACTTTACAGGAGTCCTATTACCCCACTAAGTTTATTTTTTATGTATTTTTGTACTCCTTTTATGCTGACATGACTGCCAAGTCAGCACAAAAGGAGCACAAAATTATTATGCTACTTGGCAGCCAAATCAGCAAAAAGGAGCACTAAATACAGAAAAAATGAATTTAAGGGGGTAATAAGACACCCGTAAAGTTTAAGTGTGTCATAGCAACTTCGGGTATAGTTTAGGGGGTACTTGTGCATTATCACATAATAAAATAATACAAAAAAAGCCGAAGTGTAAAACAGAAGTACAGAAGTATAGTAGAATTCACCAAGTTATTGATGAGGTGAAAAAGGACGCCTAACATAAAATTGTCTGCTCTTCAATTCTGATCGACAGGGAGATGAAACGTTAAATAGCGCCGCATCTTTCATCCCATATATTGTCCTGCTCCTTTGTCTGCGAATACTTCTCTGTGATGAGGAGTTTTAACCATTCATCCAGAGTTTAGACGATCCAATTGTATGTGCTGATCCACTGGGAACAATTCACAAAGTAACACATATTATTCATTGGCAAGTACACAAGGTAGTGCAATGGCCGCTCAACTCTGGTCTCCAATGGAATTTCAGTGCTTTTCTTCCATATTACTTATCAAATATGTTATCAAGTGCAAATGCCAGCAAGCATTCTACATTGTTTCAACCAAAGCACAAGCCAGATTCGTGATTACAATCGCATACGATCCCAGAGGTAGCATTCTGCATTGTTTCAATCAAAGCACAAGCCAGATTCATACGATCCAAGCGGTAAATTGTTCCCCCGTTGGAAAAACACCATACCAGTACCACAAGTGTCTAGCAAACACTTTACGACAAACTAGTAACAGCACATATTTTAAACAGAATACACCAGAAACATCTTTATTTATTTGTGGTATCACAACACCAAAACGAACTAATTGTTGGCTCACTGACCAGGTTAGATCTATACAAGATTAGTCCTCCAGAACACCTAATGCAAATTCTCTGATGCAAAAACTTATCGAGAATCAGCTGGCCTGGGAAAAAGGGCAACTACAGCTGCTCAACAACATTGAAAAAAGAAAAATTAACGATACCAAAACATTGTCCATACTCAATATATCTAGTTTTCTCTTCCATAAATCTACCAAGAGAACTTCTCAAAATACCATAATCCGCATCCTACATCTGCCAATCAATGACGGAACCATGTCTTGCATTGCCTCTGGCAGCATCTTTCAACTGTGTAACTTTCAAACCCCAAGTTCAGAATCCAGATCTACGAGTACAAGGTCATCCAAACTGAAATTGAGATCTTCTTGCCGGCCTGGTTTCAGAAAATCAAAGCCATAGTCAACTGCCATAGGGGCCTCCTGCTCCATTTGCTGTGGATCTCCCAGAGGATGATACACTGCATTCTGCAGCTGAAATGGCGAATTCAATACCACATTGTTGTCATAGGCATATTGCTTTCCATCTGAACTGAAGTCTTTGGTGGAAACTGGAGCTGCAGCCGGCGCTGGAGCACTGACGGGAGTAGAATCTAACATGCCCAGTAGCTCTTCTACATCAAACATCTCATCCCAATCTAACTTGTCTAGATAATCCCGTCCAGACTTGAGCATATCCTGATCAATACTTGTAGGTTCCTCTTTAGCTTCAACAATTTCCATCTCGCCAGGCAGCCCTGCGGCTGCATCCTTTGCTTCCTCTTTCACTGAACTCAATGGTGTGCCAGCTTCATGAAGAGCATTTCTTGAACCATCAATCAGTGATTCACCATCTCCATAAGATGTCTGAGAGGTACCTTTCATTTCATCAGCTGGACATACCTCGGAGAAGCTGGAACCAACGGTGGAATCAGATGCAGATACAGTTGCCCAGGAAGAATCATCCCTAGAAGACTCTCTTGACGAAGGGTAGTTTGGAAGATTAAGCCTAGCGCAAGGACCATACATAGCTCTTGCAGCTTCATCATATGCTAGAGCAGCTTCAATTGCTGTGCCAAATGTACCCAACCAGAGCCTACTGCCTCTGTTAGGTTCCCTGATCTCGGCAACCCATTTACCCCATGTCCTCTGCCTAACACCTCTGTAATTACACCGTGAATTTTCAGGTCCCCCTTTACCTTTCATACACCCCTTCTTTGAACCTTTGGCAGGAACTTTACGCACTGGCTTTCCTTCATGATCAATAGTATCTAGTTTTTGATTATACTCTTTCCATTTAGCTAGTGCCTCTGCCACGTTCTTTGTTCCGTCTTTTCTACTCTTTGATTTCCTCTTTCTAGGATAATCCAGGGGCAGAGAAGCCATATTAACAGCTTGATCCAGAATAGCCATCTTTCGATTTCTGTTAGCAAGGAAAACATTTATTAGATACAAAATAAGCTACTCCCTGACAGACGAAGCTAAAAGTTAAGAATCAGTGTAACGATATCATCCATAACGTGCAAAACATGCCAGGAGAAACAACTCCACCAGCAATCCATATATTAATCTTACACCCCACCACTAGGCCACTTTTTAAAAAATAAAAAATAAAAAAATCGCTAATTCTCTATGTTCTACAGTGAATTATACAATCCGAAAAAATATCATTTCCTCTTAAACCAGAAGTGCGAAAAAAATATCATTTCCTCTCTTATCACACAATTCGGGAAACAGAAGAGAAAGCCTAAATTTCCTCAAATCAACAAGTCTAAAATAGAAAAACGAGGGGCAGGGAAGGAGTAACATAAGCACAACAGTAAATGAAGCAAGCAAGAAAGACTGATCTTACCAAACCATGTATCACATAGATTTAATTGAAAGAGAAAAAACAAGAAAACACAAAGTGCCTATTTGAATATAAAGGAATGAGATTAACCTACCTCTCAGAAATCCTAGCTCTTTCCTCCTCTTCTCTGTATTTTCTTCTTCTGGTTTTTTTATAATAGATTGAACAAATCAAATTGCTCGGTTCGTCAAGTTGCTTTTTTTTCCTCTGAGAAAGGCTTTGTACACGATGATGAGAATCGGGAAATCCATTAGTGACACAGCTACTCGGCTATTTATAGCCTTCTCCAGATATTTCTAATCTTATCTCCGTCGACTTTTATTTATACGTATTTAATAATCCCTCAACATTGTGACGTGGCAATGGTTTACTCGAGTCGTGGCTCTTGGGATGCCGCATGATTCAGCACGTGTCACCTGAAGCTTCGCGAACCAGTCGCTCTACACTTTTGCTCTCTCTGCTAAATTTCCTATTCTGACCTCTAGGATATCTATAATCTATTCACCTCAAATATCAGCTTAATTTCTTTTATGCCCTCACTTCGCGATTGGTCTAAATCCTTCGCCAGTCCTCTATTAGACGGCCTATATCTGTTACCATCTTACCAAACTAACGGAGCCAGCAGTTTTGCAAGTTGTAAGTATATACTCTCTCCGTTTTAAAAAGAATGACTTATTTTAATTTGATATGATATTTTAAAAAAATAAAGAAGACTTTTGAATTATATGATCTTAAATTAATTATGTCAAATATACCAAAATATCTTCTAATCTTGTGGTCTTAAATATGTCACGTGAAAAATTAGAATTAAACTATTACCCAAAAAAAAAGGGTCATTTTTTTTAAAACGAACTAAAAAAAAAAGGTCATTTTTTTAAAAATGAAAGTAATTTAATTAAATTATTCTTATTTATTAATACTTCTTTTTATTTAATAATTTTTTTTGAACTACATTAATATTTTTTCATATTTATGACTAAATGTAAAGGTAGAAACAAATAACTAATTATATTTAAAAATTTTAAATAATAACTATTTTGAATCGTCTATTTTTAATAAAAATGACAAGTAAAATGATCGAGACAAAGTACACATCACTTATGTTTTAAAAAATTGGCATTAAATAGTTATTTCACATCGATCAATAAGTTCACACGTTTTTAATAAATGTAGCACCACATGACCTATAAATTAAAGAGTAATAATAGGGATAATAGTGTGTTTTCTCATTCTCTCTCTTATAATATTTCTCACTCTCTTATTTATTCCCCTAAATCTCTATATTTGCACCATAAATTTCTCAAAATAGATACATTTAATAATTTTTCAAAAGAAGTAATTATTAAAATTAAATATATTCTGACATTATATGTATACGGTCAATAGTATAGTTGGAAATTTGGCAATGTTTTGAGATTATTGTGAAATAGGAAAAACTATATAATTAAGCAAGCATTCTTAATATAATAATTCAATCACATGGTACTTTAAAAAAAAAATACATATTCAGACGTCATTTTGAGTTTGTTATTGAATTGCCCATAAGATACATATTCCTTATTTTTAGTTTAAAATTAGTCTATCATGTATTTATCACTCAATCTTTTCCCCTAATCATATTACTACTTTTCAATATCTCTCAGATTTTCTCTCTCCCACCTTCATCCTTGTCCCTCAATTCTTGTATCTGTTGAAAAACAACGAAAGGAACGATAGATTTGATAATTTGAGTTTGGTATAATTGTTATGCATGTATAAATGATTTTCCATTGGTTGTTTATTGGAGGATTTCGGAAAATGATGTTGTTTGCTTTTTTGGCTTTTTTTTTATGCTATAATAAATTCATGAACTAGAATGGAGGATCGATGAATTGGGGTTGAGGGGTCGTTTTGTTAGATTGATTAGATTGATGGGTTTTTCTTCATTTTCTATGTTTTTTGCAATGTTTTGAGATTATTGTGAAATCATTGCAGACAGTGATAGATTTTCAAATTGATTTAGGAGGTTATATCAAGCTTTTTTCAAGTTCATGAAAGAGGACATAAGTACCATTCTAAACTATGTTCGAAATCGTAGAAACACACATAAACTTTATATATGTCCTATTACCCCAGAACAATTTTGAAAATGTAATTATTTACACCTTAAAATTGATAACCAATTTTCTTGCGCCGTGAGTTGTGCACACGCATGCCACCTGAATTTTTTTTTTCTTCTTCCTTCCTTTATTTCTTGCTTCCTTTATATCCCACTTAAATCTCTTCTTTTCTTTTACATTTTTTTGCTTAGGGTGTGTTTGGCATGAAATTTTTTTCCATGAATATGTTTTTTATGAAAAACAAATTGATTTTTTACTTATTTTCTCATGTTTGGTTGGTTAGTGAAAAAAATATTTTTTAGTGTTTGGCTAGAGAGTAGAATTTTTTTTTAGGGAGTTGGTGGGAGGGGGGTTCGGGTGGGTGAGGGATGGGGTGGATATGCGGTAGGGTAGTGGGTGGAGGTGGAGGGGTGGGTTATTTTTTTCAAAAAATTATTTTTTTTTAAATTAAATTTTGGATGGGCCGAAGGAGGGTGAGGAGGTAAGATGGGGGTGAGTAAGGTAGGTGGGGTGGAGTTTTCTTTTAAAAATGGGGTGGGTGGAGTTGGGAGGTTGGAGGTGGAGGGGTTGGGATAAGGTAGGAGTGGGCACCAAAAAAAATTAAAATTTTATCTAAAAAAATTATTTTTTTTCAAAAAAAAATTGAGGGGTGGGGAACAAATTTTTTTTATTTTAAAAAACTAATAATAAAAAATAGTGGTAGGTGGGGTGGAGGTTAGGGTTAGGGGTGGGTGGTGGGGGTTGGGGGAGAGGTGATGATAAAGAGAGAGAAAGAAAAAAAAGAAATAAAATATAAAATAAAGAAAAAGAAAGCAAGTTTTTTCACTTCTCACTCTCTCAAGGAGAGTGATTGAGAGAGTGAGATATACTCTCTATGCCACGTCAGCACAAAAATACACAAAAAATGAGTTCAAGGGGAGTAATAGGACCTATGTAAAGTTTATGTGTGTCTTTGAGATTTCGATCATAGTTTAGAGTGGTACTTATGCCTTATCTCAAATTTCATCAATGGCTAAAGACGATTCAAACAATAAGAAAATTACTTGGAACACCTCTAATACACTGTATATTTGTACGTATATGTATTTATGTATCTTTTTTTTTTCTCGTAAGTATGTCTCTAGGAATAGACTCACTGGATACTGGATTATTTGATGAATGAATCGATGCATATTTGACACCAGATATATGTATCTGGATACGCTGTATGAAATTGATACTGGATACATCAAACTAGTACTAGATACATTACATGAAATTAATACTGGATTCATCAAATTGATGCTAGATACACTGGATGAAATTGATGTTGGTTACAGGTACACTGAACATAAATAGATACATGAATTTGTAAAACACAGATACATTATGAAAATACGGATACAAAGAGTCATTCTAAATCACAGATATAATGAATTGAATTTCAATGATATTAAATAACAAAGTGACTTTGAAATTGATAAAAGAGAATTCAGATTTTTGCTCTATTTCTTAGTTCAGAGACGCACAAGATCTTCAAAAATCATTATAGGCGTGATTTTCTCCTTGTTTAGTGCGTTTTTGTTACAGAAGATCTTAATCGGTCAAAAATAGATCAAACTTAACGCATATATATCTGAGATACACTAATCACCCAAATCAAATACATATATCCGGAATTAATCTTAGACAACTTATGTAATTATTAAAACTATCATTTCATTAAATAATTAACACCTATCGTAGCGTGCTCTTAAATTATAGTATTTGTGTTTTACAGTTAATATTGTGTATAACAAGTTTCAAGTTATATGTATAAGATACATGAACATTAATTTTCATTTTTTTAGGTATATGATGTCTGTTAAAAATTTGTGATATGCTTTTAATGTATATCATATATGTAATTTGATTCGTATACATCTAAAATATACAAATATTGTTTATTATTTTTTTTACTGTTGTTGGAATTTGTATACATCTATTGTATGCACGTGCAGGTTTGTCAAATCCAGTAGATTTTTAATTTGGTTGTCACGTGAAATAAGGGATAAGAATATTTTCATCCTTAGTATTCCGCCATTTCTTTACTTATTTTGCTACGTAGTACCAAAATATGTTAGGCCTAAAATTTGCTAAACACATTTCGAGTTAAAAGGATGTCAATTTTTCATAGGACATTTATCTACATGCCAATTCACTAAGTTGCAAGTAAATATTTTGATTTGATAATCCCATAGATCAATAAAAGCATCTTGTGTTTGACTATACCAAAAAGGGATAATTATAGCCCATGATCTATCGGGCATCTAGTTAGCCTATTTTGATCCAACTTCTTATTTATTATCTAGTTTGGCCTTAGTCTTAAATATTGAAGCACCATGATCTCTGAATCTATATTTAAGATTATATGGTGTTTTGATAATTGACAAACTATCTACATGAGAATTTAATATGAAGATGAGATTGAAGATTCATGAACCAGATCCTCATCGATCTCCGAGAAAAAGTGAAGTTAGCAACCATGTTAGAGGATTCCATCAGAGAACCTATTCCTCTATGCAGAAAAGAAAACGGTCAGAGATAGAAGATGAATCTTTCTAGGTGTGCACCAAAATTCTTTGGAAGAATTATATTATGCGAGACTTCAATTCAACAAGGAACTGAAAATCAATACACAAAAAGTCACCATAAAATATGATCATGGAATTAGCCTTAAATAAGGAGATCAAGAAGTGCATATGCGTGAACAAGTAGAAGACCAAGTCAAATTAGGACTGAGGTCATAGCGAGACTTGAACCTGTCATGACCCTTCCAGTTATTTTTACATTTACGCTTTCCTTGTACTGTTAGAGCTTGAATGTAGTGGTCTCAAATCATTTATGGCTTGCTGGGACTGGTTGTTCAGTTTCCTAGCCGTTCGTTTGGTCGTTATGGCCATTTTTTTTTATTTTAGAGCTTAAACTTAGAAAATCATTGACTTTTGTCAATATTCTTAGCTAACATGCTCAGAATCACATTCTGACTATTCCGTTAGCTCCGGAGCATGGAGTTTGGTCTAGTTGGACCTTTAGTCGAAGCCTGAGAACTTTCGGTGTGGGTTTTGTCTTAGTTTTTGTGTTTTCAGGTTATTTGGAGTTGAGACTGTGACTTGGGTCAACTTTTAATAATCGAATAATCACATTCAAAATCCGATGGTTCCATCACCTCCGAAATATCGAGTTTGAGTTAGGTAGGTGATTGGTTCGGGTCCCGGATGAGCCGGGCTCATTTTGGGTGTTTGATTGATTTTAGTTAATGTTGATTTGAGTCGACCTTCCTCTTAAACGAACTCGTATGGAAGATTCGTCAATTTCGTTGAGTATGGAATGTTGTTTCCACTCTAATAGCATTATTAGTTTCTGAGTATTGGGTTTTGATTGTGCCCGGAAGGCCCCGTAGAAGTTTTTAGCATTGCTGATATTTCCGCTGTGTCCAGCCCCTATAAAATCCCTCAACTTTGGGTTTTCAACCTTTTTTCTCCAAGTTTACTCACTTTAAACTTATTTTCTCTCAACCCAAATTGCTCCCAGATCAGTCCTTGGCCGTAAAGGTCCATAATTGGTGATTAATCTCGCTCCTTCGTCGTTCGGGTAAGCTCCTTCTTCTCCAACTTTTCTTCTTCTCCATTAAGAACCTCCATTGATGAACTCATAAGCTCGGGGAGATTTTTCCTTGTAGTGGCTGCTCTTTTTTGGTTGCATGCTTGTGGGTACGGGGAATTCACTCCGTTGGCATGCTTCATCTCATCGTGGTGGTTAACTTCTTCCGTTAATTTCCGATTTTAATCTTTGAAATTTCCCTCTTTAATTCATTACTTGAGCGGGCTGTTTTGAGCCTTTTCTCTTGGCCAAATTTTCTCAAATTTGGGGGATGCACTCACGGGAGTAGTATGTTCATTGTGCTTTTTTTCATTTCTGATTTTGGGTTTTTGGCCCCGCGGGCCCTCTTTAAATCCGAATTTCAACTCGGCTATAATTATAGCAATATGGGTATCGTTAGTCATATTTTAATGTGTAGCTTGTACTCTTGATAGTGTGATTGCATTTCAGGACTTCTCGAAGTTGTTCAGACTTGGACATCATCGTTCCAGCAGCTTGTCATCGGACGACACGTAGGTTACGGTCTAAATTCTTTAGACTTCGCATATATAGGATAAAATTATACTAATTGGCATCCTTGAGTTGAGTTTATTAGTTTGGCACCACAGAACTTGATCATTTTTCCATGTCCGCCTCGTTTCTTTCCTCCATTATGTGTAGTATTCTTCGTAGATTGATATCATCACCCTTGTGGTCCTGTGTGGCCTTATTTTGACTCTGGACCATAGATGGTGGGCTATTCGGGGGGTGTTCGTGAGTCCTGGTCATTGTTATCATGATTTTAGGCTGCTTATTTGTGTTGTAGAGCGATTGGAGCCTGTGTAGGGTCGATAGATTGATTGTGAGCCATGAGGCTGCTATTTGTGATTGAGCATGTCATTTCCATGCATATAAAGGGATTTTTACCGTATTTTACTATGGTTGTGGGCTTCGGGCCACTATTACTAGTTTTCTAACTTTGCATGGCCCTGGGGTCCATTTTCGACTGAAATGACTTTGAAATGGTCTGAAATGACTTTGTGGATCTTCTTAGGGTAAAAAAGTTAGAAGATGGTTTTATCACAGTTTTACAACTACTAGGATCAACAGGGCCGTAGTGCTAGATTGGTTTTTTATTAAATTGAGATGATATTAGACTCGATTGGACCGAGCACCAGAGCTGTTTTACTATTGGTTTAGACTTGATTATGCCCGGGCACCCTTGGTGGGGTTTTGAGACTTATTCCACTATTTTAGACCTGGATAGAGTCTGGGCATGCATATTAGATATTTTGAGCTACCAGCTTGGATTCGAACCCACTCCAGATGAGGTTTCGAGATTGAGATTTAGTATGTGGTCGAGGGACTCCATGGACCTTGCTGATGCGGACCTAGGGATTTGGGCTGCATGTGCCGGAGGAGGGGTATATAGTGGAGTTGAGGTATACGGAGAGTGTCTTTCAATGGAACCTACCTAATTGGCCCTTTAGGTGCCGAAGGGAGTACATACAGAGTTACTGTTCCACTCTCATATCATCATGCATTATACCATTCATTTGCGTGAGGTTCCACCCTTGTTTGCTATTTGCTGAGTATACGCTCTGGTAGTATGGGATACCGGAGGGTTTGTCTTTACTTTTTTGTGTTCCTCGGGTGTATGGGTGCCCGTTCGGACTGTAGGTAGGTTAGTTATTGATTAGTCGAGTTATTTTTCCTTATGTTGATTTCTTACTATGATTTGGATATTGGAAGTAGTACTTGTATCTTGACTTGGTTCTTATTCTTGTATTCGAGCATTCTTTTGTTTCCTGTTTCCTCATTTCTTTTTTACTTGAGGTTACCGGTATACCGCCCATTTTTTAAAAACTTCTTATATATATTGTTATTGTGAGGATCCCAGGTGCGTCATTTCTTTCTTTCACTTGTGTCTGTAATATATATTCTGTAGCTAGCCATGTATGTTATTTTCTGTTGTCTTCTTTCTGTGCTAGCTTCCGTGTACTTCTTCATTGTTTTCTGTGACTAACTGTTTCTATTCTGCTTATTACTGCTCTTTTATCTTGTATGTGCCCAATCAGCCTATGATACCTACTGGGTACCATTTGCTTCGCATTTGGTGCTCATACTACACTCTGCATCTTTTGGTGCAGATCCTAGTGTGGGCCTTCTCCGTTAGCTCATGGACACTCGTGCGAGGAGACTTTTGGATCGTCCAGACTGAGGGTGACCTCTTGGCGACTAGAGCTTGACTTTATTTTATCTTTCATATTTTGTACCCTCTTACTACTCGAAGACATTATGTATATATTATTTTGGATCCCTTTGTACACTTTATATGTAGATTCGGCTTTTATATGCCATGATACCAGGTTTTGGGTTAGCTTTAGTATGTTATATATATACTCCAGTTGTTACCTTTATTCTCGTATGACCCTTGCTTCCTCTTATATTACCTATTCTTCCGTTTAATTGTTAGATAGTAGCCCATTACTGATCGTTTTAAGATATGGGGATTGGTTCGCCTACCGGGAGGTTGTAAGTGCCATCATAACCGAGATATTGAGTCGTGATATCTTGGTATCAGAGCCTAGGTTCACCGATGTCATTGGTATAGGAGCCAATGTCTAGTAGAGTCCTGCGGATCGGGGCGGAGACATCTGTACTCAATCTTTGGGAAGCTATGGTGACCTCTTAGGAAATATGACTTTCTTATTGCTTCTGTATCGTGCTTCGTCCTTGGAAGTTTCTTGAAATCTCACTTGTTCTAGTTCATTCTTCCACAGATGGTTCATACGAGGCCGTTGGCGTCAGGCAGGGATGAGCCTCTGACTCCAGCACCCCCGACACCAACTAGGGGTCGAGAAGGTCGTAGAGGTAGGGGTCGAGGACGTCCCCGAGCAGCGGCACCCACTAGAGCTGCTAGAGTTGAGATAGAGCCCGAGCATGATTATGAGTCAGAGTTTATTCTCGAGCAGCATGTGGACCAGGGGGAAGCCCAGGTATCACCAGCTCTAGTACTAGCTTCAGCCCCAGCTTAGTCATCAGATATTCGGGGTTTAGTATTACAACTTTTGGGTATGATTGGAGAGCAATCTTCGGAGGGTTTAGTATTACAATACCTTTGATGGAAAAAACAATTTTTCCTTGGGGTAGGATCTATGCCTTCCATTTGCATCATGTGCCCATACCGCATTCGAAAAGCTACCACACACTTGCACACGAAGCTCTTTGTAGTTCGACTTTCTATAAAAGTCTTCAAATATCTCATAGGAGCACTCTTTAAACATCATATATTCACATATCATGTCGTAAGAGAATTTTAACGCTACCCCTCTTACATTCACTTCATATTCTTTGTCATACTCAACTCCCAGCTCCCAATTTGCATAAAATTCTTTCACCATGCACATGTTGGTTATGCCATGTGAATTAAGCAAGCTTCCCAAACCCATTTCCCTTATGTTCTCATAGAGGAATAGAAACTTGTTGTGTAAAAGAGTTATATTAATGTTCACTTCGGGGATAGCCATTGGAATCTCTTTAAAGTGCATATACCATTGTCTCCCCAAGGGATTAACTATGTTTAAATCGTATGGAATTTTTGGTGCTTGGGGTTGTCCTTCCTTTTCTTTTCTTGGCCTCTTATCCTTGTTTTGGCTACTATTTGTAGCCTTGTTCTTTATGGTGCTAGTTCTTTTAGGCCTTGAAGACATGGTTCCTAAAAAAAAGTTAAGTATACAACATAAGTACTACAAGAAAATTCTATTCTATCCTAAAACTAGAAAGTAGAACAATAGAAATTCCTAAAGTTGCTCATTTTGTTCATAAACCTAAGTGAATTTTTACAAGTAGCTTAGAATATAGTTAGCGACATATATCTAATTAAGAGCATGGTATACTAAATTTCATGGTTGGTGTAGCTAATTTAAGGTTCAACTGGGTTTTAGAGTCATCCCACACTTAGAGTTTTGACATATTCTCATAAAATTCTCTTTCAAGCATTTTATCAAACATTTGGTGTGCATGAATCTTTAAAGAAAGAGTTGCAGAGGTTATTCACTAATAATCAATAATTTATATTCCCCACCAAACAATTTAGCATGATTCATAAGTTCGTAAATTCAAGTATGGAAAGTCACTTTTCATGGGCTTATAAAATTACTAGCTAAAGAATAAAATCAAGCCTGGTGAATGCTCTCTTCTCTCTCATGAACAACTCTAACCCTACATCCCTTTAGAAATTTTCCAGCAACGATGGCCATGCTGGCCACTGGTCAGTGACCACCGGTGACTGGTCAAGTTTTATCTTTAACATCTCAGCAAACTTTTCCCAACCCATATCACCCCAGTCCCCAAAAAATCCTAAGGATGATTTGTCTGTCATGCCTAGAAATTTTCTTATGGATAATACAATTCAAGATGCAAATAAGCCAAAAGAAAGAACGAAGTATATAGACTTGGTAAAGCCAAGTACGTTGAAGCTTCCGCAGAATCATACGGGAGCATAATCTGGGGTGATCCCCATCAAGAGAGTAACATATCACAATAGAGTACCATGAGTGACATGGACGGAGAAGGAAGTACAAAAGAGGAACATAATGGAAAACCTCCAATATGCTATTATTGGGAAGTTTTCCTATGGATGGCCAGAGTTGAAGGAGTTGTGAGTACAGATCCCTAAACAATGCAATACCAAAGGGGATTGTAAGATAAGGCTTCTAAGAAATAGGCACGTTTTTATAAGGCTGAACGTAATGGGGGATTTTGTGAATCTAATGACAAAAAGTGAATATTATATTGCTTCTAGGGATGGAACATCATATTAGATGAGACCTCTCATATATGATACTAAATTCAACCATGAGGAGGAAACTACACAAGTGATGGATTGGATATCATTCCCTGAGTTGCTACTGACTTTCTTTGTTCATGAATCTATTTTTTCACTAGGTGCTCTGGTGGGTAAGCCTATTCACCTTGACTTGGCTACTATAAGCAAACGAGACCTAGCTGTGCTAGAGTAAAAGTTCAAGTGGATTTATCAAACACCCTGCCAGAGTTTGTCGAACTGAAAGTGATCAATGATAGTGGCGGTGAGATAAGGGTAGAAAAAATCAAAATACAATACGATTTTCTTCCCAAGTATTGGAAGAGTTTCAAGTTACAAGGGCACAATAAAGATGAATGTAGAAATTTCCACTCGGAGTTGAGAAAAGAGCCAAATACTACAACTAAAGGCGATGATTCTGGTCCAACTGGTCATAGAAAGGCTCCCAGAAAAGACATGGAGAGAGGTAAAGAGGGGGAAGTAAGATGACATGGAATCCTATGAACAGAAGGCTTAGATTGGAGAAAGATCCCTCTAAGTTCCTAAGTGACACAACTTTCGCTCCTATTAAGGAGGGGATTTTAACTGACAATACTTTTGAGGCCTTAGACGAGGTTGAAAAAGGGCTTGAGGAAGAGATAAATCAGGGGGAGAATGCCTCCAATCCAAACAATACCCCCAGCAGAAGCATATAACAATAATAAAGAGGCTCACAGTAGTAACACTAGTACAAAGATAACTCTCAATGAGGTTTCAAAACATAAGGAGGCTAGTGAGACTCTCTCACACAAAAGGGAGGACAAGGAGGGGGAGAAATTGCAAGGAGACCTGGACGTGGGCAACAAAAAAACAACAACTTAGATCATGAAAAATGCACAGAAATAAGTAATATAAGGGGCACTATTGTTACAACTGGTACAAAGGAGGAAAATAATCACAACAATGCCTTGATCTGCAGAGAGGACAAAGAGGACACAAGCAGAAATAGGGAGGTCCCAAACATGCCCAATAGGGGTAACTTTGAGAGGAAACAATCATATAAGCAAAATCATGGGATGAACAATGAAGGAGACAATGTGCTGGAAGTTGACAAACAAGAACACCAGATGAGAACTTCTACCAGTAATTCATTAAATGCAAAAGAAACAGTCCACATACATCGAGATGATGACCAGAAAGGGCAACTAGATTAGGCTAATGCTAAGTATCATAACCCATTAATAATATATAATACTTGTGCAACGAGGGAAGCTTGAACTGGGAGGTATCCACCTTTCAATGAAGGCTTTATGATAGAATATGTAAAACAAGCAGACAAAGCATGGGAAATAACATCAGAAATAGCAGGCACTCTCATAATACAAGCAAAAGCTCACCAGTGAAAACTCTACATGACATTGTGTCTCATCATATCCAACAGTCAGATAAGAAAGAGCAGGATATAATTAATTATGGAGAACTTTTTGAAGATAAAGAGGAAGAAGACAATAACCACAACCTAGAGAAGATAGAAAAAGAAGAAGTGATATCACCAAAATCACAGGCAAAGGGGAAGAATGGAAGAGACAAAGCAGAGGAGAAAAGGCCCATAAGAGTGATACCTATGAGAGCAGTAAAATCAACCTTTAAATGATGATAAAAGATTTATTCTGGAAAGGACTACACATTTATTTCACAGAGTTCAAATGTTGTATAGACACCATAAGTTTAGTATTATTGCCCTAATAGAGCTTTTTCAAGGCCCAAATCAGATTAAAAAATACAAGATGAGGATGGGAATACAATATGCATATACTAATCAGAATGGTAAGATATGGGTATTTGTACAACATTCTATTCAAATGACTGTCTTGGCAGACTCAGAGCAACAAATTACCTTGCAGTTGACCTTCCAAGACACTGGCCAGGTTATGATTACCACTATTGCATATTTGAAATATGATGCAATGTAGAGATTCACTCTATGGGGAGATTCGTATGACCTAAGTAATAACAAGAGATTGCCCTATCTAGTAGGTGGAGATGTCAATGTCATTCTTGACCCTAAAGAAAAGTTTGGTGGACTTCCTGTTTACCCACAAAAGTATGAAGATTTTTCTTTTTGCGTTAACTCTTGTGAGTTGTTTGATATAAATTTCAAAGGTTTCCATTTTACTTGGTGGAATGGAAGAGCTGATGAGGAATGTATTTTCAAAAGGCTAGATAGATTTCTAATAAATCAGTCATTCCTGGGTGCTTTTAGCAGTGTACAAATGGATCATCTGAACATGACTGGGTCAGATCATGCCCCTCTGCTGTTGAATCATAGGGATCAATCTAACATGATCAGAAGACCTTTTAGGTTTCTAAAATTCTTCATGGAGGCAGATGATTTCAAAGATATGGTTAAAGGTGCTTGGGAGTCTATATATGAGGAGAATGTTTTCATTAAGATAAAGCTCAAAATGAAAAAGACCAAGATTAATCTGGATGCCTGGAGCAAAGAAAAGTTTGGGGATATTTTCCAACAATTGGCCATCAGGGAAGATATTGTCAGAGTTAAAGAAGAACTATTTGAAGAATTCCCCGTTGTTGATAACATAGTTGTTTTACAAAAGGCACAGACTGAGTTGATTCAATACTTGAAGTTTGAAGAGGAAGATTGGAGACAAAAAGCTGGGATTCAATGGTTCACAGAAAGAGATAGGAAAGAGACCGGCTATTCCCCAAATGAAGAAGAGTAATGGACAATGGGCAGAAGGTAGTGAGCAAGTTGGTGATAAAGCAATTGCTTTCTTTTAAGACAATTACACTAGAATTACTCTCCCTCGAGAACTCACCCTTCTAAAGTTTATCCTAAAGATGGTAACAGATGAATACAACAGGTAGCCAAAATTCCATTGTACAAATGAGAAAATAAAAAAAAGTGGTTTTTGAGCTCAATGGAGACAGTGATAATTTTGTTTTGTAAAAAAGTATTAATTTCCTTTTTACAAAATTCCATCATTTCTTGACTCATTTGAATAGGCCTTTCTTTAGTAGTAATGGTCTGTTCATTGAATCCTTCAATGTATGGGAGTTCAACAATATGTCTTTTTCTTTCCCAAAAAGCATTCGAAAAATCCGAGCATATTTCTTGTTCAAATTGTTTTTGAAGATTGGCTATTTTAGTAACCATTCCCGGGTTTTTTTTAAAAATCTGCTCGATTTTCTTTACTCTAATTTCATCCTTTAGAAAGGTGATATATTGAGAAAGTTTGTTAATACGGAAAACCCTATTTTTTTTGATAAAATCACTTTCATCTTGTGAAAGGGTTTTGACAAAAGGAAAATGTAATTCTTTTCCTAGAATAGAGGTTTTAATACCGTTTAAATCAGTAAAATAAGATTTTATCTGGGAGATAAAAGGAATTCCAAGAATGATATCTTCAGTAATAACGAAGTCATTTGTTAAACAAATTCCATTATTGCAAATATGAGCCTTTGAAAGCTTATAATTAATTTTTAAAAGTTCTCCCGTAGCGGAGTACAGTTTTGAAGTACTTTTTTGCAAGTATTGAGTGGGAATAATACCTTTTACTTTGTGAGGTGCATTGTTCTAGATACTCCATTCATCCTGATGCAGCAAAGGTGTATAGAGACTTGAGATAGCTGTACTGGTTAGAGTGGTAAGAAGCGAGATATAGCAAAGTTTGGATCTCGGTGCTTAAACTATCAGCAGGTTAAGTTTGAGCACATGAGACAGAGTGGCTGGATGCAGATACTTCCCGTTCTTGAGTGGAAGTGGGAAGGGATTACTATAGACTTCATTGTTGGTTTGCCTCGTACTTCTTGGAGGTTTGATTCCATATGGGTGATTGTTGATAGGCTGACTAATTCAGCGCATTTCTTGCCTATTCAGACTTCTTTCGGTGCAGACAGGTTAGCTCAGATCTACCTTCGTGAAATTGTTCAGTTGCATGAGGTCCCAACTTCTATTATTTTAGACCGCAACACTCAATTCACATCTCAGTTCTGGAGGGTTATTCAACGAGATTTGGGTACAGAGGTTCATCTTAGTACTGCTTTCCACCCTCAGACAAATGGCCAGTCCGAGAGGACCATTCGGGTCCTGGAGGACATGCTTCGGGCCTGTGTTCTTGACTTTAGAGGTTTTTGGGATCAATTTGTGCCTTTAGACGAGTTTGCATATAATAATAGCTTCCATTCGAGCATTGGCATGGCACCTTTCGAGGCATTGTATGGTAGGTGTTGCATATCACCAGTTGGTTGGTTTGATGGGTTGGAGTCTAGGCTAGAGAGTGCAGATTTACTTCGGAATTCGTTAGACTAAGTTAGATTGATCCAGGATAGACTTCAAGCAGCTCAGAGTAGGCAGAAGTGCTATGCTGATTGTAGACTTTGTGCCTTGGAGTTTAGTGTTGGTGATTTGGTATTCCTCCGTGTGTCGCCCATGAAGGGCGTGATTAGATTTGGTCGGCGGGGCAAGCTTAGCCCCAGGTACATTAGGCCATTTGAGATTCTCCAGAGGGTTGGTAGTGTTGCCTATTAGTTAGCCTTGCCTCCGATGTTTTCAGCTATACATCCTGTATTTCATGTTTTGATGTTGCACCAGTATGTTCCAGACGAGTCTCATGTGTTGCATTGGGATTTAGTTCAATTGGATGAAAGTTTGTTGAGGAGCCGGTTGCTATACTATCCAGAGATGTTAGGAGGTTGAGATCTAGGAAGATTCTGGTTGTGAAAGTTAAGTGGACGCATTGTCTGGTCGAGGAGGCTACCTGGGAGACCAAGAGATATATGCGGGCTCAGTATCCGCAACTGTTTGAGCCTTCAAGTACTTTCTTGTCCTTAACTTTCGAGGACGAAAGTCCTTTTTAGTAGTGGATGATGTAATGACCCTTTCGGTAATTTTTTCGCATTTGTGCCTTCTTTGTACTGTTAGAGCCTTGCTGTAGTGGCCCCAAGTCATTTATGATTTGCTGGGACCGATAGTTCGGTGCCCTGGCCATTCATTTGTTCTTTGTGGCAAATTCCCTATTTTATAGCTGAGCTGTAGGAGCTGAGTATCATAATCGTGCAATAGTGATTTGCAATCGTATGACCTCAACTGATCTTATGGGCAGGTCGATCCTGATTCGAGGTGTTGTATGACCTTAGCCTTCATTCCATATCAAAGGCTTGCGAGCCTAAATTTGAGAATTTTATAACATCGTGTGTATTCAAAAATATTTGATTTAAAATTAGAATTTGGTAAAAAGTTTTATTTTTCTAAAAATATTTTAAATATTCATGGAAATATAATACTTCTGTTATGATATATTTGTGTGGGTATTTATTTTATAAGAGTTTTATAAGTTATTAATATTTTAACGGAGATAGTAAACTTAGTTATGTTTAAAATTATTGTTTTAACATAGTAGGTTTTATTTGAAATAATTTTCTATTTATTATGATATATACAAAAAGTTATATGTATTTTATCACGAATCTATGCAATACCCGAATACTTACATAACGGGATAAACCTTTTTTTTATTGTATTGCCACCTCCACTCCACGTGGAGGTGGAGGGAGTGGCCAGCAAAAGTAATGTTAAGTGGTGGCATCACTTGAAAATTTGTCATTCAATTAATTTATAACTTGTCACCTATAATTATTACTTTTTAATTATAGCTATTTAATGAAAAATGAGACCAATTCGTTTCATTGTTTTAGTTACTATACATGTGATGATATATAGATAGGTACTCCGCCTTGTTCTTTCATTCTTGTATTCCAAGTCAAGCCAATATTATTCCATCAATTTTGCTGTTAATCAACGCTAAAGAAATGTTCTTGTGGGAAAATTATTTTAATGTTGTGTTTGATTTTTGAAAGAAAATTGATTATCTACGTCAAGTTATTCAAGCCCAAATTCGAGTTTGATTTTGTTTTGGAGCTTCTCGAAGTGGTTCAAGCTTGGACATCATCTTCCTAGAAGCTTATCATCGGACGATAGATAGGTTATGGTTTAAAATATTTAGACTTCACATATATAGAATAAAATTATACTAATAGGCATCCTTGGGTTGGGTTTACTAATTGGTACCACAAATCTTGACCGTTTTATTCATGTACGATTCCTTTTCCTCCCCCAATGATTATAGTATTCGCGATAGATGATATTATCACCCTTGTGGTCCTGTGAGGCCTTATATTGACTTTATAAAATAGATGGTGGAAAATTGGGAATGTTCGCGAGTCTCGGATATCGTATTTATTATTATAGAGTTGGCTATTTGTGTTGTCGAACAATTGGAGCCTGTGCAGGGCCGATAGGTTAATTGTAGGCCGTGGGCCACTGTTGTGATTCTGTACACCATTTATTATGCATATAGAGGGTTTATGCATAATTTTACAACGGTTTTGGCTTTGGCCCTTCTATTGAAGGATCTCTAAAACCTGCATGGCCTGTGGGGCCCATTTTTGGTAAAAATAATGATTGCAAAGAGGTTTGACACCATTTTAATAGATCTTCTTGGGGTAAGAGAAAATAAAAAGGATGTTTTATCACTATTTCTACTAATACTAGGCTCGGCGGGGCCGAGGTCTAGACTTGTTTTACTACAGCTTTCATGATAATACTAGGCTCGGCGGGACCATGTGCTAGAACCATTTGATTTATTAATTTAGACCCAGATACCCTCCGGACAGCTTTACTTGGGGATTTTCAAGATTGCGAGGCATCTAGTATGTTGGTCGGGGGCCTCCATGAACTTCTCCATTCCGGACCAGGGTCTACATGCTGAGAGTGCCGAAGGGAGGGTATACGGTGTAGTAGAGGTATACAGGTGTGACCTTCATGGATCCTGTCTTCTGGGCCTTATAGGACGTCAGAAGTGGGTAACATACATTACTATTATCACACCTAGTTCATCATATTATCATATTGTTTGAGGTTCCACCCTTGTTTTCTGTTTGCTAGTGTACCCTCTGGTAGTATCAGATGCCAGAGAGTTTGTCCTTACTTGCTTGTGTTCCTCAGGTGTATGGGCGCCCGTGGGACTGTAGGTAGTCTTATTGTTATTAACTTGTAATATTGCCCCTATTATGGTGACTCGATGTTGGACTTGATAAGGTTGTACTTTGGCTTCCAGTTGGTATATCTTGATTGAGATTAGTATGCTTATTTGGATGATAGTATTTTGTATCTGAGCATGACTTTCATGATTCGCCTGCTCCTTCTCTTTTCATTGAGGTTACTGGTATACTTCCTACTTTTTAGACCCTTCTTTATATATTTGTTATTGCAAGGATCTCGGATACATATTTCTTTCTTTTTCGTGTGATTGATATTCTAGTAGCTAGCCATGTGTGTTATCTTGTTTGTATTCCTTCCGTGCTAATTTCAGTGTCCTCCTTCATTGTTTCAGTGACTACTTATTTTCTATTCTGCTTATTACTGCTCTTTTATCTTATATGTGCCCAGTCAGCCTATGATACCTACTGGGTACCAGTTTCTTTGCAATTGGTGCTCATACTACACTCTGTATCTTCTGGTGCAGATCCTAGTGTGGGCCATTACCGCTAGATTGTTGTGATTCATGCTTGGAGATCTTTTGGGGACTACTTCAGACTGAGAGTGAGCTCTTGGCGTCCGGAGCTTAGCTTTAGTTTATCTTTTTCTTTATGTACTCTATTACCATTCATAGACATCTGTATATATTATTATGGATCATTTATACTCCTGATATGTAGTTCTGGATCTATACTATGATACCAGGTTTTGGGGTTTGTTTTAGTTTCCGCATATGTATATGTATTCCTGTTATCCATCTTTTCATTTTGTTCCTTTGCTTCTGCTTGATTATATCATTTCTTCTGCTTAAATGTTAGCTAGTAGCCAATTACTAATCGTTTTGGGTTATGGGGAATGGTTCGCCTACTGGGGGGTTGTAGGTGCCATCATGATCGACAAATCGGGTCGTGACAGTTGTGGAATAGAAATCACTTTGTAGAGTGTTTGCTTTCTTTAATTTATTTGTTGTTTGTGTTGTGATTGAGCATGCTAGTTCATGAGTGAAGCTAGTTACGCTGATAGTGTAAACGGGGGCTTCAAAGATACAGAGGTTACTGAGCCTGTTGTGCAAGGGGGCATAAGTGCAATCCACCTACCACCCATGGTGGGAAATGCAGTTTTTCATGTAACGAGCACCATGCTCCATTTGATCTAGATGAAATGGATCTTTGGAGGAGCAGCGCATGAAGATGCCAAATGGCATATTATGAATTTTGTGGAGATATGTCAACCGTTCATATTCCAAAATATCTCACAAGAATCCATCTGATTATGCCTATTCCCCTCCTCTCTAATAAGGGAAGCCACGACATGGTTGGAAGAGTTTCCGGATGGATCGATCACTTCTTGGGCCGAGTTGGTTGAAGCCTTCACAAGTATATTCTTCCCTCCCTCATGCATGATGCAATTGAGGGATGAAATAACCAACTTCCACCAACTCCATGAAGAACCCTTGCACGAGGCTTGGTTGAGATTCAAAAAGAAGATTTTGTTGTGTCCTAACCATGGTTTGCCGGACACTGTCTTGTTAGAAAGCTTCTATCGATAGTTGAACTCTATGAATAAGTCAGTAGCTAACAATCTTGGAGTTGGTACCTTCATGGACATACAATTACCTATTGCCTCGGCCTTTCTAGAGAGGATGACTAAGACCAACCAAGCTTGACACACAAGGAGGCGGATGTCCCTTCCTTTGTTACACGCTCATCTATCTTAACAAATGAGATGAGAAAGAAAGATGAAGAGAGGGAAGAGACCATGGCTAAAATGTTGACTCAAATTAACCTGATGACCAAGCATGTGATGGGAACTGGAGGTTCAAAGGCTGTAAATGATGTGAGCACACCAGAGATAAGAGTGAGTGATGATGAGCTTATGATTGTGGTATATGGTAAGATTTGCTTTGTGTCGGTGGGTTCTCGTCCTTGGTATACTCGCCGAAGGGAAGAGAATCAAGGTTGGATCAGAGATAAGGAAAAAGATGGCAGTTGGAGAGACCGAGACAAGAATGGTGATCGATACAATCACCAGAGCTCAAATTCCTATGTGCCTCCAAACAAAGCAGACTCTCTCTACCAACCAGCCACAAGCAACCCCGGTCATTCTAAGGTAGAGTGCATGTTGTCCTTGGTTGTCACGCCCCGAGGTTACCCCCTAAACGTAACATGGGACTCGGGACCACAAGGATCCCAAGCTAACCCTTGGTCATAGCTTTCTCAAGCATAACAAAAGATAAGCGGAAGCGTAATACAGAAATCCAATAAGGAAACATCAATAAGGATCTAAGAGCCACATAACATACAATATCCAAAAAGGGAACTCGAATACAAACTATGTCTGAAAGCCTCTAGTTATAACATAAAGAGTTGCTAGGACAAGACCCTAGATAACTTGGAGTATAGAAGTAAAGCTATCATAAGGAAAAGCATAACTAGTCCTTGAACCATGAGGACTCACCACAGCTGACTAAGAGGTGGCTTGAGACTCTGGCCACGAAGCTGACAAGGGGTACCTAAATCTGCATTATCAAAGCATGCAGCGCAATATGCGTTAGTACTATGGAATGTACTAAGTATATGAGCAATGCATGAAGGAAGGCTTAGGTTCCAAAATATAGATTTATACATAACTTCATAACTTGAAAATGAACATGTGGGAGTTTCTCTTAACCGATACTAAACCATGCTGAGCTACATGGAGTTCAGTGTCTTGCACCCACACTGAAAGAGTTGTCCTAACCGGCCATGGTTAGAACCATTTCGTACCAGGATCCTGTCATAATAAGCCTCAACAAGGGCAACCTACGGTGGCAACATAGTTTTGGACTTGGGTTATCTGAACCCTCATCTCTCAGTGCTAAATACTACTCCCAAAACATAATAATAACATAATCTCATATACATGCGACATATCTAATGCCGACTTGTTCATACCCCGGACCGTCATACTACTCATGAGTTTTAGTTTAGAAAATGGCTCATGAGTAGTGATGGAACATGGGGTGTCTTTCCTTGCATCATATTTCATATCATGGAAAAACTTGCATACTTCATGACTTGTAAAATTTTGCATATCTCTAGTTCAATTTTCATAAAACATATATTTTCATAGAATCATAAGAACTAGGCATGCAACTTCATAATTACATAATGGCCATGATATCTAATCATGCCTACATTCTCTTGAAAACATGCAAATTCATGAGTTTATGCTAGAAATCAACTTTCATGCTTGGTCTTTCAAAATCAATGAAAGAATCGTCATCAAATCATGAGTAATCAATAAGAAACCATGAATTTAAATATAGAAACTGATTTTATAAACTTTCCCCAATTTTGGTTCAAAACTCTAGTTTCATAACTTCATAATTCAAATTAATGAGTTGGGGATTTTGGGCACAATGGTGGAAGAAACCCATTGCTAAAGGCCCACATACCTTGGTGGAAGATTACCCACTTGATTGGAAAAGAATTAGGAGACTTGACTTGGAGCTTGAACTTGAGCTTGAGAGGAAGAACTTTCTTCTTTGAGTGAGGAATGAGGAGTTTAGGATAGACTTAGAATAATATGGGTGAAAACCCTTCTAAAAGTAGTCAAAACGACTTCACTTAATACATAATAGGGTGGGAAATAACCAAAATGCCCCTGAGAAAATAACTTGAGAAAAGCTGGAAATTTGTTGACTTTCAGTGACCACGACTCAGTCCACGAGTTGTGGTTTGGATGACGAGTCATGTACGGCAGTTGTAGAACTCAGGCTAAGAAGTTAGTCTACAGAATACTTTCCATGAGTCAACAGGACGACTCATGGAAGCTTCCACGAGCCGTAGGGTTGAGTCGTGGAAGTCAGGGAAAATGATTGGCCTCTGATGGAGTTCCACGAGTCAACAACATGACTCGTAGAAAGTTCCACGAGTCATGGAAGTGACTCGTGGAAGTCAGTACTGAATCTTGTCCGCAGGACTGGGATCACGAGTCCCTTCCACGACTCGTGGGGCCTTTCACGACTCATGGACCTGACTCGTGGTCCCTGAAACTTAGATTTTTCTAAAGTTTTTAACTTAGATAGCGGGGTACGTGTACGGGGTGATACAATATCCCCCTCTTGGGATCATTCATCCTTGAATGAAGGCTAGAAAAGGGAAAGTGAGAAGAAAATAGCCCAACCAAACATCAAAACATAGAGATCAAGGGGTAATCATAAAACCATAACTTTTCAACCTGAAAACATGATAAACTAACTTCGTAAAACATGGATGCATGCTAAAATCATGAAAGGAACTGACGGAGAAGAATCAGAGGGACATATTAAGGAGGAAACTAGTACCTCAAGCTGGAACTGAATCGGAAGGAAAGAGATGAGGATATTTGGCCTTCATGGCCTCCTCCGCTTCCCAAGTAGCACCCTCAACAAGCTGATTCCTCCAAGGGACTTTTACCGAAGTGGCTTCGTTGTTTTGCAACCTCCGAACCTGACGATCAAGGATCTCCGCAGGAACGTCCTCATAGGTGAGACTATCCTTCACGCCTACATCTTCCAAAGGAACAATCAAGCTCGGATCACCAACACACTTCTTCAACAAGAAATCATGGAAAACTTGATGAACCGCTTCCAACTCCGTTGGCAACTCCAACTCATAAGCAACAGTACCAACTCTCCTTGAAATCCGATAAGGACCTACAAAACGGGGACTAAGTTTTCCTTTCTTGCCAAACCTCATTACACCCTTCATGGGTGACACCTTAAGGAAAACCCAATAATCAACTTCAAATTCTAACTCCCTCCTCTTCACATCCGCATAAGAATTCTGTCGACTCTGAGCGGTCTTCAACCTTCCCCAAATAAGATGAACCTTCTCCATAGTTTCATGCATATAATCTGGACCAATCAAGGCTGCCTCACCAACCTCGAACCAACCAATAGGAGATCTACACCTCTGGCCATAAAGTGCCTCATATGGAGCCATCTGGATACTAGAGTGGGAACTATTGTTGTAGGCAAACTCGATAAGAGGTAAGTGATCATCCCAATTTCCCTTGAAGTTAATAACACAAGCCCTCAACATATCCTCCAAAGTCTGAATAGTGTGCTCGGCCTGGACATCTGTCTGAGGGTGAAAAGTTGTGCTAAGCTTTACCTTAGTACCTAGACTTTTCTAAAATGATCTACAAAATTGAGATGTAAGCTGAGGACGTCTATCCGAAATGATAGACAAAGGAACACCATGCAATCGGACTATCTTCCGAATGTAGAGTCTGGCATAATCATCTGCGGTATCCCTAGTCTTAACAGCCAAGAAATGGGATGACTTGGTCATCCGGTCGACAATCACCCAAATGGAGTCGTGTTGCCTTCGAGTATGAGGCAAACCCGCAATAAAGTCCATATTGATTGCTTCCCATTTCCAAGTGGGAAGGTCAATATCCTGGAGCATACCACCAGGTCTTTGATGTTCCACCTTTACTTGTTGACAGTTGGGACACTTAGCCACAAACCCGGCTATGTCCTTTTTCATACCATTCCACTAAAAGACTTCCCGTAGATCACGGTACATCTTGGTGGCACCCGGATGAATAGAGTATCTAGAACTGTGAGCCTCGGACAAAATCTGCTGTCTCAACCCATCAACACCTGGCACACACAAGCGACCCTGATAATGAAGCACACCATATTTCTCTTGGGAGAAAACCTCAACCCTTTGCTGACGAACTGCACCCTTAAGATGAAGTAGAACGGGATCTAGGTCTTTCTTGGCTTTTACCTCAACCACTAAGGATGATTCAGCACCATTAGTCACAATCACACCACCCTCAGTTGAGTCCATAAGGTGAACTCCCAACCGAGCGAGTCTATAAACTTCTTTAACCAACTCCTTCTTCCCATCTTCAATGGAAGTTACACTTCCCATGGACAATCTACTCAAAGCATCCGCCACAACGTTGTCCTTACCAGGGTGGTAAAGCAAACTCATATCATAATCTTTAAGGTGTTCAAGCCATATCCTTTGTCGCAAATTCAATTCGTTCTGAGTGAATACATATTGAAGACTCTTATGATTGGTGAAAATATCCACATGCACACCATACAAGTAGTGTCTCCAAATTTTCAAAGCAAAAACCACGACCGCTAGCTCAAGATCATGAGTGGGATAGTTCTTATCATGAGTCTTAAGCTGTCTAGAAGCATAAGCAATCACCTTACCACGCTGCATCAAAACACAACCCAAACTAATCCGAGAAGCATCACAATCACAACAAAATCATCTAAGCCCTCGGGTAGAGCTAACACTGGGGCTGTAGTCAATCGGGTCTTCAATTCCTAAAAACTTTTCTCACAAGAGTCGGACCACTAAAACTTATCCTTTTTGTGAGTCAATTGGGTCAATGGGAAAGCAAGGGAAAAAAACCCTTCCACAAACCTCCTATAGTAACCAGCCAAACCCAAGAAACTTCTAATATCATTCGGAGAAGTGGGTCTAGGCCAGTTCTTAACTTCTTCAATCTTTTGAGAATTAACCCGAATACCATCACTAGTCACAATATGACCAAGAAAAGCAATAGACTGTATCCAAAACTCACACTTGCTAAACTTAGCAAACAACTGTCTATCCTTGAGAGTTTGCAACACAACTCTCAAGTGATCCGCATGCTCCTCCTCACTCCACGAGTAGATGAGGATATCATCAATGAAAACAATCACAAACATATCCAAATACTGTTTGAACACACGATTCTTCAAATCCATAAAAGCTGCAGGAGCATTTGTTAGACCAAAAGACATAACAACAAATTCATAATGACCATACCGAGTTCTTAAGGCTGTCTTTGGGATGTCACATTCTCAAACCCGAAGCTGATGATAACCAGATCTAAGGTCGATTTTGGAGAAGAAACTAGCACCCTGAAGCTGATCAAACAAGTCATCAATCCTCGGAATGGGATACTTATTTTTAATTGTGACCTTGTTCAACTGATGGTAATCAATACACATTCTAAGAGATCCATCTTTCTTTCGAACAAACAAAACTGGGGCACCCCAAGGTGAAATACTAGGCCTGATGAAACCCTAATCAAGCAAGTCTTTCAGCTGATCTTTCAACTCCTTGAGTTCTGCGGGGGTCATTCTATAGGGAGGAATAGAGATAGGATTCGTATCTGGAAGAAGATCTATCCCAAAGTCAATTTCCCTCTCGGGAGGGACTCCGGGCAAATCATCGGGGAACACTTCTAGGAATTCATTTACAACAGGAATAGACTAAATAGTCGGGGTCTCGGACTCAGTGTCCATAACCCGAACTATATGATAGACATAACCCTTAGAAATCATCTTTCTAGCCTTAAGATAAGATATGAAACAACCCTTCGAAGAAGAGGGACTACCTTGCCATTCTAGGACAGGTTCATTAGGAAACTTGAAACTAACCACACGAGTGCGGCAATCAACTGAGGCATAACATGCATACAACCAATCCATACCAAGAATGACATCAAAATACGTCATCTCCAACTCTACTAAATTCGCCGAAGTGACTCTATGAAGGACTGAGATAGGCCAATTTTGATAGACTCTTTCGGCTAGGACTGACTCACCAATAGGGGTAGAAATATGAAAGGGTTCTAAAAGTAATTTAGGACGAATCTCGAACTTACAAGCCACATAAGGGGTTACAAAAGATAAGGATGCACCGGGGTGTAACAAGGCATACATATCAAATGAGAAAACTTTCAACATACCGCTAACCACATCTGGAGAACTCTCCTGATCCTGGCGGGAGGACATAGCATAAAGACAGTTATGGCACTGACCACCAGAACTAGAAGGTGCGCCCTGCGGGGTTGGTCTACCACCTGAAGCTGCTGGAGAGGACTGAGTCCTACCACCTCCCTGCCCCTTCTTAGCTGAAGGGCAATCTCTAAGAAAGTGCCTAGTCTGTCCACAACCATAGCATGCACCTGAGCCCAAACGATACTCTCCCGGGTGATTCTTCCCACACTTGGTGCAAACGGGGAAAGAAGACCCCTTAGAAATACTTCCTTGAGACTGGGAATAAGAACCAAACCCTCTACCACTCTGATCACGATAAGGCTTCTGAGCCTAGGTAGCAGCACTAGCATAAGAGTGAACAAGACCTAATGACTTCTTTTGGAAGGAAGAGCGATGTCCACCTCTGGACCTATGATGACCAAAACCCGATCCCTCAGATCTAACTCTCTTGTTCTCCCTTGCCATCTCCCTAAGCTTGTCACCCTCAATCTGAAGGGCATGAGTTATGATACGAGAGATGTTCATGTCACTCAACAACAAAGCAGACCTACACTCCTTCTTCATCATATCGAAAACACCATAGATTAATTTTCTCGTTTGATCATGCGGGTCTGCTACCATGGTGGGAGCATATCTAGACAACTGAGTGAAATTCAAACTATACTCTTGCACCGACATTGAACCTTGTCTCAAGTTCACAAATTCTTCCACCTTCGCTTGCCTCAACTCACGGGGAAAGAACCTATCAAGAAAGGCTCTCTTAAAATACTTCCAAGTCATGGGGATCGCATCCCTCACCCTAGCCTCCTTCCATTGCGTAAACCAAATATGAGCCATATTCTTGAGTTGATAGGATGCAAGATCCACACAATCAACACCCGCTACTTGCATAACCTCAAAGATCTTCTTCACTTCATCAACAAAGTTAAGTGGATCCTCTCTCACTTTCGCACCCCAAAACTCCAGTGGGTTCGTACGGATGAAATCACGAACTCAGGCCGCTACCCTACCTTGAGGATGAGCAGGGGAAGGAGCCTGTTGATTTGCCAAAGTCTGAGCCAATAGGTGAATAGCATTCCTAAACTCATCATTCGTTACATCGGGAATCGGAACTTGAGAAGCAGCATTTCAAGCGGCTCGGGGAGGCATAGCACGTCGAGGAGGCATAATCTGAAATACATAAGATAAGGATTAGAGTATTATTAGGCTTAAGCTCTATCGCATGATGTGATCATGAAAGAAGTGAAGTTTTTCTAAGACACCTCATAGTTTTCTTTTCATATGTATGGCGCGCTTCACACACATGAAAAAGACCCTACTCGATGCAGCTTTTAGACATCCTAGGACTCTTGAACCTGAGGCTCTGATACCAAGTTTGTCATGCCCCGAGGTTACCCCCTAGACATAACACGGGACTTGGGACCACAAGGATCCCAAGCTAACCCTTGGTTATAGCATTCTCAAGCATAATAAAAGATAAGCGGAAGCATAATACGGAAATTCAATAAGGAAACATCAATAAAGGTCTAAGAGCCACATAACATACAATATCCAAAAAGGGAACTCGAATACAAACTATGTCTGAAAGCCTCTAGTCATAACATAAAGAGTTGATAGGACAAGACCCTAGCTAACTCAGAGTATAGAAGTAAAGCTATCATAAGGAAAAGCATAACTAGTCCTCGAACCATGAGAACTCACCACAGCTGACTAAGGAGGTGGCCTGAGACTCTAGCCACGAAGCTGAGAAGGGGTACCTGAATCTGCATCATCAAAGGATGCAGCGCAATATGCGTTAGTACTATGGAATGTACTAAGTATGTGAGCAATGCATGAGTTATGACAGAATCAGTTTAAAACATACTTGAAATGAACTTATTACATAAAAAAGGACCATAAATAAATGACAAGGTACAAACATAAGACATGAAGGAAGGCTTAGGTTCCAAAATATAGATTTATACGTAACTTCATAACTTGAAAATGAACATGTTGGAGTTTCTCTTAACCGACACTAAACCATGCTGAGCTACATGGAGTTCAGTGTCTTGCACCCACACTGAAAGAGTTGTCCTAACCGGCCAAGGTTAGAACCATTTCGTACCAGGATCCTGTCATAATAAGCCTCAACACGGGCAACCTACGGTGGCAACGTAGTTTTGGACTTGGGTTATCTGAACCCTCATCTCTCGGTGCTAAATACTACTCCTAAAACATAATAATAACATAAGCTCATATACATGCGACACATCTAATGCCAACTTGTTCATACCCCGAATCGTCATACTACTCATGAGTTTTAGTTTAGAAAATGGCTCATGAGTAGTGATGGAACATGGGGTGTCTTTCCTTGCATCATATTTCATATCATGGAAAAACTTGCATACTTCATGACTTGTAAAATTTTACATAGCTCTAGTTCAATTTTCATAAAACATATATTTTCATAGAATCATAAGAACTAGGCATGCAACTTCATAATTACATAATGGCCATGATATCTAATCATGCCTACGTTCTCTTGAAAACATGCAAATTCATGGGTTTATGCTAGAAATCAATTTTCATGCTTGGGATTTCAAAATCAATGAAAGAATCGTAATCAAATCATGAGTAATCAATAAGAAACCATGAATTTAAATATAGAAACTGATTTTATAAACTTTCCCCAATTTTAGTTCAAAACCCTAGTTTCATAACTTCATAATTCAAATTAATGAGTTGGGGATTTTGGGCACAATGGTGGAAGAAACCCATTGCTAAAGGCCCACATACCTTGGTGGAAGATTAAACACTTGATTGGAAAAGAATTAGGAGACTTGACTTGGAGCTTGAACTTGAGCTTGAGAGGAAGAACTTTCTTCTTTGAGTGAGGAATGAGGAGTTTAGGATAGACTTAGCATAATATGGGTGAAAACCCTTCTAAAAGTAGTCAAAACGACTTCACTTAATACATAATAGGGTGGAAAATGACCAAAATGCCCCTGAGAAAATAACTTGAGAAAAGCTGGAAATTTGTTGACTTTCAGTGACCACGACTCAGTCCATGAGTCGTGGTTTGGATGACGAGTCATGCACGACAGTCGTAGAACTCAGGCTAAGAAGTTAGTCTGCAGAAGACTTTCCATGAGTCACCAGGACGACTCATGGAAGCTTCCACGAGCCGTAGGGTTGAGTCATGGAAGTCATGAAAATGATTGGCCTCTGATGGAGTTCCACGAGTCAACAACATGACTCATAGAAAGTTCCACGAGTCATGGAAGTGACTCGTGGAAGTCAGTACTGAAGCTGGTCCGCAGGACTGGGATCACGAGTCCCTTCCACGACTCGTGGGACCTTCCATGACTCATGGACCTGACTCATGGTCCCTAAAACTTGGATTTTTCTAAATGTTTTAACTTAGATAGCGGGGTACATGTACGGGGTGATACATTGGTCCTCAAGAAGGTGGATACAACAAATACCGGAGTGAGTGAGCTAAAGAGTGAAGTTTCAACACTTCATCAAACTGTGAGCTCTCACTCAGCCTCAATCAAGCATCTTGAGGCTCAGATGAAGAATATTTCTACCCAAATGAACCCAAGGATGAAGGGGACGCTTCCAAGTGACACCATTACCAATCCTAATAATGACTAAGATTGAGGTACTATAGTCGAGCCGCGACGTAAAATCAAGCGCTTCTTGGGAGGCAACCCAAGTCTCTTTACTTTGCTTTTGGTTATCTTTTGTTGTTTTTGGTTGTTTTAGGAATCCATGGAGGATAAAAAAGAGAAAGTGTAAAACAGAGAAAAAAAGGGATGTGCGAAGGACCATGCAGTTCGCACAAGCCATTGTGCGGGTCGCATGGCCTAACACATGCCAAATCAGAAGCCTGGGAAGAAAAATGGAAATTGGAGGTAATGTGCGCTGAGCTGTGCGGTATGCACGAGCCCAAGTGCGTTTCGCACCTCCATCGCATGACGAAGTAGAAGCATGGGTCAAATTCAGTATATAAAAATGTGAGGTGTGAAACGACATGCGGTCATACAAGGGCTTGTGTGAACCGTACATCGCGGTGCACCGTAGGTAAATTTCAATTTTTAGTTGACCTAATCTGTTGACTGACCCGACCCGGAGATCAACCCGACCAATTTTCTTCTTTTTTTTCACTTTAAATACGCCACCCTTCTCCTATTCTTCCACATCCTCTCCTAAAACTTCTCAAATTCTCTCCCAAAACCTCTCACAAATCCCTCAAACGTCCCCAAAATCCTCTCCTCCTCTCACCTAAACTTCTCCACTGCTTTACCATCCCTCTCCATCGATTGGTTCTCCGGGCAAAATTTTGGTCACCATTGTTGCTCTCAAAAAGCTCCAATTTTTGCTTCTTTCTGCCTAACCTTCACTTGTGGTAAGTTCCCTGATGTGAGGTCAAAAATACATATATTTAATCATTATTTACCTCATATTTAGTCTTTCAATTATTGTTTTTGACCATTAATTTTATGAATTATTCTTATGTTGGGTATTTTTATTTGTAGGTTTAAAATTGTGAGATGTTGAAGAAATTTGGAGAAGAAACGAATTAAAAACAAGAAATCATATAAGAAAATCAAGCAGATAGCTTAATGGATTAAAGTGAATATTATAATATATACATATATAGATGCAAAGTGACTGAATGCAATTGAATTGCAATTCAACTTGGGACACGTGTTCCTTTTTGAAGACCTCTGTCTATTCATTAAGGTGGCGCAGCAAAAAGGGAACAGCAACGCGATCGAGCATCCCAAGTTAATTGGGTTTTGATTTCCCAATTTATTTTGGACTCAGTTATTTTATTTGAGGTTTTTTCCTACACCTATAAATATCCCATAAAAATAATTTTTCCAGAAACTTTTGACCTACAAAGAGCTAGGAGCCGCAGTGGAGGCCGGAGAATATTGGTTTCATCTTTTCTTCTTCTTTATTATTTATTTTACATTTTTCTTTGGATAATTTGTTGTAATTTCTCCATGTCTATGTGGAGTTAAACTTCTCGTTCTAGGATTATGGTAGATTCATAATTGTTGTAGTAGACTCTTGATTCGATTTGTGAAGATTATCATATTAGTTTTTCTTATATTCTTGTGCATATTATTTTAATGCTTAGCTACCATTAAAATAAATCTATAATCTCTTTGTGAAATCAGAAGAAGAATCATTGGGATACAACGAAGAATATAGGGAGCAAAGCCTCTCTTTTGTAACGTTAAGGGTAAGTTCGCTACTAGGATAGGAATATACCTAGAACGCCTTGTTTGGTTTATACGGAAAGATATATAAATGTGTTCGGAATAAGATGTCACATCTCCACTCAATGATGTAGTTGTGATGCTATTCTGGATAGGCAATTAGAGGTTCTGAAGACTATAGTTGTAAAATCAACCCCGAAATCAGCAACTAGATAAACAAACCAGTCAATGAAATTGCTTACTTAACATGATTGTTAGCGAATCCATGATCGTAGATCGATTTCATCATATTGATTACGTAAAAATCTGCTCTTTGTTTGGTTAATGGTTCATTAGTTAACTTCTTCTTTAGTTAATAAATATTTCTTTGAGATTTACCGCTTGAATAAATAATTAGAACTAGTTTAATTTAGTAAAATAGTTAATCGAAAAGTCCCTGTGGGTACG
Organism: Jaltomata sinuosa; assembly: GCA_003996215.1. Lineage (NCBI taxonomy): Eukaryota > Viridiplantae > Streptophyta > Magnoliopsida > Solanales > Solanaceae > Jaltomata > Jaltomata sinuosa. The sequence goes on from QJPP01000206.1 coordinate 557,390, forward strand.
ATCGCGTACACTTGCGTGTGCGTTAGGACACAACAAGTTTTTGGCACCATTAACGGGGACTTAGAAGTTAATTGTTTATCTAGATTAGACTTTTTCAAATTATTTATTTGAGTTGTACATATTATTATTTTACATAGTTATCTTTTTAGTTTCTTTTGCTTTTCCATCACTCTTCTTGATATGTCAGCCTGGGATAGATGGTTGTCGAATGATGATGATTCTTGTTATTTTTGCGAAGGACCCCACCTGGAGAGTATTTGTCAAACTTTTCAGGAGAGCGAGTGGTGTGCACCTACTCAATCTGCGGAATTGGATACTAATCAGTCTGGGAAGAAGGAGAAAGAATTTCAACCATTCAACTATCATTCTTTGATGGAGGGTAACATTGAGAGGGAGTATAAATGTGAGAATATCGTATATAATACAAGTTTTGAGTTGGGACGTGTTGGACCTCATTCTAATCATTTTTCTACATTATGTTGGGATGATGATACAAAAATTGAGTCATCTGAGATGGTAGAAAAGTGTGTAGATGAGGAACAATGCCCTTACATTCTAAAATTTTTGACACTAGAGAAACAAAATGACATTCCTCATTTAAAGGCCAAGAAGTGTAAAATGCGGCATTCTTTGCTTGGTTCCTTCATCTTTATACCACTGCTCCTTGAGTTGAGCAAAAAATTTGATGCAAAGTTAGGGGAGCAATTCATAAGTTCTAAGTGGAAAGAAAAGTGGTGAAGTGATGGCGTCATGTCGCGATGTTAAATCAGGCACGCTTGTTGGGAGGCAACTCAATTTGTAGTGTAGCTTCTTATTTTTTTTAATTTTTTTTATAGTGTTACATTTTTTTTCTTGTTTTCATTTTTGCAGATTAGGGGAAGTCTGAGTACCCGAATTTGAAGCTAAAGAGCATGGTTGGGCATAAGTGTGGGATTGCACAACCCTTAATAAAAATTTGAAGAAACATGCCTCTAGCTAGGTCCTAGAGGGCCTCAAGGAGTATCTCTCATCCTTCTTCTTCATCTTTTTTCTATAAATTGCTTTTGGGACAAAGCATGATTTTAAGTGTGGAGTGGGAATTCTTTCGATATTTATGAGTTTATGGGTGAGTATGCCATAGAATTTTATTTTATTTGAGAAAAAAAATACAAAAAAAAGGTATAAAGAAAAAAAATACAAAAAGATTTTTATTTTTTTTATTTTAGTTTTTAAGCGGCATATTTCGATTCTTTTTTGAGGGGGGTCTCTTTGAACCAGGTAATTTATTATTTTATTAGAGTAATTTTTTTTTACTTTATTTTTTTAATTTTTAGGAGTAGTTTTTTTTTGGAGAAAAAAAGAAAAGACCTTTTGATTTGTTTGATACTAGCAATTTAGGCCTGAATTTGAGTAGTACTTTCCTGTGGTGCTTGACTTTTAATAAATTAGCAAATATTTTGATACCTAGGCTCATAGTAGTGACTCTGTGTATAACTTATTCTTATTTTGTAGTTTGCTATGACCCTGTCTATCTTAGAAGTAGAATTGATCTATCTTGATTGAGACTTGTGCCATGTGTGGTGAGGATTTCCTGTATATTCCATGTTTTGCATCTTAGTCTAGAACTTGCCATGTTATTGAAGCAAAATAATAAGTATTGCTTTGTTTAGAAGATGATAATAGGCTTTCTGTGATTTATCTTGTAAATTTTAGCCTTTTCAGATATTATATCACTAATAGCCCCTTTGAGCCTGTAGCCATTCATTTGGTAGCCTTATTTTTGCCTTAATCCTTTGGTTGAATCTCTAGTTTTTGCACCCTGCTTTCTTGAGCACTGTAGCATAGATTATGATAAAATTATTAAATTTAAAGAAAAGAGATGATTGAGTGTAAATGGTGACCAATGATAGTTACTTGTGATGAAAAAAGACCCTCTTAGAGAGAATGTGACATGAAAAAAAAGAAAAAAATGCCTAAAAAATTATGATTGAAACGTTCTTGATAAGATGAGAATACTAGTGAAAATAATTGAAGAGAGGACTGAAAAAAAAAGGTGATGAAAACAATGGGTGATGAAGTCTAAAAAAATATGCAAAGTGCTTAGGGAAGTGTAAGTCACTATTATATAGATTTCCTACCCGTTCCCTAGCCAACATTATAACCTATTAAAGTCCTATTTGATTCTATTCGAGCATGCTTAATTAGTGGAAATGTACATAATGGGCAAGTCTATGGTTCTTTGTGCATACATGTGAATTCTTTTGTGAGTGTGAGAGTTGATCTTTGATGCGAAATCCTTAAATTATATTTGATTCTTTAAATTGACTGTGTGGACTATTTGTTCATGTGAGGGCACTTGTTTCATGATAGATAGGTGATTTTATTAGTTTTCTTTGATGGAGTAGGTGAACAAACTTTAATTTGATGAGTTAGAGTCCGTCTTTGAGGTTAGGAGGTTAGAAGTTTGTTGATTAATTATATATCTTGCATAATGATCGAGAAGTGTACTTGATGTTTTGAGTTTTTGTATGACCTAATTGTTTGTATCAACCGAAGTGGTGGTATTCCTAGTTTAATTTTTTGAGATGAGCTTTAATGCTTGCTCGAGGACGAGCAAAAGTCTAAGTATGGGGTGGTGATGTGAGTCCAAAAATACATATATTTAATTATTATTTACCTCATATTTAGTCTTTTAATTATTGTTTTTGAGAAATAATTTTATGAATTATTCTTATGTTGGGTATTTTTATTTATAGGTTTAAAATGGTGAGATGTTGAAGAAATTTGTAGAAGAAATGAATTAAAATTGAAAAATCATATAAGAAAATCAAGCAGACAGCTTAATAGATTAAAGTGAATATTATAATATATACATATATAGATGCAAAGTTATTGAATGCAATTAAATTGCAATTCAACTTGGGACACGTGTCCCTTTTGAAGACCTCTGTCTATCCATTAAGGCGGCGCAGCAAAAAGGGAACAACAACGTGATCGAGCATCCCAAATTAATTGGGTTTTGGTTTTTCAATTAATTTTGGACTCAGTTATTTTATTTGAAGTTTTTTTCTACACCTATAAATATCCCATAAAAATAATTTTTCTAGAAACTTTTGACCTACAAAGAGCTAGGAGTAGCCGTGGAGGCCGGAGAATATTGGTTTCATCTTTTCTTATCCTTTATTATTTATTTTACATTTTTCTTTGGATGATTTGTTGTAATTTCTCCATGTCTATGTGGAGTTAAACTTCTTGTTCTAGGATTATGGTAGCTTCATGATTATTGTACTAGACTCTTGATTCGATTTGTGAAGATTATCATATTAGTTGTTCTTATATTCTTGTGCGTATTATTTTAATGCTTAGATACCATTAAAATATTCTCTTTGTGAACTCGAAAAAAGAATCATTGGGATAGAATGAAGAATATAGATAGCAAGACCTTTGTTTTGTAACATAAAGGGTAGGTTCGCGACTAGGATAGGAATATACCTAGAACGCCTTGTTTAGTTTATACGGGAAGATATATGAATACATTCGGAATAAGATGTCACATTATCGCTCAATGATGTAGTTGTGATGCTATTCTGGATAGGCAATTAGAGGTTCGGAAGACCATAATTCTAAAATCAACTCCGAAATCAGCAACTAGATAAACAAACAAGTCTATAAAATTATTTATTTAACATGATTGTTAATGAATTCATGATCCTAGATTGATTTTATCATATTAATTACGTAAAAACCTGCTCTTTGTTTGATTAATTGTTCATTAGTTAACTTCTTCTTTTTACTTTGGTTAATAAATATTTCTTTGAGATTTATCGCTTGAATAAATAATTAAAACTAGGTTAATTTAGTAAAATAGTTAATCGGTAAGTGCCTGTGGCTACGATATCTGAACTCTCAATCCTATATTACTTGTATTACCGTGTACACTTACGTGTGCGTTAGGACGCAACATTCCCCAACGTTAAATAAATATTATTATGAAGGTTGGGAACTCATATTTTGAAGCATGCTTAATAGAATTGCCATGTTAATTTTGGGTGAGATCCAAAAATTTTGGGTCCCCAATTTTGAATTGTGTTGTGAATTTTTGTTTAGGATCAACTTGGTAGATCTTGATAGTGTGATAATGCATGTTGATTGGTAGTAATTTTTAGCCTTGAAAAATTGTGTTTGGGGTGAAGTCTGAGTAACCCACTTGTGATTGTTGCATGATTTGACCCTATAATAGAATGGGTGACATCATTCTTAAGGGAAAATCATTGTTTTTCATGAGGTTTGGTCGATAATTATTGTGTGGGCTGAAAATTATTGCTAATTTTATACCCATGATTTTTGTTGAAAATTTTATTGGGTGTATGATCTTGTGCGGGAAGGTGGTAATTGTTGTTGTTAAGTGTGTGCCTAATTAAGTAATTGAAGGCTTAATGTTACCGATGATAGATGGGGTAACGCCCTTCTTAAGGGAAAATTGTTGAGTTTTCTTTTGCTTGTGATTGTGTCAATGGACGTTCGGGGAAGTCTGAGTATCCGGACGATTGTGTGGTCATGATATCCCTTGCCCCCATTGTTATAATTATTGGTTTACTGCTTGGTGCCATGTTCTTCATGTAAATCTTGCTCTACAAATCAAATACGTAATTCACAAGAACATAAGGAACCAAAAAATTCTAATTGTGCCTTTGTGCGTTTGGGATGTGATGCGTAGATCTTGATTTGCGGAACGCACAAGGCATCACACCATATGAAAATAGGCCACCAGTTCATTATTTTATTATGTGATGACTGGTGTGACGCGCATCCTGGTTAGTGCGGTCCGCACCAACTTTGCACATTCGAGCTAAAACCACTGAAGATTTTTGTTAGCTCATGCGATGCCATATGCAACATGCACCTCATCTTGTGCGGTCCGCATGTTGTCTGCATGATCAAACAGTCACCTACTTTGTTTTTCTAATTCTTTGAATTCCGTCCTTGTTAGTTTGTCAACTTCTTTTTGATCTTTTCTTTCACATATGATAAAAGTACAAACAGATTTTATTTCTGTTTTTGTTTTTAGTTTTGGACTCATAATCTCCATGTGCATAATATGTCTTCTAGCAGGGGTAACACAGGTAGCCAACCAAAGAAAATGTTAGCTACAGAGGAAGCAAGGATTCGCTTCAGGGTAGAGGGCATGAAGGCCTTCTATAAGCGAGATAAGGGTAGAGCATTTAATGAAGAGCAGAGTTTTAATTTGGGGAAAGTTGGGGATGAGCTACCCAACATGCACCATCAGTTTGATGAACGAGAGTGGCACCCTTTTCAGGATGTTCCTCGAGGATACTATGGGGAGGTCGTGTGGGAGTTCTTTGCAGCCTATCAAGCCACGCAAGATTCAAAGGGTTATAAAGGACCTGTAGAAAAATTCCCCAACTTAAATTCAGTTGTAGTCAGGGGCAAGAAAGTGTGCATTACCACTGCTGCCATCTATGCCATCTATTGGGGAAACCCGATCGACCCTGCACCTGCTCTCACAGACAAGTTGCAAGCGAAAGTAAAGCCATATTGTGAGACCGCACCTATACTTGCTCCTTCCGCTCCTATCTGGGCCACTGTATGAGGTGACATTCTGAGAAGAACTCTGCGCTTTGAAGCCCGTCTGTGGTATGATCTCATCCGGATCTGATTTCTACCCTCTCAAAATAAGCAAAAGATAACTCAAGAAGGAGTCATTCTAGTTGCTGCCATCATGACAGGGGAGCACGCGAATTTTGGGGAAATTTTAGCCATGGTAATCAGGAGGAAAGCACACAGGGGAAATGACGCATTCCCTTTCCCAGTACTAATTAGCAAGTTGTGTTCCAAGGCCAACATCCCATACTGCAGCTGTGACAAGGTCACCTATGCAGTTGGGGTGATTGATCTGGATAAGAAGACCGACATAGATGCGCCTAAATTCAAAAAGCACAGGGTAGAGAAAATGGTGTATGTTGAGAGTGATGAGTTAGATGTCGAAGAAACTGCTTCATCCCCTTCTCGAGCTACATCAAAGGCACATGCACATACCCCACACCCACTTTAACCAAAAGTAGCCTCAAGGATATGGATGATAAGACATATAACAATGAGAGGTAGTTTAGCAACTTGCTAGGAGATCTACCGGGGTTGATTGACAGGGCTGTTAAGAAAGATATCCGTGGGGTTATTGACAAGGTGACCAAACTCTGCTAAAGGGTAGATGTAATTGAAGGGTCCGTCAAAGAACTCAAGAAGGATGTGGCCAAAGCAAAAGGAAAAGCTCCAGTTGAGGTGGCGGATTTGAGCTCCTTGCCTAAACCCCATCCAATGCAAGGGCCCATGGACAATTTGTTTGCATCCTATGAGGATGATGAGGCTGAGCTTCCTGGTGATGAGGATGACTTGCTAGACGATGATCAGGACCTAGAGTTTCAGCATATTCTCCAAGAGTCTACAATGGATGCGAACTCCCAAAAGGGTGGCGCTGGCCCTAGTGGAGAGGCTGTAGACGATGAGACAGCAGCGGATGATGATGATGATGAGGCATAGTCCTCCAGGGAGTTGCCCCTTTCTTTCCCTACTTGAGCTTGTACAATTTAGGGCAATGCTTCTTTTGATGAGAGGGGGTGCTCTTTATTATTTCTTTTGATTTCCCGTGATTGGGCTTGAGATATTTCTATTGCCCTTGTCGGGCCTTGTTGACATTTTTAGTTTCCTTGCTAGACTTTTATTTGGTCTTTGTCGGGCATTTTTGAGGATTGTGATGATATTTCCCTTCTTGGGCCTTTATATTTTATGTTTTTGAGTTTGATTTTTGGATTGTGTTTCCAGGTTAGTCTTGCATGCCCCATTATCTTACTACCCGTGCTTCGCAAATGCACTAAGGGCCTACACTGAGGCTCATTTTTCAAATGATCTATGAGCGCAAAAAATTTGGTTATCGCCTCGTTAATAGTAGTTTAGCAATAAACTCTGAGGGTTTTCTTAATACCATGGTTTTTTCCCAAGGAGCAAAAGTTTTCTTTTATTTTCTTTTTCTTTTTGTTTCTTTTGTGTCGAACCGAGTTAGTGTTTCCCTATGATAGATTGAGAGGCAACGTTCTTAAGGGAAAATGCCAAGTTTTAGTTTTAATTTGAGTCCGTAGTGTGCTTGTCTCGAAATGGACCCACGAAAAAAAAATCTTGGCAAGATGTTTTTGAAAATAAAAGGAAAGAGGGAAATGAATTTTTAAGGGAAAGCATTCTCTTGTCATGACTTGCACACTCTTGCTTTGGCTTGATTGATTCACGAACCAGTGTGTAATGAACTTGGAATTGCTTGTTGAAAGTCATTTGTCCCAATTGATTTTGAGACTAATGCAATAAGTCTTGTGGGATGATGCCCTGTGTGGTGAGGCTTTACCTTGATTCGTGTGCATGCGTGTTGTCTAGAACTCTTAATGTGATTCAAGGTGAAATTATAGGTGTGACCGAGGTTGGAAAATGACCGTAGGCCCTCTTTGAATAACCACTTCACCTAATTGACTTTCCTCAACATCAATCCTAGTGAATCCCTTTGAGCTTGTGCCCGTTCTATAGCACCTTGTTTAACACCCTAATATTTTTAGAACCTGTATCTTGGCACCCATCCTCCCTAAGTGCTCGAAAATGAAAAGTAGGCTAAAAGCCTAAGTTTGGGGGAGGGGAAATTAAAAGACAACATAGGCAAATGCCTAAGTTTGGGGGTGTATGTGATCAATGAGGAGAAGAAAAAGGATGCACTTCAAGTGCAAGGTAGAACCTTAAGTTGAATTGAAAATAGCTCCAAAAAGTTCAATCAAATGAGCAAAAATGAAAGAAAGAATAGGTGCTACCATACAAAAGGTGATACAAGGAGTTTTGAATGATCATGATTGTGAAAAAGAAGTTTGGGTTGTGTGAGGGAGAAATAAGGTGAAGTCAAAGTTAAAAATATGATCAGTTTTTGAATGATAACAAAGAGAAATAGGGAGGTGTAGTCACTTGATCCAAATGAGATCCTCACCTTAGCCCTAGACAAAATCGTAACCCGTAAGTCCTAAGTAATTCCGAGCTTGGGCATCCTACATTAGTGGTAATTTACATGAAGGGCAAGCCTATGGGTCGACATGTGTGCACTTGAACTTCCTTGGGAGAGTGAGAGTCTTCTTGGTTCTCTTATAATACCTTTGTTTTGTGAATCGCATGATTGTGAGTGGGATTCTCTCTTGTGGTGAGTGGCATCATGCACTCGAATTGAAACATGAAGTCTCTATTTCAATTGAGAGAAATGAATGAGACAAGTTGTGTGTCAAATCTCGAGGCAAACCTTGATGTTCCATGTTAATGACTTGAGAAGCTTTGTATCTTGATTTGATTGTCAAAATTACCTTGATTTTAAATGAGAAATGAAGTCCTTTTGAAAATGGTTTTGAAATGATCTATTACCTTGATGATGTGGTGGTTCAAAATTGAGATGAGCACAATAGTTGAGTCTTTTGTTTGAGTCTTTTTGTTAGTTTTCTCTTTAGAATAGAGTAGTCTTTGGTGCCTTGATTGAGTTCTAGAGCATAATTCATTCCTTACCTTGTGAGTATCTTGCTTGAGGACAAGCAATAGTTCAAGTTTGGGGGTTTGATAAGTTGGTAATCTACCAACTTTTGAGCCTTTACTCATGAATTATTGCTATATTTTGATAAGATTTAGAGGTTCTTATGACCTTTATTGATGTCTATACAGGTACTTATGATCAAAGATAGAAAAGAAGGAAATGGACCCAAAAAGAGCCAAAAAGGAGTGAAGTGTGAAGTGAGCAAACAAAACAAAGATTTTGTTGAGAGATGAAGCGCTCGTGTGACACACACTTGCCTTGGTACGGAATGCACCTCCCACTGCAAGGAGGTGAAAGTTGACTGAAGAATCTGTTAAGGGATGCGATCGCTGTGTGATGCGCATAATGCCTGGTGCGAACCGCACCCATTTCACATGAAGCTCCCAAAGTTGCCTGAGTCACTGGTTTACTGAAGAAGGTGTGCGACACACACAAGCTGACGTGCAAAATGCATTTCGCGCTGTACATCACCCGAGGGGATGTTTTGTCCAAATTTATGTGATGTTTTAGGAATGTTTTAAAAACCTATTTTAGGCATAATTGTAAAGAGTTCAGATAGTTTTGAAGTTTGGGAATAATTCTCTTAGCTTTGTGAACAAGTTTTCCCTTCTAAGAACAAGAAGAGGGTTTCATCAAATTCCTTCTTCCAAATTCTTAGAACCACCATTTGTGTACTAACTGAGCTTGGATATTGAGAAAGTTAGCTTGAATGGAAGGAAAATTGTGTTACCCATCTGGTATATCTTTTTCCTTAAGTATGAGTAGCTAAACCTCTTATTTAGGGATGAGTTGATAATGGGTACCTGATGAATAAGTGTGGGTGTTGGTAATTCTTGTTTATAAATGCTTATTTGACATGGGTTTAGTGATTTCACCATATTTTAACTCTAAAATTAGTGGTTACAAACATTGACTTTCCTAACTTGGTTATGTTGTTGCTTGAAAGAGGATTTCATAACTTCGAATGTGAAATTGCTAGTGGGAACTTGGGCTTCCATTTAGATTGAGGCTAGAAATAGCTCATATCGATGAAATCACCCACTTAAGGGCCTAAAGCTAGAAATAGTATGATCTCCCCAAGCATATCTTGAGTGTTTTATTGCCTAATCAATAGTTCTTGATCTAAGACTGGACATATGATTATTTGATCAAGAGATAGATATTCGTACCTATGACCAAGGCTACTTATGTCATTTAGTAAGAATTTGCAAGAATAAGCAATCACCCTTTCCGATGTTCAAGCCCATTTAACGCACATCCCTAGTTGTCCTCTCTATTGTCTACACTTCGTTTTACTTAATTATTTTGTTTGTTGAATTGCGAAATTGTGACAGATTCCCAATTCCCCCATTTTTTACATTACTCAATCTCATTGTGAATTCTGTTTTACAATTACCTAGGGTAATCTCTAAATTCATTGTGGGATCGACCCCAACATCCGTTGGGAAATATAAATGTGTTTTGCTCTGATGATCGCTGATACCTCCTTCTAGGAGAGTACAATTGAGCGTTATCAGCTGCTCAAACTCTCTATCTATGCCTTTTATTGTTGGAACTCCGACTCTTCTAAAGATGGTGGTTAGAATACCCAGATAGAACAATCACCCTTTTCCTCCTTCCTTTACTCTATCCATCTCTCCAAGCATGATTTTTTCCATGTTGATATCCATCTGGTGTAGGATGGAAAAGATCAAGCAAACTTTTAATTTGGATGTATGTGAATCATTGGATATTGGGGTGATGCAATTGTGAACCTCAACAATACCTTTGATGGCAAAGATAATTTTTTCCTTGGGGTAGGAGCTATGCCTTTCATTTGCATCACGTGCCCATACTGCATCTGAAAAGCTACCACACACTTGCACATGAAGCTCTTTGTAGTCTGACTTTCTATAAAAGTCTTCAAATATCTCATAGGAGCACTCTTTAAACATCATATATTCACTTATCGTGTCAGAAGAGAATTTTACTGCTACCCCTCTTACGTTCACTTCATATTATTTGTCATACTCAACTCCCGGCTCCCAATTTGCATAAAATTCTTTCACCATGCACATATTGGTTATGCCATGTGAATTAAGCAAGATTCCCAAACCCATTTCCTTTATGTTCTCGTAGAGGAATAGAAATTTGTTGTGTAAAAATGTTATATTAATGTTCGCTTTGGGGGTAGCCATTGGAATCTCTTTAAAGTGTATATACCATTGTCTCCCCAAGGGATCAACTGTGTTTAAACCATATGGAATTTTTGGTGCTTGGGGTTGTCCCTCCTTTTCTTTTCTTGGCCTCTTATCCTTGTTTTGGCTACTATTTGTAGCCTTGTTCTTTCTGGTGCTAGTTCTTTTAGGCCTTGAATACATGTTTCCTAAAAAAAAGTTAAGTATACAACATAAAACATACAACATAAATACTACTAGAAAATTCTATTCTATCCTAAAAGTAGAAAGTAGAACAATAGAAATTACTAAAAGTTGCTCGTTTTGTTCATAAACCTAAGTGAATTTTTACAAGTAACTTAGCATCTAGTTAGTGACATATATCTAATTAAGAGCATGGTATACTAAATTTCATGATGGGTGTAACTAATTTAAGGTTCAACTGAGTTTTAGAGTCATCCCACACTTAGAGTATTGACATATTCCCATAAAATTCTCTTTCAAGCATTTTATCAAACACTTGGTGTGCATGAATCTTTAAAGAAAGAGCTGCAGAGGTTATTCACTAAAAATCAATAATTTATGTTCCCCATCCAACAATTTAGCATGATTCATGAGTTGGTGAATTCAAGTATGGAAAGTCACTTTTCATGGGCTTATAAAATTACTAGTTAAAGAATCAAATCAAGCCTAGTGAATGGTCTCTTCTCCCTCATGAACAACTCTAACCCTACCTCCCTTTAGAAATTTTCCAGCAACGATGGCCATGATGGCCACTGGTCAGTCACCATCAGTGAATGGCCAAGTTTTCTCCTTAACATCTCAGCAAAATTTTCCCTACACATATCACTCCCAGTCCCCAAAAAAGCCTAAGGATGATTTTTCTATCGTGCCTAGAAATTTGCCTACAGGTAATACAGTTTAAGATGCAAACTAGCTAGAAGGAAGAATGAAGTATATAGACTTGGTATTACAAAGTACGTTGAACCCTCCGCAGAATCATACGGGAGCATAATCTGGCGTGATCCCCATCAAGAAAGTCACATATCATAATGGAGTACCACGAGTGACATGGACAGAGGAGGAAGTAAAAAAATGGAACATAATGGAAAATCTCCAATATGCTATTGTTGGGAAGTTTTCCTATGGATGGCCAGAGTTGAAGGAGTTGTGAGTACATCCCTATATAATGCAATACCAAAGGGGATTTTAAGATAGGGTTTCTAAGAAATACGCACGTTTTGATAAGGCTGAACCTAATGGAGGATTTTATAAATCTGATGACAAAAGGTGCATATTACATTGATTCTAGGGATGGAACATCATATCATATGAGACCCCTCATATATGATACTAAATTCAACCATGAGGAGGAAACTACACAAGTGATGGCTTGGATATCATTCCCTGAGTTGCTACCGACTTTATTTGTTAAGGAATCTATTTTTTCACTAGCTGTTGTGGTGGGTAAGCCTATTTACCTTGACTTGACTACTATAAAAAAATGAGGCCTAGATATGCTAAAGTAAAAGTTCAAGTGGATTTAGCAAACACCCTATAAGTTCCTAAGTGACACAACTTTCGCTCCTATTAAGGAGGGAATTTCAACTGACAATACTTTTGAGGCCTTAGCCGAGGTTGAGGAAGGGCTTGAAGAAGAGATAAATGAGGGGGAGAATGCCTCAAATCCAAACAACACCCCCCAGCAGAAGCAGATAACAATAATAAAGAGGCTCACAGTAGTAACACTAGTACAGAGATAACTCTCAATGAGGTTTCACAACATAAGGAGGCTAGTGAGACTCTCTCACACAAAAGAGAGGACAAGGAGGGGAAGAAATTGCAAGGAGACTTGGACATGGGTTAAAAAAAACAGCAACACATACCACAACAAATGTATAGAAATAAGTAATATAGAGGGCACTATTATTACAACTGGTACAAAGGAGAAAAATAATCACAATAATGCCTTGATCTGCAGAGAGGACAAAGAGGACACAAGCAGCAACAGAGAGGTCCCAAACATGCCCAATAGGGGTAACTTTAAGAGGCAACAATCACATAAGCAAAATCATGGGATGAACAATGAAGGAGACAATGTTCATGAACCTATCAAAGAAGAACACCAGATGAGAACTCCTACTAGTAATTCATTGAATGCAAAAGCAATAGTCCATATACACCGAGATGATGACCAGGAAAGGAAACTAGATTAGGCTAATGCTAAGTATCATGACCCATTGATGATATATAATATTTGTGCAATGGGGGAAGCTTCAACTAGGAGGTATCCACCTTTCAATGAAGGCTTTATGTTAGAATATGCAAAACAAGCAGACAAAGCATAGGAAACAACATCAGAATAGAAGGCACTCTCATAATACAAGCAAAGGTCACTAGTGAAAACTCTACATGACATTGTATCTTATCATATCCAACAATCAGATAAGAAAGAGCAGGAGATAATCAATTTTGGAGAACTTTTTGAAGATAAAGAGGAAGAAAACAATCACCACAACCTAGAGAAGATCGAAAAAGAAGCAGTGATATCACCAAAATCACAGGCAAAGGGGAAGAATGGAAGAGACAAAGCAGAGGAGAAAAGGCCCACAAGAGTGATACCTATGAGAGCAGTCAAATCAACCTTTAAATGACGATGACAAATTTATTTTGGAATATCAGGTCTATAACGACTACACATTTATTTCACAAAGTTCAAATGTTGTATAAACACTACAAGTTGAGTATTATTGCCCTAATGGGGCCTTTTCAAGTCCCAAATTAGATAAAAAAAAAATACAAGCCGAGGATGGGAATATAGTATGCATATACTAATCAGAATGGTAAGATATGCGTCTTTGTACAATATTCTATTCAAGTGACTGTCTTGGCAGACTCAGAGCAATAAATTATCTTGCAGTTGACCTTCCAAGACACTAGCCAAGTTATGATTACCACTATTGCATATTCAAAATATGATGCAATGCAGTGATTAAGTCTATGGGGAGATTCATATGCCCTAAGTAATAACAAGAGATTGCCTATCTGGTAGGTGGGGATTTTAATGTCATTCTTGACCCTGAAGAAAATATTGGTGAACTTCCTGTTTACATACAAGAGTATGAAGATTTTTCCTTTTGTGTTAACACTTGTGAGTTGCTTGATATTAATTTCAAAGGTATCCCTTTTACTTGGTGGAATGGAAGAGCTGATGAGGCATGTATTTTCAAAAGGCTAGATAGATTTCTAATAAATCAGGAATTCCTGGGTGCTTTTAGCAGTGTACAAATGGATCATCTGAACATGACTGGGTCAGATCATGTCCCTCTGCTGTTGAATCATAGGGATTAACCTAATATGATCAGAAGACCTTTTAGGTTTCTAAAATTCTGCGTGGAGGCAGATGATTTCAAAGATATGGTTAAAGGTGCTTGGGAGTCTATATATGAGGAGAATGTTTTCATTAAGCTAAAGCTCAAAATGAAAAAGAACAAGCTTAATCTGGCTGCCTGGAGCAAAGAAAAGTTTGGGGATATTTTCCAACAATTGTTCATCAGGGAAGATATTGCCAGAGTTAAAGAAGAACTTTTTGAAGAATTCGCCGCTGTTGATAACATAGTTGTTTTATAAAAGGCACAGACTGAGTTAATTCAATACTTGAAGTTTGAAGAGGAGTACTGGAGATAGAAAGCTGGGATTCAATAGTTCATAGAAAGAGATAGGAAAGAGACCGACTATTCCCCAAATGAAGAAGAGTAATGGAGAATGGGCAGAAGGTAGTGAGCAAGTTGGTGATGAAGCAATTGCTTTCTTTCAAGACAATTACACTAGAATTAATGACCCTGGAGAACTCACCCTTCTAAAGTTTATTCTAAAGCTGGTAACAGATGAATACAATAGGTAGACAAAATGCCATTGCACAAATGAGAAAATAAAAAAAGTGGTTTTTGAGCTCAATAGAGACAGTGCTAGTGGCCCAGATGGGTTCACTTGACTTTTTTCCAAGAATATTGGGACATCATGGGGTAATATGTATATGCAGTGTTACATGCTTTGCTTCAAAGCCACACTCTCCCTAAGTCCACTACTGACACGAACTTGGTTTTATTACCTAAGAAAGAGGTAGTGCAGCCGTTTTCAGATATGACACCAATTAGCCTGAGTAATTTTCTTAATAAAGTTATATCTAGGGTGTTATACGACATAATGTAAAGCATTCTCCCTAAGCTTATTTCACAAAACCAGTTAGGATTTGTCAAAGGGAGGAACATTGCAGAAAATGTATTGTTGGCCCAAGAAATCATCACAGACATCAGAAAAAGAGGTAAGCCTGCTAATATGGTTATTAAACTATACATGGCCAAAGCCTATGATAGGGACTTACCAATAATTGGTACTCTATTATGATCAATGGACAAGCACATGGTCTACTAAGGGGTCAAACAGGGGGCCCTCTATCATCAGCTCTATTTATCCTATCTGCAGAGGTCCTATCGAGAGCTCTAAATGATCTTTTCCTTCATAAAGATTTTAAAGGGTTTGGAATGACTAAATAGAGTGAGAACATTAATCATCTAACCTATGTAGATGATATCATCATCTTTGCTTCAACTAAGAAAGAGAGTCTACATCTTCTTATGAAAACATTGGGGGAATATGAGAGGTAATCAGAGCAAAAGATTAACAAAGAGAAAAGTTGTTTCTATGTGTATCATAAAACAACCAGAGGTATTATTCAAGAGGTGGAGGATATTACTGGTTTCACTAAAGGTAAGTTTCTTTTCACTTACCTATGGTATCCTATTGGACGTGCTAGGAAAAGGAAAAGTCACTTCTCTTAATTGATCAAGAAAGTTTAG
Organism: Jaltomata sinuosa; assembly: GCA_003996215.1. Taxonomy (NCBI): domain Eukaryota; kingdom Viridiplantae; phylum Streptophyta; class Magnoliopsida; order Solanales; family Solanaceae; genus Jaltomata; species Jaltomata sinuosa. The sequence goes on from QJPP01000206.1 coordinate 573,001, forward strand.
AATAAGCTGCAAGCTTGGAAAGGAAAATTACTTTCTTTCAGAGGCAAAATTATGCTAATAAACTTTGTACTGCAATGTATTCCTATTTACCTTCTTTCTATTACTAATCCTCCAAAATGTGTTATTCATGAGTTGCAATGAATATTTGCCAGAATTTTGTGGAATTTCAAAGAAGTTGGGAGAAATAAGCACTGGGTTGCTTGGTCTGATGTGTGTCTTGCTAGAGAAGAGGGGGGACGGAGAATTAGATCTCTATTTGATGTGTCCAAAGCCCTCTTTGCAAAGCTTTAGTAGATATTTAGATTGAAAACATCTATGTGGACAAACTTTCTATGGAATAAATATTGCAAAAGACATAGACCCCAGTTTATAGAGTGGAAAGGGGGTTCCCAGACTTAGAAGTCTATGCTTGATGGAAAAGATAGGTTTGATAAGGAAATTTGGTGGGAGCCTAGGTGTTTGCACTCTAGCATTTGGTATGACAACTGGACTCAATTGGGAGCATTTTACTACTATCTGCCTATTTCCTATGACTTTGATCATGGAATGAAAGATGTGAAGCAACTCAGAGTTGATGGAAAATGGAATGATGAACTTCTAGATCAACTATTTCTAAAAGATATTTGCCTACATATCCATAAGGATATTGGGAATATAGATGACTTAGAAGAATGGGATTTTCTTTGGTGGATGGGGAATAGTTCTAGAAAGTTCTCTTTTGGTAGTTCTTGGGATATGATCAGATTTAGAGGGACAATAATTGATGACTACCACCTGTTGTTGACAAAAGGAGTACCTTTCAAGGTCCCTTTTTTCTTCTAGAGACTATAAAAGAAAAGACTTCCTATTGGTGAAGTCACTACATTCATGGGAAGTGGGGAATAAGTATTATGTTGCTGATGTGAGGATGGAATGCATGAAACTTGGGAGCACCTATTCATTAGATGTCCCTTAACTGTAAGAATCTGGCAGACTTTAGCTAAAGCAGCAGGGGTTACTGAGCCATTTCTACAGTTAAAAGACACTATATACAAGTGGTGGAATGCAGACTCTGCACCAAAAGTAAAACCCCTATACAAAGTTATGCCAGCCTTTACCATATGGCATGTTTGGAAGAGAAGGAATACAATCTATCATTATGGGATGATGTCTTATGGAAAGATGACGTTGGCGATTAATAGTAACATTTATATGTTGGCTAAAACTAGATACCCATGGCTTATCCATATCCCCGATTCTTGGCCTAAGATAGTTCAGTTCTTTGAACTATATACACCTAGGATTGATTATTAGGTGGTCTACTAGAAACTATATGAGCTAGGTTACTTCAAATTTAACTCAGATGAAGCGGTAATGGGGAGCTCAGGGTCAAGCTCTGGAGCCTTTTGCATAAGAAACAGTTAGGGAACTTTGTGTTTGCAGAAGTTAGAAAGCTAGAAGAAGTTCTTTGCCTACTAGCTAAAGTTGTTGACTTAAGACTAGGACTGGAGTATTGTTTAGATAATCAGCTAGTGCCAGTGGTGATGGAAACCTTGATTATAAAGAAAGTGTTAGATGGGATTTGGGAGGTGCCTTGGTGCATCTCTATGAAGGTCAAGAGGATACAGTTGCTGAAAACCAGGGCTCTAATGAGGGTGGAGCACACATACAGAGAAGGCAACATGCTAGCTTTTTTTTTTACAAACCAATTTTTTTGTTTTGCAGGGGAACAAAGAATAAGGTATGCAATAACACAAGACCTTCCAAGAGAAGCCAAAGTAATTCTAGATATGGAAAGATCTCAAATTCCTAATCTTAGAATTAAGAAGTATCAAAATGGAAGCTTCACTATACCAAGTACAACAAAAACTCCAGTAGCATAATCAATCAAGCAAGTCAGACAACAAAATAGGCCAACAATTCACAGAAAGAACATCAGGAAGGGCATGTAGTGAAGATAGTGGAAAGAAGCTAAGTGAGGAATGAATGAAAAGTGTTGAACAAACTACCTTTTATGCGATCTCCTACACAGTGGTATCAGCTGGAAAGCTCAACCTTTGGGGAATAAGGAAATGAGTTCATTAGAGCAAATCTAACCTAACCCGCTCATAACCGCTATGAAAAGATTAATCAAGTAAAAGGATCTGATCTCAGGCCCTAATTTCTACTTGATACAAACATGATGCTAGATTCAGATTGGTACAAGATGTAACTCTTGATAGTTGATGAAGGAGGGATATAACTACTTAGATCAAAATGGCCAGATCTCTAGATTTTGAGAAGAAGAAGTCTTCATTAGAATCAGATTACATGGCATTCTTGAGAATCCTTGAATGTCCTTTGTGGAATTTGTCCAAGCTCAAGACGCTAATAGTCGGGTGTCTTTGATTAGTAGGTAGCTGGGATTTCTCCCATAGTCTCCAATGTCTCTTCAGGTGGAGGTCATGCTCAATGATTGGCATCGGCTAAGACAGGAAGAAAAGAGTATTCTAGAAGTTCCTTTTTGGGATATGCTTTTGATCCGACTTTTTACCTTTTATTTTCCTTTTCTTGTTTATTAGTCTTTTTGATTTCGCTTTTTCTTTTCCCTTTTGGATCAGGTTTTCATGATGGGATCAGTCTGTTGGGCCTAGCACTTGCATCTTTTTATTTATTAATAAAGTGACCATTGGCCCATTTTTTACCAACAAAAATTACTAGCTAAAAATAACAAATTAAAAAAATAAAAACTAAAAGCTAATAACTAATGATAAAAAATAAAAAATAAACTAAAGAAAGCATAGGAATCCATACCTTGGAAGATTGATTATTGAAGAAGTGAAGAAATGAAGACTTTAGCTAAAGTTCTAGAGAGAGAAATATTTGAAATACACTGGTGGACAAAAATAAGGGAAATCTAGCAGTTTTGTACTAAGTATTTTTTCTCCTTTTTATTTAATTTTCATTTTTTTCCAAAAATTAAGAAAAAATATTTTTGAGTTAAATACACTATGAAGGGGCCTTGGGTAGTACCCTAGACGTCCCACTAGTGTATTTTTACTAGTTTTTTATTTTTTTATTTTTTTATTTTTTTTCTTTTTAAACCTTTGTTTTGAGTGCCCATTTCCACTTTTCTTGCTCCACAACCTTGGAACCCCGTAGAAACAATAAACTCAAGTCACTAGATATAAACTTTCTTATAAAAGAATATAAAAAAGAAAAATAAAAGAATTACAATAAACATTGGGTTGCCTCCAAACTAGCACGTTGTTTAATGTCGTGGCTCAATGTGAAAATTTTCAAGTTCCATTATCTCCATGATGGGGATAAATATATCCACCCCATCTTACTTGAGCTTCCATTTTATCTTTTTCTTCTTTCACTTATCTCATTATGTTCCAAAACTCTATACTCCATGGAATCCCATGTCCAGCCACACTTTGTAGCATCTTTATGGGAGTAATCGAAGAATTCTCATCCACCATATGTCAACTACCATATCTATACTATAGATTGGTTGATCTCATCAAGTTCTCGGTAGAAGGAGCTCATGATTACCAATTTAGGTAAGCCCAGACTTGGATAGTTCATAAGATAGTTGAATCATGCCCAAGAGTCAGAAAATGACTCTTCCTCCTCTTTTTTAAAATTCAAAATCTTGTTCACTTCTTGTGTCTTTTTGATGTGTGGACTCAACTCATGAATGAACATATGTACTAAATAAGGATATGTCTCTACTAATTTCGGTGAAGTATTCATGTACCAATCCCTTGCTTCTCCCACAAGTGAGCGAGGAAACTAATATAACTTTATCTCAATATCTATGACCTTGTTATACTTTTCGCACATATACAAGAAGTTTTTTATGTAAAATATGGGATCTCTCTCCCAACTATTTCGAAATATACCTTTGTCCTTAATATCTCTTTAAATCTCATTTTCTATAGTCACAATATCCTTCTCTGTCAGATTCAATCTTCGAGGACCCCTCAATGGGTTATTTCAATTTGAATGAGTTTCTTGTCTCACCTTAGCCAATCTGGAGGACCCAAATTGATGAATTTGAGCTCCTCATAATGTGTAGACAAATGATTTTCCCTCAACACATTAAATATGGCTTCAGTTTCTCCCACCGTCATAGACATCTTTCTAGACTTTACCCTTATTACTACATCAACTGTAGCCAAGAAACCTCTACCAAGAATGATGTGTACATCCTTGTCGGTCTCATAATCAAGAATTATAAAGTCCACAGGCAGAATAAATTGTCCCACCTTACTAACACATATTCAATGATTCCATCAAGGTAGGTTAAAGACCGATCTGTCAATTATAAGGTAACTGTGGTAGGCCTTTATTCACCAAGTCCCAAATTCTTGAAAGCTGAAGTAGGTATTAAATTTATGCTGGCACCTAAGTCACAGAGTGTTCCTCCCACATCTCTTTTTCTAATATTATAGAAATAGTAAAGCTGCCTGGATCTTTCAACTTTAGAGGAAGTTTGTTTCTGATTTTCGGACTACACTCTTCAGTGAGTGCAACTATCTCAAACTTTGTGAGGCGCCTGTTGTTTGAAACTATAATTTTCAAGTGGTTGGCGTATTTTGGTACCTCTTGCAACAACTCCACCAATGGAATATTCACATGTACCAGCATTAATATGTCTAGATACTTTGAGCAAGCCTTGTCTGCTTTCTATTTCTCAATTTTTTGCGGGAATGGTGGTGGTGTCTTGACTATCAAGTCTTCAATCGACTTTTCAATTTACTCAGTCTCTTTCTATTTCTCTTGTGTAGGCCTTAATTCTTTATTTTATCTCCTATATCTTTGAGGTTCTACTACTAGCTCTTTCCAGCTTCTCCAGGTAAATACATTAACCATTTCCTTTGGATTTTTTCCTGTATCACTAGGTAATGCCCCTTGAGGTCTCACATGTAATGCTGCAGCTAATTGACCTTATTGTAATTTTGCGCCAGCAATAAATTTCTTATATTCTTCATTGATTACCTGCTGAGCTTGATCGAACTGCGAGCCTGAGCTACAAACTGCTTTAATATATCTTCAAGTGAACTACTTACTTGAGCTTATGGTTGTGTGAAGGGTTGCTTCTAATTACCTCCCCAAGAAAGATTTGGGTGATTTTTATAGTTCTACCCATAGCCATTACCTTGATAACCCATTCCACAATTCTGTTGCCCCATATATAATATAGATTCTGGGTTTTGAGGACAACCTGAATAGGTGTGGTTTTCACCACATAGCTCACACATAATATTGTCTTCTTGAACCTGCTGAACTTGACTTGAGCTTTGGGCTGTCAGACACTTCTTCACTAAGTTGGTAAGCTACCCAATTTTAGCTCTCGGGGCTATCATATCATCTAACTCTAGCTTTCCTAGCTCTTTCTGTGAAGTTGAGGATTGGGGTTTTGGACTCCGTGTCCATAACTCGAACTATATGATAAACTTAACCCTTCGAAATCATCTGCCTATCCTTAAGATAAGATATGAAATGACCTTTCGAGGAAGGGGTACTACCTTGCCATTCTAAGACGGGTTCATTGGAAACTTGAAACTGACAACCCGTGTACGACAATCAACTGAAGCATAACAAGCATGCAACCAATCCATACCAAGAATAACATCAAAATTAGTCATCTCCAACTCTACTAAATCTGCTAAAGTGACTCTATGAAGGACTGAGATAGGGCAATTTTGGTAAATTCATTTGGCTAGGACCGACTTACCAACAGGAGTAGAAAAACAAAAGGGTTCTAAAAGAAATTCAGGACATACTTTGAATTTGCATGCTATAAAAGGGGTCACAAAAGATAAGGAGGCATCGAGGTCCAACAAAGCATACATATCGAAAGAGAAGACTTTCAACATACCAGTAACCACATCTGGGGAACCGTCCTAGTCCTGACGAGATGACATAGCATAAAGGTGGTTCTGGCATTGACCACCAGAACATGAAGCTGTGCCCTGCTGGGCTGGTCGACCTCTGGGGGCTGCTGGAGCAGATTGAGCCCTACTACTTCCCTGCCCCTTCTTAGCTAAAGGGCAGTCTCTAATCATGTGTCCAACCAGTCCACACCCAAAACATGCACTTGTGCTCAAACGACATTCTCCCGGGTGATTCTTCCCACACTTGCAGCAAGTAGGGTGGGAAGATCCCTTAGCAACACTCCCCTGAGACTATGAATAGGAATTAGATCCTCTACCAGTCTGATCATGATGAGGCTTCTGGGACTGGGTAGTAGCACTAGCAGAAGAATGAATGAGTCCTGATGACTTCTTCTGGAATGAAAAGCGATGTCCGCCACCGAACCTCTAATGACCAAAACCTGAACCCTCGGATCAAGCCCTCTTGTTCTCCCTATCCATCTCCCTAAGCCTACCTCCCTCGATCTGGTGAGCATGGGTCATGAGTCTAGAAATGTTCATATCACTCAACAACATAGCACACCTACATTCCTTCTTCACCAAATCTGAAACCCCGTAGATAAACTTGCTTATCTGATCATGCGGGTTCGCTACCATAAAGGGGGAATACCTAAACAACTAAGTGAACTTCAAACTGTACTCCTGAACAGTCATAGATCCCTGTCTCAAGTTCATAAACTCTTCGGCCTTCGCTTGCCTCAACTCTCAGGGAAAGAACCGGTCGAGGAAAGCCCTCTCGAAACACTCCAATGTCATAGGGACCTCATCCCTAGCTCTAGCTTCCTTCTATTGCGTGAAACAGATATGAACTACATCCTTGAGTTGATAGGACGCGAGCTCCACACAATCAACACCCACCACTTTCATCACATCAAAGATTTTCTTCACTTTATTAATAAAAATTAGCGGATCCTTATTCACTTTCGAACCCCAAAACTCCAGCGGGTTTATATGGATAAAATCACAAACTTGGGCCGCTACCCTACCTTGAGGGTGGACGGGGATAGGAGTTCGATGGTTGGCCTTAGCAGCCAAGGTCTGGGATAGCAAATGTATGACATTCCTAAACTTCTCATTCGTGACCTCGGGGGCCAGAACTGGAGGAGCGGCATTTCAAGTGGCTCAGTGAGGCATAGCATATCGAGGCATGATCTGAAATGTACAAGGTAAGGATTAGAGGAACATTAGAGTTAAGTTCTATCACACGATATGATCATGGAAGAAGGGAAGTTTTCTAAGACACCTTATAGCTTCCCTCTCATATTTGTGGCGCACTTCACACACATGAAAGAGACTCTACTCGATGTGGCTTTCAGACATCCTATGACTTTTGAACCTGAGGCTCTGATACCAAGTTTGTCATGCCCCAAGCTACCCCCTAGATGTAACACGAGACCTGGGACCACAAGTGCTCCAAGCTAACCCTTGGTCATAGGATAACTCAGGTATATCAATTTAACATAGTGGAAGCATGATAAGATAATTTGGAAACATAAGCATATATATAGTCAAGTCGAATGGGAAGTACAATCCAAAGAGGAGACTCGAACACTGTCTATGTATGAAAAGCCTCTATACATGACATAAGAAGTTGCTAGGACAAAACCCTAGCTAACTCAAAGTACGAAAGTAATTAATCAAAATAAACTAGAGTCATAACTAGACCTTGAACAATAAGGACTCACCAACACTGGCTGGATATCCGGTTTCGTCTAGCCACGAGCCTGATGGGAAACACCTAAATCTGCATTATCAAGAGTATGTAGCTCAAACTATGCGTCAGTACTACAAAATGTACCGAGTATGTGAGATATGCATGATTATGATAAAAATATACTTAAAACATGAATAAGGTGAACTTATTCATAAAGAAATAGCATAAGAGAATTATCAAGATGTAAGACATAAAACGTGAAGTAAGGTTAAAATTGGAAGTATGATATCATATAACTTCATATCTTGAAAATAATCATGTGGAAGTTTCTCTTAACTGACATTAAACCATGAAACTGGACTACATAGAGTCCAGTGTCATGCACCCACACTGAAAAAGGTTGTACTAACCAGCCAAAGTTAGAACCATATTCATAAGGATCCTTTCATAAGCCACGGAGTGTAACCTACGGTGGCAACGTAGTTTTGGACTTGGGTTATCTAGAATCCTCATCGCTCGGTGCTAAATACTACTCCTAAAACATATAACATAAGGCTCACATACATGTGACATATCTAGATGTCAAGCTTGTTCATAAACATGTTCATACCCTGGATCTTCAAACTACTCACGATCCTTGGGTTTAGGAAAAATGATTCATGAGCATTGATGGCACATCGGGTATCTTGTCTTGCATAATAATTCATAACTTGAAAACTTGCATGGCCTTAGTTAAATCTCATAATAATATATATTTTCATAAAACATAGGAACTAGGCATGCATTTACTTGGAATTCATGAAATCATGCTATCAATTTGCCCAATTTTCTTAAATCACTTCATGCATGTAGGATTTACCATAATTAACCTTCAATTTATGAAATAGGGAAATCATATGTAAAAACCCATGAAAAATCATGCAATTTAATGTAATTTCATAATAAAATCATGAGAAGGTAATTTATAGCAAAACCCATAAGAATTGGGTAAGAACCCTAATTTGAAAGTTCATGAAATCACAATTTGAAATTTGAGGTTTTGGGCACAAGGGTGAAAGGAACCCATTATTGAATACCCATATACCGTGATTGAAGTTAACCCACTTGAAATTCAAAAGATTAGGAGACTTGAACTTGGAGCTTGAGACCTTGAGCTTGAGAAAGTTCTTTCCCTTTTTGGGAGATGAATGAGGTAATGAGAAGGACGTAGGCTAATAGGGTTAGAAATCATGCTAAGAATGGCCAAAATGACCTCACTTAGGAGTTAAAAGAGTGGGTAATGACTAAAATATCCCTGGGAAATAATTAATAAAAGCTGATAAAAGGGGTCAGCTTCAGGAATCACAGGTCGATTCTATGGGTCATCGTTTGAACCACGACTCGTGGTTCCCACTCGTGGTTCCTGGATAACGATCAAGCTACAGAAGGCAAACTATGGGTCAATAGGACAGACCCGTATAATAAATCACGAGTCTTCAACCAGACTCATCGTTCCTGAAGGATTTGGCATGTCTCTGATCAGGTTTCACGAGTCAACAGGACGGTCCATAGTTCAAACTATGAGTCGTAGATTGGACTTGTGGTTCCTGGGGATCAATCAGTCCTCGGGTCTGATACCACAAGTTGACAGGACGTGTCGTAGAATGAACTATGGTCTATAGAACCAACTCGTGGTTTTCAGGCCAGAGTCTGAGCCTGACAGACTTAAACCACAGATTCATTCCATGACCCGTGTCATCCTTGGAAACTTGAAATTTTCTGAGATTTTGATTTTTAAAAGCTGAATAGGTTTCCGGGGTGTTACATTGTATCTGTTTCGACCCCAGTAGGAGATTCTTTAGTAGTGGATCGGATTGTGAGGTCCTGTATGATTTTTGTTTGAGATATTGAGACTTTGGGTGATTTGATGATACTTGATATGTTAGACTTTGATGTGATTCTGGGCATGGACTGGTTATCCCCTCGTTCGTGCAGTTTTGGATTGCTATGCCAAGACCGTTAAGCCATGCCTAGCGTATCCCCAGTTATATGCCAGGGTTCTGTCAGTCGCGCACCGTCTGTGATCATTTCTTGTCTTTGATCTAGGAAGTTGATTTCTCACGGGTGTTTGGCTTATCTAGCATATGTCCGAGATGCTAGTGCCGACTCGTCTTCCCCTGAGTCAGATCCTATGGTTAGAGACTTTCTAGATGTGTTCCCTACCGACCTGCCAGGCTTTCCACCTAAGAGAGATAACGACTTTTCTATTGAGTTAGAGCCAGGCACCATGCCCATTTATATTTCTCCTTACCGTATGGCTCAAGTTGAGTTAAGAGAGCTTAAGGAACAACTCCAGGACTTGTTAGATAAGGGTTTTATTAGGCCGAGTGTATCGCCTTGGGGTGCTCCTGTTCTGTTTGTGAAAAAGAAGGATGGGTCGATGCGGATGTGTATTGATTATCGGCAGCTGAATAGGGTGACTGTGAGGAATGGGTATCCGATGCCACACATAGATGATTTGTTTGATTAGCTTTAGGGTTTGGCCATGTTTTCGAAGATAAATTTCAGATCAGGCTACCACTAGTTAAGGTTAGGGCGGAGGACATCCCTAAGACAGTATTCAGGACACGTTATGGCCACTATGAGCTCCTGGTGATGTCTTTTGGGTTGGCTAATGCCCCCACAACTTTTATGAACTTGATGAACAGGGTGCTTAGCCCGTATTTGGACTCATTTGTGATAGTTTTCATAGATGACATCTTGGTATACTCACGGAGTAGAGATGAGCATGAGCAGCACTTGAGGATTATACTTCAGACTTTAAAAGATGATTGGCTTTATGCCAAGTTCTCAAAGTGCGAGTTTTGACTTGAGTCAGTTGCATTCCTAGGACACGTGGTGTCTAAGGATGGGATTAGAGTGGACCCGGGGAAGATTTCAGCTGTGCGTGATTGACCTAGACCTACTACTCCTACCGAGGTTTGCAGCTTTGTTGGGTTAGCCGGGTACTACATATGGTTCATTGAGGGATTTTCTTCCATAGCAGCACCCTTGACTATGCTGACTAGGAAAGATGTTCCATTTCAGTGGTCGGATCAGTGCAAGAATAGCTTCCAGAGGTTTAAGGCCTTATTGACTTCAACTCTAGTTTTGACTTTGTCGGTCGAGGGTCAGAGCTTCTCCGTGTATTGTGATACTTTTGGGGTTGGTCTTAGGTGTGTATTGATGCAGCAGGGTCGAGTGATAGCATATGCGTTGAGGCAGCTTGAGGTTGACAAGCGCAACTACCCCACTCATGACTTAGAGTTGGCGGCGGTAGTCTTCACGCTCATGGTCCGGAGGCACTATTTATATAGAGTTCATTGTGAGATATTCACCAATTATCATAGTCTTCAGTACATTATAAGTCAGCGAGAGCTGAACTAGAGGCAGAGGAGATGGATTGAGCTACTGAAGGACTATGATTTCACCATTCTTTATCATCCCGTCACACCCTATTTTTCCACCACACCCCGCTTAGAGAGTGTGGTTTTGAAAAAAGATTTTTTTCCAATTAAAGTGACATTTTGAGAAGGAATTATTTATTTTAACAAAGTCTCCACTTGGAATTGAGTTTTGGTGTTCCAAGTCACCTTTTGAATCCCTAATCAAAAGGAAGTTGACTCTTTATTGATCTGCGAATTAGAAATCCGGGTAAGAAATTTTGTTGACCGAGGGAAAGGTGTGAGGCACTCCTCGAATCCCGTGGTTCTAGCACGGTCGCTTCATTAACTTATAAATGGCTTAGATTAGTCTTTTGGATATATTATCTTTATTTTAACAAAAAAAATTGCTTATTTCCCGTCTTCTTTGATTTGTTTTAAAATTGGTTTAACACAAATCACAATAATAAATTTATTAAAATCCAAATGCGAGTAAAAACCACAAGAATTACCAAAGAAAGAAACATAAAACATGCTTTCGCGAAATGAATAATTTATTTAAAAATGTCTGTTGCATTTAAATTATTTATTTATTAAAATATCAAACTTTGGATTCGTACAAATAAAGGTTAGAATAGACACCTTTAATCACAAAAAAAAACTTCTTAAAATGAACTAATTGCTTTAAGCCCAAATCACATATAAAAGAGACGCACATAAACATAAACGATGGACTAAACCTTCTGCCCATCTACTCTTTAAATCTAATTAATTGACATGAATCAAATATAACAAATTAAAAAGAAAATTTGAACTGAATGCATAGCTAATTGGAAAAGCAAAAGTAATGATTATAATCCAAGGTGATATTAACACAATAAATATTACTGCTACTAGAATTTTAAATACGCATCATTCCTTTAATTTATTACTCAAAAGGAGATTCATCACTGAAAAGAAATGTACATGAGGCAGCAAATTTTATTTTATTTATTTATTTTAGAAAATAAACTAATATTATTAAGCATATGAATATGAAAATTAACTCCATTCTTTAGAATCGAATCCCACCAAACATCAATTGATTATATAGTGTAGGACATCAAATTTTGTGTATTAGCCAAGAACAAAATAAACATTGATCTTTTAAGCGCTTAAGAAATAACTCGCATATGACAATGCAAAGTCTAAATATATTTCATATTATAACGACAACAAAATAATAACAAGTTAATCACAAAGGCAATTTGAGCAACTTCATAAAATTAGAATCAAATCTAGTATAATCATGAAATTACATTATAAAAGAAAAATTAAGGATTATCTCTTGCGAAAAGTAATACACGATAAAAATAGATATAATCTACTGATTCCATGATTAATAAATAGTTAACTTTCAAGAGCCACGAAATCAGAACCATAAATAAAAATCTGGAACTCGACTGGCGTGCTTGTGTTTATGCTCTTTCCAGTAAACTTCCCCTTTCTTTTTTTTTTTTTTTTTTTTTTTTTTTTTTTTTTTTTTTTTTTTTTTTTTTTTTTTTTTTTTTTGTTGTTGTCTGTATTGTCTGTATATGGGTGTGTTTATATAGAAGAGGTTGGGGGGGGGGGGGGTTGTGTGTGAGTGGAGTAACGTGGGGGAGTTGAGGGAGTTGAGGGAGTGGGCATGGAGTAAGGTTGAGGGAAGGATTAGTGGGGAGGTTGGGACAAATGGGTAGTTTAGGATTTTTTATTTTTATTTTTTTTTAATTAAAGATATAGATAAAATGTTATGGTAAAAATGTTGTAACTCATTATTTCGAACTAGTAAATATATAGAAAAGTTTAATAATTAGTCCTAAAAATATGATTAAGAAAATATTAAAATCACTAGATTACTTATTAAAATCTAAATTAAAAGAAATTATATTTTTTGAAAATTTTCTTTTCTTTTTAATAAGTTAAAATATAACGTATCCTAATATATGACTCTCTTTTTGTAGTTTTCAATTTTTTTAAAATAAACTTACTAAAATAAGATAAAATCAAAGTATTTAATTTAGACTTAAAAGAAATATTTAATCCCTAAAAAGTGTACAACTTTTAGGTTCAGTCAAAAATTAGGTGCTCATAGAATGCCCCTCTTTGCTTGAAAACATGGAGAGTTTTCAGGCAAAGAAGTGAACAACGTGACTATTTTTTGACTGAACTATTTGTCCAAAATATGAGAAAATAATAAAAGATAGAGGTGTGACCGAGCCCTGGCTTTGGCAGCCTACATATCTCAGGTTATAAGAGAATCATGTCACGTGTAGTTTCAGTGGGTTGAGGCATGGAAGAATGAGTTGGAGAGTCGAGTGAAGTTCCTTCGAGGTTCCGGTCCGTGGCTCTTGTTATTACAAAAGAAGAAAATAAAAATGAAACTAGAATGGAAAAATACAAGATCCTATCAACTCTACTTGTCTTCACTCTTTCTTCAGATGTTCTCCTTTTGGATTTTCAGTTATCACCTCACCTTCTGTCGGGTGGGTACCTTGATCTCAAAATTTAATCTTGAAGTTAGGATTTGAGACTTGAACTTGCAACTTGAATTGAGTCGTTGACGCTCCTCTCAAGTACAGCTCGTAGAATATTCTTGGATGCTTATTTTCTTGATCAGAAGCTTAGAAGATGACTCTTGAGATGTTGGGTCGCTATATTTGTCAAAGCTGACTCTAACTGTCTTCGAGATTGAACATTCTTCTCCTTTCTAACCAGAGATGGGATTCCATTCTTAAACATCAAACCTGTGCTTTGCGGGAAAATTTGCAGACCATCAAAGACAAACAAACAACAAAAAAAAAGCGAACAAAATTTTCTGCCCCAGTTCGCACTAGGAAATTTTTACTCTAATGGTAAGGACAATAATAATATAAATTTAAAATAAGTACAAAAATAAAATAAGATTCTTGTATTTAATAATGCAACCAGGGGATGTCGTACCCTGTGAAGATATAAAAAGGAAATAATGAATCTTTTACCCTAAATGCAATCAAGGAATATCGTACCTTGTGTAGACATGAAAAAGAAAATAGGGATTTTGTGCCCTAAAATGCAACCAGAGTGTGTCGTACCCTGTGAAGCCATGAAAAAGGAAAATAAGAATTTTGTGCCCTAAAATGCAACCAGGGAATGTCGTACCCTGTGAAGACATGAAAGAAAATAGGAATTTTGTGCCCAAAAATGCAACCAGAAAATATTGTACCCTGTGAAGTCATGAAAGAAAATAGGGATTTTTGTGCTCTAAAAATGCAACCAAGGAATGTCGTACCCTGTGAAGACATGAAAAAAGAAATAGGGATTTTGTGCCTTATAAATGCAACCAAGGAATGTCGTACCTTGTGAAGACATGAAAAAGGAAATAGAGATTTTGTGCCTTATAAATGCAACCAGGGAATGTTGTACCCCGTGAAGTAATGAAAGAAAATAGGGATTTTTGTGCCCTGAAATTGCAACCAAGGAATGTCGTACCCTGTGAAGACATGAAAAAGGAAATAGGAATTCTGTTCCCTAAAATACAACCAGGGAATCTCGTACCCTGTGAAGCCATAAAAAAAGAAATAGGGATTTTGTGCCCTAAAAATACAACCAGGGAATGTCATACCCTGTGGAGTCATGAAAGAAAATAGGGTTTAGTGCCCTAAAAATACAACCAGGGAATGTTGTACCCTGCGAAGTCATGAAAGAGAATAGGGATTTTGTGCCCTAAAAATGCAACCAGGGAATGTTGTACCTTGTGAAGTCATGAAAATAAATAGGGATTTTTGTACCCTAAAAATGCAACCAGGGAATGTGTACCCTGTGAAGTCATGAAAGAAAATAGGGATTTTTGTGCCCTGAAATGCAACTAGGGAAAGTTGTACCCTGTGAAGTCATGAAAGAAAATAGGGTTTAGTGCCCTAAAAATGCAACCAAGGAATGTTGTACCCTGTGAAGTCATGAAAGAGAATAGGGATTTTGTTCCTTAAAAATGCAACCAGGGAATGTTGTACCCTGTGAAGTCATGAAAGAAAATAAGGATTTTTATACCTTAAAAATGCAATCAGAGAATGTTGTACCCTGTGAAGTCATGAAAGAAAATAGGAATTTTTGTGTCTTGAAATGCAACCAGGGAATGTTGTACCCTGTCCAGTCATGAAAGAAAATAGAGATTTTTGTGCCTTGAAATGCAACTAGGGAATGTCGTACCCTGTGAAGACAAGAGAGAAGAAAATAGGAATTTTGTGCCCTAAAATGCAACTAGGGAATGTCGTACCCCGTGAAGACAAGAGAGAAGTATTTTGATTTTTTTTTTTAAAAAAATGCCCAGTTTTTACAAATGGAGAAACTTTGAAACTCTTTTTGGATTTTTTTTTTGGAGAGATGAATTTTATTCAGTGAGACCGAGCCCTATTGTAAGACTGCCTACGTATCTTGCTATAGCAAGAATCAGGTCAAACGTAATTCACAAAAGACATTTTTTTTTTCCTTTTGAAGAGTGTCTTTTATAAAAAGCACCGAATAATGAAGAAAAAATAATTTTTTAGTTGGTACCAACAATTAGCATTATGCATAGGAATTTCATCAATTATTTTCGAATAAAATCGGGGTAAACTTAGAAGTAATTCCTATAGTTTCAAATGGTACCTCAAACATACTTAAATATTAACAAAATTTGTTCATCTTGCTTCAATCAAAGGTATAGAATTTTTCTTATCCTCATTTTTTTCTTTTTTTTAATTAAAGATATAGATAAAATGTAATGGTAAAAATGTTGTAACTCATTATTTCGAACTAGTAATTATCTAGAAAAGTTTAATAATTAGTGCTAAAAATATGATTAAGAAAATATTAAAATCACTAGATTACTTATTAAAATCTAAATTAAAAGAAATTATATTTTTTGAAAATTTTCTTTTCTTTTTGAAAAGTTAGAATATAACGTATCCTAATATATGACTCTCTTTTTGTAGTTTTCAAATCTTTTAAAATAAACTTACTAAAATAAGATAAAATCAAAGTATTTAATTTATACTTAAAGGAAATATTAATCCCTAAAAAGTGTACAACTTTTAGGTTCAGTAAAAAATTAGGTGTTCACAGCATCCGGGCAAGGCAAACGTGGTAGGAGATGCCTTATGTTGGAAGAAGGTGAGTATGGGTAGCCTATCTTCTCTTTCAGTTTCTGAGCGACTGTTGGCCTTGGACATACAGTCCTTGGCTAACCGTTTGGTTAGGCTTGACTTGTCGAATCCTAGTAGAGTTCTCTCTATTATTGAGGTTCGTTCCACTCTAGTTGATTAGATTCGGAGCCGATAGCTTGAGGATCAGTGTTTGTGTGACCATCGTGATCAGGTAGTTCGGGGTGAGGCCAGCCGGGCTACATTGGGTTCTGATGGTATTCTGAGGTTTGATAGTCGCCTTTGTGTTTCGAGAGTTAGGGATTTGATTCAGTTGATACTTCGTGGGGTGCATTGTTCTAGATACTCCATTCATCTTGACGTAGCAAAAGTGTATAGACACTTGAGACAACTTTACTGGTGGAGTGGTAAGAAGTGGGATATAGCGAAGTTTGGATCTTGGTGCTTGAATTGTCAGTAGGTTAAGTTTGAGCACATGAGATCGAGTGGCTGGATGCAGCGACTTACCATTCTTGAGTAGAAGTGGGAAGGGATTACTATGGACTTCGTTGTTG
The DNA here is from genome assembly GCA_003996215.1 of Jaltomata sinuosa. Lineage (NCBI taxonomy): Eukaryota > Viridiplantae > Streptophyta > Magnoliopsida > Solanales > Solanaceae > Jaltomata > Jaltomata sinuosa. The sequence continues at coordinate 589,651 of QJPP01000206.1, forward strand.
GTTTTCCTCTTACTTCTCAGAGGTTTGATTCCATATGTGTGATTGTTAATAGGATGACTAAGTCAGTGCATTTCTTTCGGTTCAGACTTCTTACGGTGCAGACAGGTTAGCTCAGATCTACCTTCGTGAGATTGTTCAGCTGCATGGGGTCCCACTTTCTATCATTTCAGACCGCGACACTCAGTTCACATCTCAGTTCTGGAGGGCTATTCAGCGAGATTTGGGTACAGAGGTTCAACTTAGTACTGCTTTCCACCCTCAGACAAATGGCCAGTCCGAGAGGACCATTCAGGCCCTGGAGGACATGCTTCGGGCTTGTGTTCTTGACTTTAAAGGTTCTTGGGATCAATTTGTTCCTTTGGCCAAGTTTGCGTATAATAATAGCTTCCATTCGAGCATTGACATGGCACTTTTCAAGGCATTGTATGGTAGGCGTTGCAAATCGCCGGTTGGTTAGTTCGATGGGTTGGAGTCTAGGCCACAAAGTATAGATTTACTTCGGGATTTCTTAGACCGAGTCAGAGTGATCCATGATAGACTTCAAGCTGCTCAGAGTAGGCAGAAGAGCTATGCTGATCGTAGACTTCGTGCCTTGGAGTTCAGTGTTGGTGATTTGGTATTCCTCCGTGTGTCTCCCATGAAGGGCGTGATGAGATTTGGTCGGCGGGGCAAGCTTAGCCCCAGGTACATTGGGCCATTTGAGATTCTCCAGAGGGTTTGTAGTGTTGCCTATTAGTTAGCCTTGCCTCCGATGTTTTCAGCTATACATCCTGTATTTCATATTTTGATGTTGCACCGGTATGTTCCAGACGAGTCTCATGTGTTGCATTGGGATTTAGTTCTGTTGGATGAGAGTTTTTCCTTTGTTGAGGAGCCGGTTGCTATACTAGCCAGAAATGTTAGGAGGTTGAGATCTAGAAAGATTTCAGTTGTGGAAGTTCAGTGGAGGCATCTTTCGATCAAGGAGGCTACCTGGGATACTGAGAGATATGCGGGCTCATTATCCACAATTGTTTGAGCCTTCAAGTACTTCCTTGTCCTTGACTTTCGAGGATGAAATTCCTTTTTAGTAGTGGATGACGTAATGACCCTTTCGGTCATTTTCGCATTTGCGCCTTCTTTGTACTGTTAGAGCCTTCCTGTAGCGGCCCCAAGTCATTTATGGTTTGCTGGGATCGATAGTTTGGTGCCCTAGCCGTTCGTTTGTTTTTTGTGGCCAATTCCCTATTTTATAGCTGAGCTGTAGGAGCTTAGTATCATAATCGTGCGATAGTGATTTGCAATCGTATGACCTCAACTGATCTTATGGGCAGGTCGATCCTGATTCGAGGTGTCGTATGACCTTAACCTTCATTCCGTATCAAAGGTTTGCGAGCCTAAATTTGAGAATTTTATTAACATCGTGTGTATTCAAAAATATTTGATTTAAAATTAGAATTTGGTAAAAAGTTTTATTTTTCTAAAAATATTTTAAATATTCATGGAAATATAATACTTCTGTTATGATATATTTGTGTGGGTATTTATTTTATAAGAGTTTTTAAGTTATTAACATTTTAATGGAGATAGTAAACTTAGTTATGTTGAAAATTATTGTTTTAATATAGTAGGTTTTATTTGAAATAATTTTCTATTTATTATGATATATTCAAAAATTTATATGTATTTTATCACGAACCTATGCAATACCCGAATACTTACATAACAGGATAAACTATTTTTTTATTGTACGACCACCTCCACTCCACGTGGAGGTGGAGGGAGTGGCCAGCAAAAGTAATGTTAAGTGGTGGCATCACTTGAAAATTTGTCATTCAATTAATTTATAACTTGTCACCTATAATTATTACTTTTTAATTATAGCTATTTAATGAAACATGAGACCAATTCATTTCATTGTTTTAGTTACTGTACGTGTGATGATATATAGATAGGTACTCCGCCTTGTTCTTTCATTCTTTTATTCCAAGTCAAGCCAATATTATTCCATCAATTTTGCTGTTAATCCACGCTAAAGAAACGTTCTTGTGGGAATTATTTTGACATTGTGTTTGATTTTTGAAAGAAAATCGATTAACTACGTCAAGTTATTCAAGCCAAAATTCGAGTTTGATTTCGTTTTGGAGCTTCTCGGAGCGGTTCGAGCTTGGACATCGTCTTCCTAGCAGCTTGTCGTCGGACGATAGATAGGTTATGGTTTAACATCTTTAGACTTCACATATATAAAATAAAATTGTACTAATAGGCATCCTTGGGTTGAGTTTACTAGTTGGTACCACAGATCTTGACCATTTTATTCATGTCCGATTCCTTTTCCTACCCCAATGATTTTAGTATTCGCGATAGATGATATTATCACCCTTGTGATCCTGTGAGGTCTTATATTGACTCTATAAAATAGATGGTGGGAAATTGGGAATGTCCGCTAGTTCTGGACATCGTATTTATTGTTATAGAGCTGACTATCTGTGCTGTAGAACAATTGGAGCCTATGCAGGGCCGATAGGTTGATTGTAGGCTGTGGGCCACTGTTGTGATTGTGTACACCATTTATCATGCATATAGAGGGTTTATGCATAATATTACAACGGTTTTGGCTTTGGCCCTTCTATTGAAGGATCTCTAAAACCTGCATGGCCCGTGGGGCCCATTTTTGGTAAACAAAAATGATTACAAAGAGGTTTAGCACCATTTTAACGGATCTTCTTGGGGTAAGAGAAAATAAAAAGGATGTTTTATCACTATTTCTACTAATCTAGGCTCGGTGGGGACGAGGTCTAGAATTGTTTTACTACAGCTTTCGTGATAATACTAGGCTCGGTGGGGCCATGCGCTAGAACTATTTGATTTATTGATTTAGACCCGGATACCCTCCGGATAGCTTTACTTGAGGATTTTTGAGATTGCGGGGCATCTAGTATGTTGGTCGGGGGCCTCCATGGACCTCGCCATTCCGGACCAGAGGCTACGCACGGAGAGTGCCGGAGGGAGGGTATATGGTGTAGTAGAGGTATACGAGTGTGACCTTCATAGATCCTATCTTCTGGGCCTTATAGGACGCCGAAAGTGGGTAACATGCGTTACTATTATCACACCTAGTTCATCATATTATCATATTGTTTGAGGTTCCACCCTTGTTTGTTGTTTGCTGAGTGTACGCTCTGGTAGTATCGGATGCCAGAGGGTTTGTCTTTACTTGCTTATGTTCCTCGGGTGTATGGGCGCCCGTGGAACTGTAGGTAGGCTTATTGTTATTAACTCGTAATATTGTACCTATTATGGTGACTCGATGTTGGACTTGATAAAGTTGTACTTTGGCTTCCAGTTGGTATATCTTGATTGAGATTAGTATGCTTATTCGGATAATAGTATTCTGTATCTGAGCATGACTTTCATGATTTGCCTGCTCCTTCTCTTTTCATTGAGGTTACTGGTATATTGACTACTTTTTAGACCCTTCTTTATATACTTGTTATTGCGAGGATCCCGGGTACGTATTTCTTTCTTTTTCTTTTGATTGGTATTCTAGTAGCTAGCCCTGTGTGTTATCTTGTTTGTATTCCTTCCGTGCTAGTTTCAGTATGCTCCGTCATTCTTTCAGTGACTACTTATTTTCTATTCTGCTTATTACTGCTATTTTATATTATATGTGCCCAATCGGCCCATAATACCTACTGGGTACGGTTGCTTTGCAATTGGTGCTCATACTACACTCTGCATCTTCTGGTGCAGATCCTAGTGTGGGCCATCGCTGCTAGATTGTTGTGATTCATGCTTGGAGATCTTTTGGGGGCTACTTCAGACTGAGGGTGAGCTCTTGGAGGCTTGAGCTTAGATTTAGTTTATCTTTTGCTTTATGTACTCTATTACCATTCGAAGACATCTATATATATTATTTTGGATCGTTTGTACTGCTTATATGTAGTTCTGGCTCTATACTATGATACCAGGTTTTGGGGTTAATTTTAGCTTCCGCATATGTATATATATTCCTGTTATCCATCTTTTCATTTTTTCCCTTTGCTTTCGCTTGATTATATCGTTTCTTCTTCTTAACAGTTAGCTAGTAACCCATTACTAATCGTTCTGGATTGTGGGGAATGGTTCGCCTATTGGGCGGTTGTAGGTGCCATCATGACCGAGAAATCAGGCCGTGACAGTTGTGGAATAGAAATCACTTTGTAGAGTGTTTGCTTTCTTTAATTTATTTGTTGTTTGTGTTGTGATTGAGAATGCTAGATTATGAGTGAAGCTAGTTACGCTGATAGTGTAAATAGAGGCTTCAACGATGTAGAGGTTGCTGAGCCTGTGGTGCAAGGGGGCATAGGTGCAATCCACCTACCACCCATGGTGGGAAATGCAGTTTTCATATAACGAGCACCATGCTTCATTTGATCCAAATAAAAGGGATCTTTGGAGGAGCAGCGCATGAAGATGTCAACCGGCATATTATGAATTTTGTGGAGATATGTCAACAGTTTATATTCCAAAATATCTCACAAGAATCCATTTAATTATGCCTATTCCCCTTCTCTCTAATAGGGGAAGCCACGAAATGGTTGGAAGAGTTGCCGGATGGATCGATCACTTCTTGGGCCGAGTTGGTTGAAGCCTTCACAAGTAGATTCTTCCCTCCCTCACGCATGATGCAATTGAGGGATGAAATAACCAACTTCCACCAACTCCATGAAGAACCCTTGCACGAGGCTTGGTTGAGATTCAAAAAGAAGATTTTGTTGTGTCCTAACCAAATTTTGCCGGACACTTTCTTGTTAGAAAGCTTCTATCGATCGTTGAACTTTATGAATAAGTCAGTGGCTAACAATCTTGGAGTTGGTACCTTCATGGACTTACAATTACCTATTACCTCGGCCTTTCTAGAGAGGATGACTAAGACCAACCAAGCTTGGCACACAAGGGAGGCGGATGTCCCTTCCTTGGTTACACGCTCATCTATCTTAACAAATGAGATGAGAAAGAAAGATGAAGAGAGGGAAGAGACCATGGCTAAAATGTTGACTCAAATTAACTTGATGGCCAAGCATGTGATGGGAGTTGGAGGTTCAAAGGCTGTAAATGCTGTGAGCACACCAAAGATAAGAGTGAGTGATGATGAGCTTATGACTGTGGTAGATGGTAAGCTTTGATTTGTGTCGGTGGGTTCTCGTCCTTGGTATAATATCCCAAGGGAAGAGAATCAAGGTTGGATTAGAGATAAGGAAAGAGATGGCAGTTGGAGAAACCGAGACAAGGATGGTGATCGATACAATCACCGGAGCTCAAATTCCTATGTGCCTCCAAACAAAGCAGACTCTCTCTACCAACCAGACACAAGCAACCCCGATCATTCTAAGGTAGAGGAAATGTTGTCCTTGGTCCTCAAGAAGGTGGATACAACAAATACCGGAGTGAGTGAGCTAAAGAATGAAGTTTCAACACTTCATCAAACTGTGAGCTCTCACTCATCCTCAATCAAGCATCTTGAGGCTCAGATGAACAATCTTTCTACCCAAATGAACCCAAGGATGAAGGGGACACTTCCAAGTGACAACATCATCAATCCTAAGAATGACTAAGATTGAGGTACTATAGTCGAGCCGCGATGTAAAATCAAGCGCTTCTTGGGAGGCAACCCAAGTGTCTTTACTTTGTTTTTGGTTATCTTTTGTTGTTTTTGGTTGTTTTAGGAATTCTTGGAGGAGAAAAATGAACAAGTGTAAAACAGAGAAAAAAGGGATGTGCGAAGGACCATGCGGTTCGCACAAGCCATTATGGGGGTCGCATGGCCGAACGCATGCCAAATCAGAAGCCTGGGAAGAAAAATGGAAATTGGAGGTAATGTGCACTGGGCTGCGCGGTCTGCACGAGCCCAAGTGCGTTTTGCACCTCCATCGCATGACGAAGCAGAAGCATGGGTCAAATTCAGGACATAAAAATATGAGGTGCGAAATGACATGTGGTCGTACAAGGGCTTGTGTGAACCGCACATCGCGGTGCCCCATTGGTAAATTTCAATTTTTAATTGACCTAATCTGTTGACTGACCCGACCTGGAGACCGACCCGGCCAATTTTCTTTTTTTTTTTTCACTTTAAATCCGCCACCCTTCTCCTATTCTTCCACATCCTCTCCTACAACTTCTCAAATTCTCTCCCAAAACCTCTCACAAATCCCTCAAACTTCCCCAAAATCCTCTCCTGAAAACTTCTCCACCGCTTCACCATCCCTCTCCGTCGATTGGTTTTCCGGGAAAAATTTTGGTCACCATTGTTGCTCTCAAAAACCTCCAACTTTTGCTTCTTTCCGCCTAGCCTTCACTTGTGGTAAGTTCCCTGATGTGAGGTCAAAAATACATATATTTAATCATTATTTACCTCATATTTAGTCTTTTAATTATTGTTTTTGAGCATTAATTTTATGAATTATTCTTATGATGGGTAGTTTTATTTGTAGGTTTAAAATGGTGAGATGTTTAACAAATTTAGAGAAGAAACGAATTAAAAACGAGAAATCATATAAGAAAATCAAGCAGACAACTTAATGGATTAAAGTGAATATTAAAATATATACATATATAGATGCAAAGTGACTGAATACAATTGAATTGCAATTCAACTTGGGACACGTGTCCCTTTTTGAAGACCTCTGTCTATTCATTAAGGTGGCGCAACAAAAAGGAAACAACAACGCGACCGAGCATCCCAAGTTAATTGGGTTTTGATTTCCCAATTCATTTTGGACTCAGTTATTTTATTTGAGGTTTTTTCCTAAACCTATAAATATCCCATAAAAACAAATTCCAGAAAATTTTGACCTCAAAGAGCTAGGAGCCGCCGTGGAGGCCGGAGAATATTGGTTTCATCTTTTCTTCTTCTTTATTGTTTATTTTACATTTTTCTTTGGATAATTTGTTGTAATTTCTCCATGTCTATGTGGAGTTAAACTTCTTGTTCTAGGATTATGGTAGCTTCATTATTGTTGTAGTAGACTCTTGATTTGATTTGTGAAGATTATCATATTAGTTGTTCTTATATTCTTGTGCGTATTATTTTAATGCTTAGCTACCATTAAAATAAATCTATAATCTATTTGTGAAATCAGAAGAAGAATCATTGGGATACAATGAAGAATATAGGGAGCAAGGCCTCTCTTTTGTAACGTTAAGGGTAGGTTCGCGACTAGGATAGGAATATACCTAGAACACCTTGTTTGGTTTATATGAAAAGATATATAAATACGTTCGGAATAAGATATCACATCCCCGCTCAATGATGTATTTGTGATGCTATTCTGGATAGGCTATTAGAGGTTCTGAAGACTATAGTTGTAAAATCAACCCCAAAATCAGCAACTAGATAAACAAACAAGTCAATGAAATTGCCTACTTAACATGATTGTTAGTGAATCCATGATCCTAGATCGATTTCATCATATTGATTACGTAAAAATCTGCTCTTTGTTTGGTTAATTGTTCATTAGTTAATTTATTCTTTACTTTGGTTAATAAATATTTCTTTGAGATTTACTGCTTGAATAAATATTTAGAACTAGTTTAATTTTGTAAAATAGTTAATTTAAAAGTACCTGTGGGTACGATATCTGGACTCTCAATCCCTATATTACTTGTACGATCGCGTACACTTGCGTGTGTGTTAGGACGAAATAAGTTTTTGGCACCATTACCGGGGACTTAGAAGTTAATTGTTTATCTAAGATTAGACTTTTTCAAGTTATTTATTTGAGTTGTACAAATTTTTTTTTACATAGTTATCTTTTGAGTTTCTTTTGCTTTTCCATCACTCTTCTTGATATGTCAGCCTGGGATAGATGGTGGTCGAATGATGATGATTCTTGTTGTTTTTTCGGAGGACCCCACCTGGAGAGTATTTGTCAAAATTTTCAGGGAACGAGTGGTGTGCACCTACTCAATCTGCGGAATTGGATACAAGTCAGTCTGGGAAAAAGTAGAAAGAATTTCAACTATTCAACTATCATTCTTTGATGGAGGGTGACGTTGAGAGGGAGTATAAATGTGAGCATGTCGTAAATAATGCAAGTTTTGAGTTGGGACGTGTTGAACCTCATTCTAATCACTTTTCTACATTATGTTGGGATGATGATATGAAAATTGTGTCATCTGAGATGGTAGAAAAGTGTGTAGATGAGGAACAATGCTCTTACATTCTATAATTTTTCACACCAAATAGACAAAATGACATTCCTCACTTAAAGGACAAGAAGTGTAAAATGCGACATCCTTTGCATGGTCCCTTCATCTTTATACCACCGCCCCTTGAGCGGAGCAAAAAATTTGATGCAAAGTTAGAGGTGCAATTCATAAGTTCTAAGTGGAAAGAAAAGTGGTGAAGTGATGGCATCGTGTCGCGATGTTAAATCAGGCGCTTGTTGGGAGGCAACCCAATTTGTAGTGTAGCTTCTTATTTTTTTAATTTTTTTTGTAGTGTTACATTTTTTTTTGTTTTTGCAGATTAGGGGAAGTCTGAGTACCCGAATTTGAAGTTAAGGAGCATGATTGGGCGTAAGTGTAGAATGCACAACCCTTAATAAAAATTTGAAGAAACATGCCTCTAGCTAGGTCCTAGAGGGCCTCAGGGAGTATCTCTCATCCTTCTTCTTCATCTTTTTTCTATAAATTGCTTTTGGGACAAAGCATGATTTTAAGTGTGAGTGGGGATTCTTCCGATAATTATGAATTTAAGGGTGAGTATGCCATAGAATTTTATTTTATTTGAGAAAAAAATACAAAAAAAAGGTATACAGAAAAAAAAATACAAAAAGATTTTTATTTTTTTTATTTTAGTTTTTAAGCGGCATATTTTATCCACCCCTTGGTTTTTCTTTTGGCCTCGGTTCTTTTTCGAGGGAGGGCTCTTTGAACTGGGTAATTTTTTTAGAGTAATTTTCTTTTTTTTTTTTACTTTTTTTTTTTTTTTTTTTTGGAGTAGTTTTTTTTTTTGGAGAAAAAAAGAAAAGACCTTTTGACTTGTTTGATACTAGCAATTTAGGCCTGAGTTTGAGTAGTACTTTCCTATGAGTTCTTGTGTTTTAATAAATTAGCAAATCTTTTGACACCTAGGCTCATAGTAGTGACTCTCTATATAGATTATTCTTATTTTGTAGTTTGCTATGACCCTGTATGTCTTAGAAGTAGAATTGATCCATCTTGATTGAGACTTGTGCCATGTGTGGTGAGGATTTCTTGTATATTCCATGTTTTGCATCTTAGTCTAGAACTTGCCATGTTATTGAAGCGAAATAATAAGTATTGCTTTGTTTAGAAGATGATAATAGGCTTTCTGTTATTTATCTTGTAAATTTTAGCCTTTTCAGCTATTATATCACTAATAGCCCCTTTGAGCCTGTAGCCTTTCATTTGGTAGCCGTATTTTTGCCTTAATCCTTTGGTTGAATCCCTAGTTTTGGCACCCTGCTTCCTTGAGCACTGTAGCATAGACTGTGATAAAATTATTAAATCTAAAGAAAAGAGATAATTGAGTGTAAAAGGTGACCAATGGTAGTTACTTGTGATGAAAAAAGACCCTCTTAGAGAGAATGTGACATGAAAAAAAAGAAAAAAAGCCTAAAAAAATATGATTGAAACGTTCTTGATAAGATGAGAATACTAGTGAAAATAATTGAAGAGAGGACTGAAAAAAAAGGTGATGAAAATAATGGATGATGAAGTCTAAAAAAATATGCAAAGTTCTTAGGGAAGTGTAAGTCACTGTTATATAGTTTTCCTACCCGTTCCCTAGCCAACATTATAACCTGTTAAAGTCCTATTTGATTCTATTCGAGCATGCTTAATTAGTGGAGATGTACATAATGGGCAAGTCTATGGTTCTTTGTGTATATATGTGAATTCTTTTGTCAGTGTGAGAGTTGATCTTTGATGCAAAATCCTTAAATATTATTTGATTCTTTAAATTGACTGTGTGGACTATTTGTTCATGTGAGGGCACTTGTTTCATGATAGATAGGCGATTTTATTAGTTTTCTTTGATGGAGTAGGTGAACAAACTTTAATTTGATGAGTTAGAGTTCGTCTTTAGGGTTAGGAGGTTAGAAGTTAGTTGATTAATTATATATCTCACATAATGATCGGGAAGTGTACTTGATGTTTTGAGTTTTTGTATGACCTAATTGTTTGTATCAACCGAAGTGGTGGTATTCCTAGTTTTTCAATTAATTTTGGACTCAGTTATTTTATTTGAGGTTTTTTTCTACACCTATAAATATCCCATAAAAATAAATTTTCTAGAAACTTTTGACCTACAAAGAGCTAGGAGCAGCCGTGGAGGCCGGAGAATATTGGTTTCATCTTTTCTTA